>QMIH01000073.1:602742-635711 GCA_003987875.1 Clarias batrachus
TATATATATATATATATGAATGATATATATAAATAAATGATATATATAAACTATATATATATATATATATATCATTCATATATCATTCATATATATAGTTTATATCTATCTATCTATCTATATATATATATATAGTTTATATATATCATTTATTTATATATATCATTCATATATAGATAGATAGATAGATAGATAGATAGATAGATATAAACTATATATATGAATGATATATATATATATATATAGTTTATATATATCATTTATTTATATATATCATTCATATATAGATAGATAGATAGATAGATAGATAGATAGATAGATATAAACTATACATATATATATATATATATATATATAAATGATATATATAAACTACGGGTAAGATTTTGTTACTGTGCATCTTACATCATTCTGACTTTCTGCGCTTGGGAGAAAATGAAGGCTGAAACAGAGAGGGAAGGGGGAGAGGGAAAGGCAAGGGGGAGGGGACTGAGGGAGGGAACAGGGGAAGAATGGAAGGGAAGGAGAAAGGTGAGGAGGAGCAGAGCAGCACGTAGTAGACGCTGTTCATTTAATTCCACATGACTCCTTCAGTGTATCTACTGTAGTTAACTGGAATTTTGGGGAAGCTGCGATCCTTGCTCCTCAGTTCATTGGCTTGGGGGTTTTAGAGAGCTTCTGTGATTTTTACTTCACTAGAAACTTAAAGGAGACGAGAAGAAGAAGAAGCTGTACCCTGGGAGCGCGCGCCTGTGTCGCCGCGTGCAGCGAGTCGCGTGCAGCGAGTTGCGTGTTTGGGACAAACCTGTGGAAGCAGGTAAGCTCGTGTAGACGGAGCCATAACTCACTGCAGACAAACGGAGAGGAAAAAAAAAAACACTGCCTCGGGAAAGTCCTGTGTTGCTCTAGGGGAAACGTTTAATGGTTTTAGAGCAGGACCTTCTTCAGCTCGGCACCTGATACTGAGGATATTGTAGCTCTGTTTGCAGGAGGAATTAAAGTCCTCCCTCTACATACAGACAAGTATTTTTATTTGTTTAGTACAGAATTCTACAAAGGACCAGGATATATCCGGAAGTAGTTTCACTTGACTGCACGAAAGAGGAAAACTGTTCCATGGAGTGATGTCTCAGAGAAGGTGCAGAGGTTCAGGTAAAGCAGTAACTCACACACACACACACACACACACACACACACACACACGCTAAGGTAGATATTAACTATGTTTGGTATCGTTATGAATGATATTTGTATTATGTTAATTAATACACACGTGTTTCCCATTCTAATCAGTTGCCCAATATTAGCTATAATAAAATGGTCATTATTATTAATCATCCCCATAACCCATGCAGCACACCGCCTTTGGGCTGGTGTTTTTATGAGGAACTTCTACACACCCCCATGTAATGTTAGACCATGCTTATGTTATGCCATGTGTGCCTAACACGGTTGACATCTACTGTATTGTAACACCTTTAACTCATGATGTGCATGTGTCTGCTACTATACCAGTAGTGACTTGTTACATGTTAAGTTGGCCTGTTATTTGGATGGTCTTGCGTTAAAATCCTGGGCAGGACAAGTTGCCCCTGCTGGGCCCTTGAGCATGACCCATAACCCTCAACCGCTCAGTTGTATACATGAGATGAGTGTAAGTTGCTCTGGATAAGGGTGTCTGCCAAGTGCCTTAAATGTAGAGCAAGTGAAACACAGGAAAACCTCCCCTATTTACGGTTAATGTGCGGAACCAGTGTAAACAGTTATGTGTTATTGGGATGCAAGTCATGGGAGTACACAATGTGAACTGTCTCATCTTACTCATGTAGTGTGATGTGATGCCTTTGTCCATATCCTTTGTCATGACTTAAACAGCCGTGCTATCTTACTCACACACACAGTAAAATCACCAGTTGATTGAACACTTTTAAAATTCAGAAGATTCAAGATCTAGCTGTGCAAAATTAACATGGTAGCTTGTTTATAGACCTGTGCTTCTCGTGCTCTTAATGAACTGTATTTGAAGTCTGTGCATAGTCTCACACATAATACATATACAATTGTAAATTTCAGCACTTTAACATGATAACACTTACTTTTCCCCTTTGCATCTTGGACTGGATTTTATTACTGATTTTTCTTTTTCTTACCTTCAGACAATTTAGACACGTGTGCCTAGTGAAAGATTTGTAAGCAAGCAGACATTTAATTAAAGTTACATATTTTATTGTTTCCTCCTTCAGTTACATTTGCTCTGTGCACCAGTCCACTGTTTCACTACTAGCAACCTAAAATAGCTTAATAAGTTCAAAATTCTTAATCAGTACACAGGGCTGCCATTGTCACCAAAGTCCATGTTGCTTCATCTCAAGACAATTCCCCTGTGGTACAAAAGCTCAGTGGGAACACCAACAGCACATTTTTGCTTTCTTTCTCTGTTATTCCCATTAAGCAAATGTCTGTCATGTTGTCATATTGGTTCACCATGAACCACTAGTTTGTTGGGGAGTGCTCATTAACTGCCACCTGGATAGCAATTCTTGTTCCTACACAGTAAAATTATTTTCAGGTTAAAATATGTTGTTGTTTTTTTAAATCAGAAATACAAAGAAATATCTGAAAAAAATAAGGAAGCATTGTATGAGTTTCCCACATTTGTTTCACACTCTAACAGTTTTACAAATCACACAGGGGTGAGAGTTAATGTGTAAAGGAGGCATGAGACCACTTACATCATTATTGCACAACTACTGCTTGATGGCTGTGGAAGTAAAACCTTCCGAACATACTATTACTTTACAGTTTAAATGATCTAAACTTCAGGCCTTCAAAGTACAAGGATCGATTTAATATTCTGTAAAATATTAATTGACATAGTAAAATTTTGGTGCTCAGTAAATGTTAACTTTAGCTATTTTTCAATTTTGCAATGTTATAAACAAACTTCTCCCACAGTTTGTTACTAAAATATTTATGCTATTGAGCGTAATAATAATCAGATAATAATCTCGAATTCATTCGCCACTTACGAGTCAAAAATATTGTTCTGTTTGTGTAAACTAAATAAATTTACTGTATCTTTAATAGATTAGTTTGTAACATAATAGCACTGTATAAATTATACTTGTGTTATATAATATTTATAATATGTTGAATTTGTTAACTTATTTAATCTTGAGTTGCAGAATATTAAAAATGACCCCCAGATCTTAAATTCACAGCTGGCTTTATTTTTCTTGGTGCCATCTGTTCTTTTAACAACCCATTAATCTGTTCAAGCAAATATGAGGCACCAGCTTATTTTGGGTAGGTTTAGACCAAATGGGCTTTGTTGACATCAGAGAGAATTCGGTGCATTTTCCTTTTGGTATCTCAGAGCTTGAACCTAGGGAGGGCAACACTGTGACAATATGTGTAAAACTTCTGAGAATTACATTTAAAATGCCATTTAAAAGTTCTCAGGACAAATAAATAGTTTTTAGAAGCACAGTAAATCATAGTACAACAGTTGCATCAGCATGAATCAATTAACAATATCCCATTTCCATAGTACAAGTAGAACTGCAACAGAAACATGGATTAAACATGAGTTAAAGTCGTAAACCAGTCAGCCATAACATTATGACCACTAACAGGCGAATTGAATCAAATTGATTATCTCATTACAATACATCATGGAAATAGGTGGGAGATACTGGGCAGTAAGTGAATATTTTGTCCCTGAATTTCTGATTGGAAAGATATTGTGTCAGAATACACAATGCTTCTCAGTTTGTTGCATACAGAGCTGCATAGCCACAGAACAGCCAGGGTGCCCATGCTGCCCTGGGTCCCTCACCAATATACGCCTACAATGGGCACATGTGCATCAGAACTGGACCACCGACCAATGGAAGAACGTGGCCTGGTCTGATCCATCACCGGTTTGTGCCTGTCACTTACCTGAAGAAGAGATGTCTTTACTATAATTTTTTATGCTTTTTTTCAATGTTCTCCTGGAAAATCTTGGATCCGGCCATTTATGTGGATATTACTTTGACTCGCATCACCTACTGTAACTAAACATTGCTACTGATCAAGTACACACCTTCATGGAAACGGTGTTTCCTCATGGGAGGGGCAGAGTAATGCATCCTGACACACTGCAAAAATTGTTCAAGAATGGAGTGAGGAACATGAAGTTAAAAGTGTTGATTTGGCCTCCAAATTCTCCAGATCTCAATCCAGCTGAGCATCTGTGGGATGTACCAGAGTTTTTGGTGGCAAAAGGGGGACCTACTTAATATTATACTATTATATTATATTATATTATATTATACTATTTTCAACATGGAAATTATGTCATTTACAAGCCAAACAAAGCCTGAGAAAAGTTAAATTATTTGTGTGAATGATTGAGCCTTGATTACAACTTACATAGTATACATAGTGACTTTATGGCACATTGAATTCATGTTTAATAAAGCAGTGCTGGGGAATGGCTTATGTTCGAAGATGGTTTGTAAGATTATTAGCAATTTTATCTTTACATGAGAAATAAAACAAAAACTAAGAGTTATCATTATGGCAGAGGTATTTTCTTACAATATTATTCAATACTTTGTAAGTAATTAGCTTTTTACTCACAGCACATTCACTAGGTATCCAAATCATTCATTTGAATACCTAGTGATTGTGCTGTTAGTAAAATGGCAGCACCGTCTAGTTGACTCTCCATTTCTCCAGATTCCACATCCATGAATTAATAATAATAATAATTATGATTATTGTTATTATTTATTTTTATTATTTATTTATTTATTTATTTATTTATTATGATTATGATTATTTTATTTATTTATTTTTATATATAGTGCCTTTCCAGAGCTCAAGGACACTTTACAATGAATAGAAACAGACAATCGAGGCGTAACATTCAGAAAACAAGTAAGTTTTGAGTAGAGATTTAAATGCTGAGATGTTATTAACAGAACGGAGAGAGTGTGGAATTCAAGCAACTCCAGATGAATAATAAAAAAACAGAAAGTTTCAAAACTTTATGCTGAACCCAAATGAATGAAGTGGTTGTCACAACAGGAAATTTTCTACGAGTGTCATCAATGACTTAAAAATCAATAACACAATAACTCGGGTTACCTATAATGATAAGTATTTGCTGTCTCCTCCATTTAAAATGTTCAATATAAACTTAAGCCTTTCATAAAGTCATCAGCACACTGACTAGCATGTACTGTACTCTATGTGTGGAGTCAATGAACAGCACCATTGGTATTCACCTTTTTATATGTGTTTTGGATGTGATTTTTGCATTCCACTATTATGACAGTAAGTTATTTGTAAGGGTTTTTGGTCCCCAATTGCCATCTAGGTATTATGAAGACATACTGTATAAGTCATCTTTATTTCCAGTTTTACACTCTGGCAGTCACTACACTGCATGAGTAGAATATTCTTTACATGCAAGTACATACCAGCCTCATTGTTAAATGACTCTTTAATCCAACAAACTGCCTTTTCAGGTCTCTACAGGCAGAGGAGCACTTCTTGCCCAGTTTGTATTCATGTCATGCAGCACAAACATTAATATTAGCCCTCACAGAGCAATGCACCCAAGTCAGTCACATTTATGGGGCTATTAAATCTCACACCACACCACCTGATATGAAATATAAAAGCAATTGTAAAAATTGGATTAAAGTGGCATAGATCCAGGTGCACATATTCATTTGTTCAACCTACAGTATGTTTGCTGAAGAGCAAGGGCAAAAGAAGTGTAAGATCATCCCAGAAACAGGGAACATAGAGCAGAGCATGCTAAAGCTTTTAGACTATAGAGCAGTCTACATATATGGCTGTCATATCACCGCACAATCACCGCCACTTCACTACAACGTATTATAAAGTGTATGCGTATTGTCTTGTACCTGCATACTAGTGATTGTGTTTATGGTTGCTACTTCGTTTCTGCATCCTGGTTTATGTCTTTGTCATGTACCCAAGTAACTCTGTTTGTATATTGTCTTAACTTCTGACCTTTTCCTGACTGATTCTGCTCTTTGAATTTCATTGAATTTGAACTTTGAATTTCTTTTCCTGTGCTAAGATTAAGAATATTAAAGTGTAACTGTCTGTGTCGTTTGACAGGTTGCCTATAACAACAAAGTAAAGCTAAGGATTACAAGGTAGTATGGGCAGAGTAAAGGACAAAATATTAGTGACATCAACAGGTAATCTAGAATTGGTTGGAACTTTACAATAGTACTTTCATGGCTTTCACTGTCTCTGATGCAAGTATCATCAGAATTAAATACAATTAGCTCAACAAAACTGTGTGAAGCTGCGGGAGTGGGTAGATAGTCTACCAAACCAAAGAATCTTTGTCACAAGCCGGGACTGTATACTTTTAATGCCGATTAAATGTTGGGATAAAAAGCTGTATACGGTGACCAAACAGTATTTGATGACTTTATTTCTGGGAATAAATGAGAATTGAGTTTACTTGCAGTGTTATAGGAAATGTAAAAGCTGGATGCCATGTTTGGCCACTAGGCTGAGATTAGTACCGCATCGTTTGTTTTACATCAGCCTATAAGTGTTCCTTTAGGTCCTTGTGTTATCTAACTACTGAATTTTGTTTTTCAATGGCTTGTGTTTATCATGGCTTGTGGGGAGAGCTTTCTAACCTTGCTCTCTAGGAAGTTGTGTCCATTGGTGTGAAACCATACACATTGGTTTTATATTGCTGGTGACATTCATAGACACCTAAGAAAAAAAATAATTTGTGTGTTTCTTGACATTGAATGAAAACTTTTTTGAAAGCTTTAAATACAGTGCATTCATAAAGAGTTTACAATGCTGGAGCTCATTCAGAGTAACCATCAGCTTCTTGGTATCCTCCCTGATTCTCTGCCAATCGCTCAGTTTGGGCTGGCGGCCCGTTCTAGGAAGAGTCCCGGTGGTACCAAACATCTTCCATTTACAGATGATGGAGGTCACTATGCTCATTGGGACCTTTAATGCTGCAGATTTTTTTCAGATCTGTTCCTCGACACAATCCTGTCTTGGCGGTCTACAGACTTTCCTTGTACGTCATAGCTTGGTTTGTTCTCTGACATCCACTGTGAACTGTGAGACCTCTGCCTTTACAAATCATGTCCAATCAATTGAATTTACCACAAGTGGACTCCAATCAAGAGGTACAAACATCTCAAGGATGATCAGTGGAAACATTAGTTCTCAATTTTGAGTGTCATGGCAAATGCTTTGAATACTTGTATACATGTGATTTTTTTATTTTTAATGAATTTGCAAAGGTTTAAGCCAAACTCATTCACATTGTCATTATGGAGTATTGTTTGTAGAATTTTGAGGAAAATAATGAATTTAATCTATTTTGGAATAAGACTGTAAAAGAACAAAATGTGGAAAAAGTGAAGCACTATGCACTGTAAGTGTTGTGAAATCACAGACGTATAATATACAAAAACACTTTCAGGCTTTAGTGCATAACTTTACTGATACTATGATATAGCATGTAGATTTATTTGGCCAGTGGAATCTAAAATGTCAACAGAGACCATATATGCTCATTAGTGGCCTATAATATATCGTGTCGTTCTATAGCAAAGCCACGATCTGAGTTTTACTCAATTCTGCCTTGTCCTCTCTGTATCTTTCTGTGTTCATGGCAGACACCCCTTTCCAAAAAGCTATCACATGCCACCCTTGTTCTGCAACCAGCCTGCTGAGGGAACACACAGAGAGACATGAAGCCCTACTGCTCCATTTACTTAGAACAGTGGTTCTCAGTTTCAGTTGTGAAAACCCTGTGCTCTGCACATTCTTGTGGGATTTTGTTTTCATTCTCTAAGAGACTCGTCTATAATAATCAGTTCATTATCAAACCAGGTTTTACCTGCATTAGAATACATGCAATGCTAATACACAGAACTGAAATGAAATGATGAACAATGTACCTTGTTGTCACCTGTGAGTTTATTTCTCCTAAAAGAAACTAAAATACACATTGTTAATGTGTTAATTGACGACAATATGCGTAATGTAAGTGTGGGAAGCTTGTGTGCACTGCCTTACTGTAGACAGTGTTCATATTGTTCATGCAGCTTCTCAACCCAGATTGAGAAAAAAGGTTGCTGCAGACTCCAGCAAAAGCCGACAATTTATTTGCGAAATGCAGGCACAGTTCACACACTCTCCTTTAACATTCCTCACGAACTGGCATCAGGTGGTGTAAAATGATCATAGTAAAAACATTACCAGCATGTGCATACCATTTCTAGTTCATGTTGTACAACATCAAAATCTTTTACAGACATTATTTAACCTTAACAGCATTCTTGTTGGCGGCACGGTGGCTTAGTGGTTAGAATTGTCGCCTTGCACCTCCAGGATCCACGTTCGATTCCCAGCAAGGTTTGATTCCTGCCTCTGTGTGCAAGGAGTTTGCCTGTTCTCTCTGTGCTTGGTGGGCTTCCTCTGGGTACTCTGGTTTCTTCCCACAGTTTAAAGACATTCAGATTAAGCTAATTGGCGTACTCAACGTTGCTGTAATTGTAGAGAGTAAAATAATCAAATCCAATAATCCATATAAATGGCCCATATGACACAAAAATTTCTGTTTACAATGTATTGCTGTAATGTTTGCACTTAGTTGATAAATACCATTTTGGAACATGTGGCAGTGGAGTATTAACCTGTTGCTGTTATAATGATCTCAAAGTGTTACGCTATTATTAGTGGCTTTACATCTAGTGTGTTTGTCTATGTGTTATAGGTGAAGGTGTTATCTGGTTTCTCACAAGGTTGATATTTGCCAAGTTGTTATTAAATTTACTCCTATTTTTATTCACAAGCTGCTATAAATGCAATTTCTCTTCAACACTGAGCAACAAAGAATGAATTCCTGTTAAGTGTTTTAGATGCAGCCTAAAGTTGCTCAGAAGTTTTTTAAAACCATGTGTGCACATTGATCACGTTTCGTTAACTGATATTCTTCATTCTAATGTCCATTTCCCAATGCCACTTAATCAATCCAACAGCCACCTGGATCAGTCTGAGTATGGTCTGTTTGTGTGATGTTCTGATGTATTTAAAAAATTCACTTGTTTCATTTGATTGCATTGCTCTGTTGTGCCACTTTGATCTGTTTGTTTGATGTGCTACCAGATCTTCCATAATGTATACTGTGCTCCAAGTTAGTTTTTAAAATTTAAGATGAAAAAAGAATAATCAGTAATTTCATTGTTCCAAACCACAGATCAGACAGTTTCCTGTAATGTCAGGATTAAGGAAAGAATGCATTCCATGCATGATTCTCTACTGACTTTCCTACTGAGTCTGGTTATGGGAGATGGGTAACAGGCGGGAAGAAAAAAACTAAACTAAATGTTCATGTGGTTTAACAAGCTTGTATTTGATCAGGTTTTTAGTATTGTATTATATTTTGCTATTATTTTTACTTTATGATTACTGGTGTATCCCCAAAGAAAGCAGTGATTTTAAATTTGTGTTTTTCTGTTTCACAGAAATGTGTGATGGTGTGTGAGTGCTTGCCATGGGACAGAAAAAAATCTGGCTTCTGTGTGTCATATTTGCTGTTTACCTATATCTAACAAGTAAGTAGTGTGAAATTCTTCTTTCCCTTATTTGTTATAATGTGCTGTGCTTTTTACTCAAATACTTTTTATTGCTTTACTATACTTCAGTATTACATGCTATTTTCATTGCTTCTCAATATTTAATTTACCAGTTTTACCCATTCACCCAGTGTAACATTTATTATATTATACTTGTCCCGTATTCTATTTCACCACATACACTGGGGTGCAAAACTCTGCGACCGTATAGAGAATCTGAGATTTCCTTCTTTTTTCATTTATGATTGGAAATAAACAAAATGCGTTAAAAAATATTTAAATGCTATTTAAATGTAAGCAAATGTGAGGTATTTACCATGCGTATATTTTTTAGAGTAATCCCTTCTCGACGCATGTGTTGAGACAACACTCCGAAGGATTCAATGCAAATTGGATCATAAGCTTTTGAAGTTCATGTCAGCAAGAGTGCACCTTTTTGTTAAAGAAAAAAGGGGACATAATTACTAAGAATCCCATGTAGAAAAATTCATCAAAATATGTATATAAGTGATTCTACTTTTCACTCATGTTATTGTGAGGAGGATAATTTTTAAGGAAAATTGTTGTAATAAATTAGTAAGTAATGCATAATAGAGGCATTTTCACAAGTGTACTTTCTCCCACCTTCTCTTTTGTAACCTCATTAATATTTCCTCTGTCCCCTTTGTTTGCATGTCGTTTCAATTTTCTATTTTCCTTTCTTGATTGCTCTCCTAATTTTCATTTTCAAAATGTTTTGATAGCAGCATTTACCACTTAACCGGTGATGTCTGAATGAATTCAGCTAAACCAATTTGACATAAATATTTTATTAGGGATCAACCAGCATTGTCCCGAAGCATAATAGGGATAAAAATGTGAGACAAAGCAAGAATATATTTAACATCCAAATCTGGCCAAAAAATAGATGTGTTCTCCAAATCCAGATTTTGATCAGTCTGGGATTTAGGCTCTCCCCCTTTAGTCGAGGCATGGTTTTATTGTCTGTTCCATGGTAGGGGGATGTTGATGGGTCACAGGCCATGTGTTTACAGCAGTCTGAGGAGGGTGTGTGTGCTGGCCCATGCTGCTTTCTTTCTTTATCAAAGAGCATCATCTTTAAGAGATTAGTCCTAATCTCAGAGAAGAAAGGGAAGATGACCAGGTTAACAGCTGGCTGAAATGAAATTGCTGTTTGTCAACTTGAAGCATGGCGGTCTACAAACCTCCCCTGGTTGCTAAACATGGCTTTCAGCATCTTACTGCATATTGCTGTGGCTCTGAGGGGAAGTGTGTAGCTTCATTTCAGGTTTGTATGGATGTTTGAACATGCAGGCTGAGAGCCAATGTATTAACATAAATTACCCAACAGCTGTTATGGCCCCTTCATATTTGTCTATCTGCTGTCTGACTTGCTTATGCATGTGTGACTTCGCTGAGTATACTAACTCTTCTTCGCTTCCCCATATCATAGAAAAACGTATCTTAGGAAAGTCAAGTTATAAACCTAATTAAAGTTAGTAAAGTTAAGAAAACGAATTAGGAATAGATGATATCTATTGATAAGAACCCAGTATTCTTTATATGATTACTGAAGTAGAAATCAGCGAATGAAAAAATAAAAAACTTGTCATAAAAAGGGTTTTCAAATGTTTTTTTTTTAAGACTGGGTCACATATTGTTTTCGATATGCAAAACATGGCTTTAAAATAGGATTTCCACAGACCTTGTGTAATCAGGCACAAATGTAAATGCTTTTCAGGTTAATTCAGGATATTTTGGATGTTATTTACGATAATTTAATTGAAGATAATTGGACCCCTGTGTTATCATTATAAAAAGTATTTGTCCCAGATAAATGGTGCAAAGACATGCCAAAGGGCATTAAACAACTTTACACACAACTAAAGTATATGATTCGATATGTGCCCATTGCTTACTCTGTATGTGTGTGCATGTGTGCGTGTGTGTTGTGTACCAGATCACTCACTGAATGCTGAAACAGTGGTGAAAGGGAGAGTAGGGGGGAGTGTAGAACTGAGCTGCACCCTCACCTCTTCATCGGATGGGGTCATGTCTCCCAATCCATTACCTCTGCACGTGGTAGAGTGGGTGCGGCTGGGCTACAACGTCCCCATTCTCATTAAATTTGGAGACTACACGCCACGTGTCCACCCAAATTATAAAGGTGAGTTACTGCTTCATTTGTGCCCAGTAAACGATTAGGTCCTCATCGCTGATTAAGTCATTACAGTGAGTTAATGACTTAATCAGTTACTTGCACAATGGTGTTTGATTTGTTTTCATTATAAGCTGGATAAACAGTATAAGTGTGCTGATGAGCGACCCATTCTCTCCTGTAGAGCATGATGCTGTTTGTTTAGTGAAGGACTTGTAGTCAATATAAAGCTCTCAAGATAATTCAAGAGAAGAGCACATTCTGATTTAACTTAAAAGGCCCTTTGAATGCTTTAATCTAGGGACTTTTCTTGCCAAGAGAACTGCTTTCAAACTCTTATTCTTGATGATGGTGTTTGCATGGGTGTGTGTTTATGTGTGTGTGTGGGGGGGGTGATTAGAGTGTATGTGTCTAAGAATTCCGTCATGGAAAGAATATCATCAAATAGGTAATCCAGCCCAAATAACAAGGACCCTGTAATTACACTGAGTGTGTCTGAGTGTGTAGGAGAGATGCCACTAGAAGGGAAGGGAAAGGGGGAGCTTTTATGGATGCAATGCAGGAGAGTTGGGCTGTGTGCAGCCTGTGGGGGAGGTGGATCTACAGAGGGGTCTGGATTAAGGATCATGTGGCTAGCAGGTTGGGTGACATATTGGACCACTGCTGTCTGGGTGAGTATTCTGGTCCTGCATGTCTGATCCACTAAGACAAGGATTTCTTTCATGATACAAGGTGAAAACATGAAGCACAAGAGATATAAAAGACTCAATAATCTAGAAATGATAATCACTGATATTAACCCAATCCTCTGCATCAGCAGAATCCTATCCTAAGCCTTCGTTAATACTGCTTACTTTGATGGGGTTTTATTTCATGTGAGCAGATTTTGATCAGAGAGAAAATGATAATTTCTCTGTTTCCCCAGTGGGCCATGGCACAGATGGGGCTCTGCCTGACCTGCACCCATGCTCTGTTCTATTACTCATACAACCCCTTCAGGGAGAGCAACTGATGCAACATCAATTCACATCTGTCATCAACACCTAAATAATGAGCAAGAAAATAATGCACAATATGGTTATCGTGCAAGTGTCCAAATATCAGTACTACTTCTGAATTAAATTAAAAGGGAGCCGTGTGTGTGCCGTACTGGAGGCAGAATGAGGACCAAATCCAGCTCTAAGGTTTCTTATTTTTGACGCATTTGAAGCAATATCACAAATTTCTGTCTGCAAAAATGCGATGACATATTTCCTGGATTGAAGATAATTTGAAGACAAACATGGCAGGCAGCTAATTACAAAAATGAAATATTCCCCTAATAATAGTAATAGGTTAACTGGTTATTGTGAGGTGCTATTACAAATAGATTGCCATCCATTTTCAATACAGACTATTTAAATATTAGACCTAATTCATATTTTGTGGCTTAAAGTTATTTTAGTATTTTATGATTTGACATGTATGAGCATTGAGCCTTTAATTGAATTTATTTTTGATTACTGCTGTCCATGACACAACGTAAAGGGTGATTTTGACTTTAATGACTACAAATATGTTAGCATGGATATTCAAAACTAAAAACATGTACATTATGTACATCGCATATTCCGCATCAAAATGGAATACATCCTCTTTGTTCTGCCCCTATTATTCTTAGCAAAAGTGTTGCGCAACTTTCTTTAAACAACTATCAAATACAAGTGGGAATATGTTGCTTACAGGACGACCCCAATAATACATTTATTCCATGTTGTTTCTAATAAGACTAGCCAAAGGGATAAATGCATTCCTCAGCAACAGTCAAAAACATGTGTCCGTTTTGTTTGTTTTTACACTAATAAGTGGAAGTCGGCTACTTCCGGTTTAATAGTTAAACAGGCTGGTATATACTGTATGGAGTCTGGTGATGTTCTGATAATTGTGCAACTTTGTCTCAAAATATCTCTACAGTAATATATAGAAACTATATATAGAAACGTTATTGGGTAACATCATGTTAGCTTCTTCCATTTCTAGCACTGCTGCGCTGTCAGGCATTGTTATCCTAAGCAGAGGTAGATCAAATACCCCCCGGCACAAAGGAAATGAAGGCAAAGGCCCCCTGTCAAGGGGCGGGGAGAGTTCAGTTCTCTCAAGTCAGGTTTTCCAGGGTCCTGTAACGGACCATTTTCTCTTTTCTTAGTCCTTTGCCTTTAAAAGCTCAAAAATATGTTAAGGAGTCAATACCTTAGTTGCTACTTCAAATCCTTTGAGATTTTTGCTGCTTTGTTTTAGGCTAAGGCATGGTACCATTCCTCCTTGTGTCTTGTGTCTCTGCTGCTCTTGTATAGACCATTTTATAGGTTATAAATCATTGAAAGAAAAGCCCTTCTCAGTCCGACCCACCCCTCACTACCCAGTCATTCATTCATAGCTAAAGTCTTAAATTCCTTTTAACTTTTTTTGCAAAAAGTTTGCACCTTTCATACATGTCTCTCATACAGTTTTTGGACCTTCTTTACTTCTAAAACCTTTTCAAATTGACTAACCATGTGTTTAAACAGCACATTTTAGAAGTGACTGAAACATTTTATTTAAACCTGTTATGTTGTTTAAACTGGACCAGATTCATTATTAGCTTTGGGGGGGGGGGATTTGGTGGAGCAACAAGAGCAGCCTGCTATTGTGTTTGAAATCCATTTGTGTACAATCTCTGTGTTTGGTTTTACCTCCATGGAGAGAATTGGTACAACACAGTTGGAGAGTACATGGCACGTTTTTGTGAATGAAACTATTTATGGGTGACACTGGGTAAGAAGGGTTAGCCTTCTGTACTTCACATCTGTTTACGTAAATGGAATGTGCTTTAAGAACAAATAAGTCTAATGTGATCCAAGTGTGTGTAAGGAATAGTAGTGGAGAAAAATAATTCCATATGCACTTGTAAGTATACATATTTATGTGAGCATGTAAGCGTAATCTATGCTGAAACTCATAATTGGCCACTAAATTTGCCAATGATTTACTACCACATGAATATTCAAGGCATGCCAATATCCTGTCGTCACATGGTCATATCACATTACTGACTCTTGTTTCATACGGCTTCCAATAATGCTTGCAGTTTGAGCAGAGAGCATTAGCATTTCTCGTGAGATCAATACGAGACGGTGGCGTAGTGGTTAGCACTGTTGCCTCCAGGGTCCGGGTTCGATTCCTGTCTCTCTGTGCATGGAGTTTGCGTGTTCACCCCATACTTGGTGGGTTTCCTCCGGGTACATGCAGGTTAGGCTAATTGGTGTTCCCAAATTGCCCACGGTGTGTGAGTGTATGAATGTGTGTCTGCCCTGCGATGGGTTGCCACCCTGTCCAGGGTGTATCCTGCCTCGTGCCCCAAGTGTCCTGGGATAGGCTCCAGGCCCCCGAGATCCTGAATATAGGATAAAGCAGTATAGATGATGAGTGAGGGAGTGACATTTAGGATAAGAGAAGGTAAATTATTTGGCAGAGGAAGAAGACAAAGGAATAGATGGAGATGTAGAAGTTGAGAAAGATGGAAAACCAAAGCAGTAGGAAAAGAGGACCTGTGAAGAAGAAAAAGATGATGATAGTGGGAAAGAATGACCTAAAGCAAATGGGGCAATAAGGGTATCACTAATATTTCATTGCCTTGGGACCACGCAGAAGACCGTTGATTTTTCTATGCCCATCATTCTTATTCCTCAAGAGCAATACTGGAAACAATATAGATAGTGTATGTCATATTTCACTTTTGGTGATGCGAAAGGATTGAAACACATCTGTGTTTCACAATAGTATGAAAAAAAAAATTTGTGAAAAGCATGTGATAGAAACCAATATTATAGTAACACTGCTCTTTCAGTAAAGGCTATGTGGTCCTATTTGCAAGTTCCTGTAATCAGTTTAGTCAGATTTTATTCAGTTTAGTCATTACACAAACAGTTAGATTTTATGAAAAATGCATGAAAACTGGGATAAATTGTAAAATGTTACTTGCAGTAAAAAAAAATATTAAATGCAGTAAAAAAAATTATATGGGTAAAAAACATCCGCGCTCATCAGCTGTCTTTTCAATGTATTTGTATGATTATAGCTGAATCCTAACGGTATCTATATCTCATCAACATAGTGTCTAGCTGTAGCCTGTTCACTGTTGCAGTGAGACAGCGAGAGAGTTCACTGTAATCTATCTCATGACAAAGAGCCATTCATGAGAGGATTTAACTGATTAAGAGAGAGCTGTGGAGGATTGGGGTTGAAAAACATTTTGAAGTAAGGCATGTAAAATGAGGGGAGCTCTAAGGGTTTACTGGGGGGGTCTAGACATATTGTTTTATTCAAATCCAAACATATCCCAAAATGCATCTGGGCCACGACTCCCGTTAAGCTCACACAGTGTTAAACAAAGAACAGCGAGGCTGAGGGTCCCCTTAACACAATGATCCAACGTTTTCCATAGATTGTTGCATGGGTCCCCGCCCCAGCCCAGAACCCCACCACATGGGTGCCTGAGATTTATGGGACAGAAAACCCCACAGACATAACAATTGCATTTTTAAGTCCACTGCATGAAGGAAATTATGAGACGAAAAACAAACGAGAAATCTAATTGTCAGTTATTTACAGAAATAGCTTTTGGTACTTAATTTTGGTTTCAATTATTTGTAATATTTTTTATTATAATGGATGTTTTCAAATGCATCTATGATATAGTATATTGGCAGTCTGAGATTTATGCATCCATCAAGAGAAATTAGTCTCTAATTTACACCTTTAACTACATATTATTATAAATGGCATATATTATAAATTTCACAATAGCAACAGGGGAAAGGTGATGTTACAGCGTATGTGGGGGAACAAGTGAATAGGTGAGTGAAACAAGGAGAGTCACAGTTTATGGTGAAGAAAAAATATTTTTGAGTATGAAGTAACAGTAGAGAGTGAGAGGGAGTAGTCAAAACAGAATGCCAGAAAGATGGAAGATTACAATGGAGCATATAGATTCTGAGAAGAAAGGTAGGACCACATCTAATTGTCTTTGTCTGTGATTCTTGTGCTATGATTGGTCAGGCCTGGATGACCTGGCCATCATGCCAATAAAACAATGTGCAGAGTGATGAACGTGTCTGGAGGAAAAATACAGGGACAAAGAGGTCAGAGCTCACTAAGTGCACATTGATCTTGGAGGATTTATTGATCCAGAGGTTCCCTTTTAAACAACTTAAGGAATTTCTTATTTTTTATCATAGGTTAATATTAGTAGTTTTAGTTATATGTACATATTTGAATAAGATAAAAAATGTTGATTTCATTTGTGAAAATTAGTTGAAATCTATGTTCATTGGTTTTGAGGATCTTGTGTTATTTGAAATGTATCACAGACAAATATGCCCAAGCAGAAAAAGATCTTTTGTACCCACACAAGGTATTTTTTTTACCCTAAAACAATCTCTCTCCCACTCTCCTTTTCTCTCTCACACACACTCACACAAGTACACATGCACACACGCACACATCCCCTCTTTCTCCCTTTGTTTTCTGCCTTATTTGTCATGATCCTTGAGCCAGTTTAAATAAAAACACACAGTTTTCTCCCCAATACATCATTTAAAGGAAAAAAAAAAAGGAGAAAAAGCGGGACTCAAAAAACTCCCTGCCTCATGAGCCTGCCTTCCACCCAGTCTTTTTGCCCTGTTGTCTTTCTACAGCAAATGAATTCAAATCCAAACTCTCCACCCCTGAGTCCATCACTATGGTAACCTGAGAATTAGGCGGGGTGGTGAGAAGTCTCATTCTCCCCCCATTGATGAACGGCCACACCGCAGCAGGAAGGGGTTAAGTGTCCAATAGAAGGTTTATATTCCCACTGTAGCAGTTGCCACATGTGTAGTCAGGATTGGGGATATTACACATTGAGTTAGTTTGTATATGTGTGATTATGATTGCAGATTTATAATTATTTTGTTAAGTTAACTCGAATTAAAAGGATAACTGTAATAATCTTTCCTTTCTGTATTATAGTAAGGATGGTATTCCCTCTACACAGGGCTCAGTCAATTTCTTTGCGCATATACGCGTATTAAGTGTGCATGCAGATTTATGCTTACTATTATCTTAATTTTACTTGGCAGACTTTATCTTTGTGGAGGCTTTTTAGTAATGAGTTAGGTATAAGCCTGTGACACTTTTAAAATATATATTTTGGGGATTCTAATTACAGTCTGCTCAGAATAATGCTTTTGGGAAATCAAACGGGGAGGAAATGGGATGGGCTGGGAGGAGCTCCCATGAGAGATAAGAGCAAATTCCGGCCATGCTTCAGCACACCTGCTTTCACATCTGTAAATGTTTGCCTCTCTCCTTGCTCTGTTAATAACCACCTTCCCCTTACCAATCTGGCACCCATATTTATTAGAACATAAACAAACACTCCTTTCAAGAGGCGTCTCTGCTTAAGGGGGATGGGACTAGACCTTTCATCATGTAAGAGCTAACCCCAGTGACAGCATAAACATTTACACAGAGGAATGGTGTAAGTCACAATGTATAATAGAGCCTAAGGTTATCAGACTGCTTGATTGTTATACTTTTCTACCAGGGGCAGTCTGTGCAGTATAATACCTCTGTTTGTTGTGCTTTTTTTTGTGAGTGAAATGGAACGGCTAAAATAAATTAATTCATTATTACCAAGAATTAATAGCATGGAGCATTAGCTGCCCACTTCCGCATACCTGCTCATGGCTGTTGTACTCAGAAAAACCTTTATAATAATAGTCTGGCTTTGTTTTCTCATCTCATGGTTTAGAGACACGTGTCAATGGTTATGTAAAGGTGTACAATATAATATGATGTATTTGCTGTGGGCAACAAGGAGTTACAATATGCAAACAACTGCACAACCCATAATGGGTAATAAAGTTCCTTTATGTTTGGGGTATTATATAAAAACCAATGTGCCTATGGCCATAGATCCATTCACAGAGCTTGCTCAAGGTGGAACTGGTGTTCATTCATTATGCAGTTTTATGTGAACAGCACAGACACTGAATGATGGGTTGGTGTTGTGCCTTTAAGTTGGCAGAGGCGGTAGTCTCAGAGGCAAAACACGATTTGTGTAAAAGTGGGAACTTGAACGCCAGTCTAACATGTTAAGTGTGTGACCTGTCAGCGGGAGATTTAGAAACGGTAAACAGTTAACAGCTAACCACTTAGAAAAACAACAGGATGAGTGTAACAGTTGGAAAGGGTAGTGAATTGGGGATATAGTGAGGTCCAAGAGCTCCTTACCCTTTCAGTATAGGATGAAATTATCATCATGTAACAGGGAAGCAAAGGAAAAAGCCCTTTATTACAAAGGAGATCTAAACAGCTTGCATGACAAGGTGCAGGTTACAAAGTATTTCCAATGCATATTTGCCGATGTTATTGTGTTACACATCAAACACTAGATGGTGGGTTTAAAGTGAATTTTCAAAGGTGAGCAAAGGAGGCATGCTGAGGGGGTCTTCTTAGTGGCTTTATAGTGCATTATATCTCTGTGTGAAAGTGGATTTTGACTTGCACATCTACATTAAAGTCACTAGGGAAACATTAATACAGTGGCAGGTGAATCTGCCCAGCTCCTGTGTTTGTAATGTTCCCTGGATTTAATCATTTTCCTTAGGAGCTCAAGAAAAGCCCAGTGTGTATGCAATATATTTCTCAAACGAAGACAAGCTAGTTTCACAGCAAGTTTCAATGTAGCATCAGAATGTGCATTGGGTTTTATTGAAATTTCAAACAGGAAGAGAGTAAAGGTCTTTCGACCAATGCACAATCATCACCTCTAGTGTTGTTATTTAAAACCCAAACTCAGTTTGAAAAAAGCCTTCAGCTTGAGATGGTGAGGAAAAGGTTGTAGATTCGGGGGGGCCAATGAAAGAAAAGGGGACAGTTAGGAACTGAAAAAGCGGGCTTCAGTAACTAGGCAACTGACAGATCAAGTTTCTGAGAGCCAGGAGATGTCAGAAGCAGAATGACAAGAACAGGGGTGGTCAGAATCAGGGAGTCAGAGTGGGGCTCTGTGCGTGTGCGTGCGTGCGCGCGTGTGTGTGTGTGTGTGTGTGTTCTTCCTAATTTTTAGTATCTTTGGTCAGTCACAGTCCAAAAAACTGCATTGCTTTCAATAAAGTGCTCATATTCTATCTATTAGTTCACTGTGACTTTACAGAAGTGTATAATGACTGCAATCTACTGTAATTTACTGCTCTTTCATAAATCTTGCTCTCTCATTTCAGTTTTGTCTGAGTTATTGATTGCAAACTAAAGCACAATAGACCTTGTCTCAGATAAGTGTTTGGATGTGACGGGGGGATTTGGTTTTTTGAGAGTGCGCAGTTATACACCACAACTGAGTTTGTCCTCAGCTCCAAAACAAGTGGCTAGCTTTCTGCTAAATATAATAACCGTTGTAATGTGCGCTATACAGTCAAAAGTTTGTGGACACCTGACCATCACACCAATGTGTCAATTCCCTTAGTTGTTGCAACAAAGTTGGAAGCACTCACGTGTATAGGATGTCTTTGTATGCACAATTTTCCCTTCACTTAAAATGAGAGGCTCAAGCATGTTTCAGCGTGATAATGCCCTGTACATAAAGTGAACCATAAAGACATGGTTTGCCAATGTTGAAGTGAAAGAAATTGATTGGCTTGCAAAGAGCCAGCTGCACCCGAGGGTTCATCACCAAAGACCAGTGCCTGGCTTTTATAATGCTATAGTGGAAAGTCTTTCCTAAATAGCTGAGGGAATTATAACAATAAAGGGGGACTAATATAGAATAGAATTTTTAACAGACACCTATGAATCAAATGGTCAGATGTCCTTTTTATTTTGTTTGTACTAGTGTTCCTTCATATTTTTATTTTGTTGTAGTTATTGTTGTTGCTTTTAATATAATAAATAAGCACCAGTTTGTGGTGGTAGGTGAATCCTGCACACCTTTCTGTTATTTCAGTTTTACTGTTTTATATAGTCATATGATTACATTGACATTGCTGTGTATATTTGAAGAATTTATAGGTTTCCTATCTTTTCTATTCATTTAGCTGTCTCATCTCTCTCTTTCTCTCTCCTCCCCCTCAGGTCGAGTGTCTCTGTTGCAAGGTGCATCTCTAGTGGTTGACGGCTTGACTCTGGAAGATGAAGGCTGGTTTGAGTGCCGAATACTTTTGCTGGACAGAACCGCTGATGAGTTTCGAAATGGCACGTGGACCTTCTTGTCAATCACGGGTATGATTTCTCACAGGCTGAGCAATAAGAACTGATTTGGCCTTGATTTAATCTGATACATACTTCCTGTGTAACATTATTAAATTCATATATAGTCAGTCATTGTAAAAAAAAATATTTCTTCAGCAACTATGTTTTCCCCTTCGGGATTGTGGTGTATTCAGAGCCCATCGTACAAAATGGGGGTACATCCAAAATGGAATTACAGTCCATCTTTCTTGAGGCCAAGTTTAAACAGGGTTTAATCATGGAAAGACAAAGACAGAAATGCTGCTTATTGCACCACTGTGTCACCATGTTCTACTTATTCATTTGTCAGTGATTGGAGCAAGAAAGGAACATTTGAATGTTTGAATAAAGATTATTATTAGAAATCTGTGTAATGTAGACAGTTAACATTTAGGTACGTAAACATATACTCATAATATATGTATTATTACACTGTACATGCTGCCAGTGTAATGCTGTACAAATATTATAATGGTTACCATATACTGCCCGGCCAATAAAAAGCATACACAGTGGGTAAAAGTCTTCAATTGGATAAATAACTGATGCAATGATTTAGTATTTTTTTTTCTTGAAAAACCATGTTAGAAGACATCCTGTGGTCATGGAAAAGATTTTACTCTGTTTTGGAGGAGTCGAATTATTGGCCAGCATCAAGAAAAGAAAACAACTTGCTGAAACTACCGACATTGGAGTAAGGACTGTAAACCATCATTTTCAAGAAAGAAATGTGGTCGGAACAACATCCCGAATGAGTGTGATCACTTAATCCCTTACTGAAATCAGATCGTAAAAAAAAACAACAGCAGAGTTCACAGCCATGTTTAATTGAGAAAGTAAGAGCATTTCCACATGCACAATGCAAAGAGACTTCAAAGGATTACAACTAAAAAGACTAAATGAAAGGCTTAAACTTTTTTTTCAATTGGAAAACGTCATGTGATCTGATGAGTCCGAATTTACCCTGTTCCAGAGTGATCTGAGCATCAGGGTAACAAGAGAGGCGGATGAAGTGATGCACCCATCATAACTAGGTCCTAAGAAGTGTTATGATTTGTTGTTCAGCAATGTTGTGTGTCCAAAAATGAGGTTGGCTGACTACCTGACTATACCAAATGACCAGGTTTTTCTATCAATGGATTTTTTCCCCCCCTGAGGTCATGGACGTATTGCCAGGAATCATCATGCTCAAATTCTGAAAGAGTGATATCAAAACCCACCACCGTGTACAGGCCTTAACCCCATCAAGAATCTTTGAGATGTGCTGGAAAAGACTTTACGCAGCTGTCTCTACCATCAATGCAATATCTTGGAGAGAAATTAATGCAACTCTGGATAGAAATAAATGTTGTGACATTGCATCAACTTATCAAACTGATGCCATGGCAGAAATAAAAGCAAAAGGGGGTCCAATGAAATATTAGTGTGTGTGACATAATTAAGCTTGGTAAGAGTGGGTGTTTTATGTGATTATGTGATTTATGTTTTACAACATTTAAGAAAGCATTAATAAAAAGCAAGAGCCTAATAACTTCAAGTAGAGCAGTGTACATGAAGTTTTAATATACTGATGGAAATTACAGCTCCTTTTCAAAGGGCCAGATTATTCGGCTCAGCCAGCTCTTTCATCTTCCAAACTGCTTTTCATTTAGTAGTACTGCTTCTGCCTTTTAGAATTTAGCAAACTTTTGCAATGTTTTGACCGGTGATTGGTATGTTCCCACCTATATCACTGATATTATTCAATGCAATTATACCAAACCTTAGAATGGTTCATATAGTCAGGACATGGTGTGCCTGCTTGACCAGGGTGGCAGAAAGATCAACTATAATTCTGTGTGTGTTGACAACAATAAAAAAAAGTCAGCTCTCAAACAGAAGCCAGCTCCAATCATTTACATAAAAGAGGCAGCTCATAGAGCTGACTCATTTGTGACTGACACGTCACTAGTTTTCCTATAACACTGTGAGCTTGCTGTTTCATCGGACCTCTTTGCTGTGCCCCTGTTATGAATATATGAACTAGAACAACACATTTTTATACTTCATATTCAAACATTCTTACATATTTCTTCCTCTGTTTTTTGCACCTATGCCCAAGACAATAAGGCATATGGTTAAAACATCAGTGCTCATGACCTTTTCAGATCAGATCCCTTTTCATGTCAGAAATAAGGAGTGGGGTCTCAATCCCTTTTGACTGATCAGATACAAATATCACATTAGATATCCAAATGAGAGAAATGTTCTTCCTAAGCTTTTCCTGACATATTTATTTTAATAATACCTGTGTGTTTTCCAATTTTTGCATACTTCTTTCATTGTTTTCATGTTATGAATGTCTCTTTGTGGCATTTGGGTTTAGTCATGCTTTACTGATGGCTGTCATTACCTAATCATGTGTCATTGAACCGGAGGGAAGATCAGATTCTATGTGAGCAGATAAATATGGCAGGTGTGTTTGACCATATAATGTAGGTAGATAAAAAAAGTTCCCCATTAGCTAAATTACATTTTCCCTATTTCTCTCCACTGTAGCTCCTCCAGTGTTTATAAACACACCGCCTTCCTTTGTGGAAGTCCTTTTGGGGGAATCACTCTCCGTTAGCTGTGTCGCACTTGGCAACCCAAAACCTACAGTCACCTGGAGAAAAGAGGGCAACACAGTGGAGGAAGATAACAAGATTCAGGTAGTAAAATAAAGACTGCTCAAAAGCTGCTAAAATTGCAGGGCATTGTTTGATGATGTGTGAGATAATTTTATCAATGTAAAGCTCTAATTTGCTTGTCAGAAAACTCAGTCTGGACGCACAACTCATTTGTTCAATGATCATTAAATAATTTTATCCAAGTAAAACAAAGAACAAGGTCTTGCTGTGTACATTTTAATTTTAGTAAAAAAAATACTTGGCCTCAGATGTTTGGCATCACCAAACATCAAAAAATGATTAATAAATTTCAACAAAAATGAATATTTCTGAATGGCTGCAATTCATTTGCAGGGGTCTGTTTTTACAATTTTAAGTTCTTTATTTTTTTTATTGATTATTAATCATTTTTTTTATTGATTATTGTAATGGATTAAAGTTTTATGATAAATATTTAACTTAAGTTTACATATATACATTGCCAATAGCATTCAAGAAATATCTGTGAAAGGCATAATGTTTACGCTTTTGCATTCATACCATATTTTAAGTGAAAACACCACCTTATGTTATACTTGACACAGACATATATTCTACGGAAGCGCATTGCATTCACAAAAGATTTTTTTTTACAGGAATTATCTCATAATTATGATTTACTAACTTGTAATTATGACTTATTATCTCATAATTATGACTTATAAGTATATGCAATGCGCTTCCGTAGAATATATATCTGTGTCAAGTATAACATAAGGCGGTGTTTTCACTTAAAATATGGTATGAATGCAAAATCTCATAATTATGACTTAGTATCTCATAATTATGACTTAATATCTCATAATTATGAGATCCTTATCCCATAATTATGACTATCCTATGGTTTAGCTTGATGATTGTACATGTAACAACGCGGGTCGCGCGAGGGGCAGAGCTGCGCATAAACGGGCAGATCTGCAGGCTGCTACTCCGCGGAGTTCTGAACAGGCAAAGGCGTGGCCATTTATATACGCGGTTGCCAGACAAGGCAATCAGCCTGAATGAGCCGCACTTGGCGGCGTGTTTATTTAAGGGTCCTGATACCGCGCTCGGCTTAAGTTTATTAGTGCTTCATTTTCCAGAGCCCCGTCCATTCTCGCGTAGATGATGGAGCTCCGTTATATTGTGTTTTCAGTTTTCTTTGAATTCATTTAAATTCCTAATTATTAATCCCACGCCATCTCCAAACGGGAAGGTCTACCCGTGTGTATCATAAAACACTCTCACATACTCCTATTTCATTGCCCCCCTCTAAATCTCTCTCCATACCGCGCCACGGAACAGAACATTAGCTAAATCTACTATTACCATCCAAATAACTCAATGACATTAATATCTCCCAGTGTCTCAATCCAAGAAATAAATAAACGCAAATTAAATTTGGCACTATTGTCCCCGTCTTGTGCCGATCACCTAACCCTACCTTTTGTCATAATCATGAGACCAGGATCTTATAATTATGACACATGAAGGCATAATTATAAGTTATAAAGTAATAATTATGAGTAAATACATCATAATTATGAGATAATTCCTGTGATTTTTTTAGACAATAGAGCAAATATTGGTGAATTAAATTCGCATTTATTTCTTTCTTGGATTGAGACACTGGGCGATATTAATATCATTGAGTAATTTGGATGATAATAGTAGATTTAACTAATGTACAGTACAGTCATCAAGCTAAACAATAGGATAGCTGCTACATCTCCATGAGTGTACAATGAGGCACTTTCAAGCAAAAGGATACAGTAACTTTCGTTTCCGATGTCATGCACTAAAATGTCCCCCTGCAAGAGACTGCTCCACCTTATCTCATAATAATGACTTAGTAAGTCATAATTATGAGATACTAAGTCATAATTATGAGATAAGGATCTCATAATTATGAGATACTAAGTCAAAATTATGAGATGATAAGTCATAATTATGAGATACTAAGTCATAATTATGAGATCAGGATGTCATAATTATGAGATCAGGATGTCATAATTATGAGATAATAAGTCATAATTATGAGATAATTCCTGTGATTTTTTTTTTCTTTTGTGAATGCAATGCGCTTCTGTAATATTCAGTTTACCTCATGAGAGTTTCTGTAAACCCCAAAGGTCTCAAATTTTCTGTAAACCCCAAAGGTCTCAAATTTTCTGTAAACCCCAAAGGTCTCAAATTTTCCTCTTTTATAATGTTTCAATATTTCACTTTCATTTTCATTTTGCTTATTTCATAATCCTTCACAACACACCCACCAACTGCATGCTCAGTTATCAGATTGCACACACAAATTATTAATCTCTGTTTAGGATACTAGAACAACAGGCCTAGTTGGGTAAGAATTATACCTCAAAGAAATGTAACATTACATGCAGTGGGAGATAACAAAAGGAACCATAGGGGACTGAATGTATCATGTTGTCATATACAACATGGAAATAGTCAAAGTAGAATTGCACTGGCATAGAATTTGCACATAACCGGTGTAACTAAACTAAATCTACCAATTTGTTTATATGTTTGTGACATTTTTACAATCTTGTTCCCATCAGGTAATCAGTGAAACATTATCTTTGGTCAAGGTTACCAGGGAAACAACAGGAATGTACAGGTGTCACGTGTCCAATTCTGCGGGAAACTTGACTCACATTACCCATCTACAGGTTAAAGGTCAGTGACCCTGACTCATCCATGTGAAAGAGCAAGAGATTCTATTGAGCAGTGGGGCTTAACCATTTTTTTTGGCTCTGGATGTAGTAAATATTGACTTAGAGAAGGTATTGTCCTGGACTTGAAATGTTTATAAAAAAACAGTTAAATAAGGATGTTTTTGTTAAGTTTTTATTTGGGTTCTGAAGCCTGTTCAGGACCCAAATAAAAACTGAAAAAAAAAATTCTTAATTAATTGTTTTTTTAATATAAACATTTTAAGTAGCAATGTCTTTGACCTAAAATGCAACACTTTTTAGAACCATCACAGAAATAATTTTTGGTTCTTGCATGCTGTGCCAGTGGTAATTTGGCTATGTTGTGGACTTTGGCAATGTAATGGTAATTTTTTAAAGTTAGAATTACTTTGTAATGTGTTTTCCACATTTTGTTATTTCACACTCATCTTAAAATTGAAATATACTTTTAAAATACTTTTAAAATATAAAATACATTTTTTCTCATTATTCTACAATGACAAATTCAAAACAGGTGTTTGGAGAGTTTTGTTAATTTATATCTAGATCATGAAAATTTTCTGTAGACCTGCAAGACATTATTGCATTCAATTATGAAAATTGAAAGTCTCCAAGAGCACAATAGCCTCCATCATTCTCAAATGAAAGAGATTTGGAACAACCAACAGTTCTTCTGGCCACCCAGTCAAACTAAGTAATTGAGGATGAAGGGCTTAGTCAGACAAATAACCAATGAACCCAAGGGTCACTATAAATGAAATCCTGAGTTCCCTTGGGGAGGAGGGCAAGCCTTACAGAAGGACAACCATCACTGCAGAACTACACCAGTCAGGCATATATTGTAGAGTGGCCAGACAGAAGCCATTCCTCACTAAGAGGCACCTGACAGCTGGCTGGGAGTTTGCCAAAAAGCACATGACTCCCGGACCATGAGAAACAAAATCCTTTGGAACATGAACTATTTGGAATACTGAAAGGCACTGTGCATAACCTTAATAAAACCATCCCTACAGTCAAACACGGTGGTGGCAGCATCATGAGGATGTTTTACTGGGACTGGGAGTTTAGTCACTGAAGAGGGAAAAAATTATAAAGAGTGCTCTTGAGGGAAAACCCTCTCAAGATCTCAGACTGGGCAACAGTTTATATTTCAAAACAACGACCAAAATCACATCACCAAGAAAACACAGGAGTGGCTTCAGAACAACTCTGTGAAATTTCTGGAGTAGCCCAGCCAGAGACTGAACCTGGACCCAATAAAAAAAATCCTGTTCTTACTTTGTTATTGTGGATTATTGTGTTTAGAATAAAAACAGAAAAAGAATTTTTAATCAATTTTAAGATGAGTGTGAAATGTGGAAAAGTGACTGAAACGTCTTTCAGCACTCTTTCAACACAATATTTTGCTTTATGATATTGGAAAAGTTTTTTGGATTGGATTGTTTATAGACAAATATTTAGTATATTTATAGTACTATAATTATAATATATATTTTTACTTTTATTTTTTCTTGATTTCATCCATTATAAAAATCTTTATATTTGTGCTAGTTAAATATTTTTATTCATTAATTTTCAGATCAAATTGACTTTATTCAGCATTTTCTCATGCATAATTATTGCTTGAGAATATCTTGAAAATGTATTTAGAGATTGAGCAATGTGTGAAATAATTAAAGAGCAGCAAAATGCTTAGGGTATTGCCAATGGCTCAGGCAAAAACCGAGCAGATATACAGTGAAAAAGTAATACTTCCTGATTTTTTTTTTTTTTTTTGGCATATTTTAACATTTAAAAGATTCAGATCATCAAACAAATATAAATATAAAAATAATATTGCAAAAGATAACATGAGTAAATACTAAATGCAGTTTTTAAATTGTGTTTTTTATTTATTATGGGGGAAAAAGTTGTTCAAATCTGCGTGGCTGAAAAAGTCATTGTCCCCTAAACCTAATAACGTTTTAATGTAATATGGTTTTGCTGGCTTTGGCAGCAACAACTGCAATCAAGCGTTTGTGATAACTGGCAACCGTGAGTCTTTCACATCGCTGTATATGAATTTTGGCCCACTCTTCTATGCATAATTGTTTTAATTTAGCCACATCGGAGGGTTTTTGAGCATAAACAGCCTGTCTGAGGATCTCAATCGGATTTTAGTCCAGACTTCGTCTAGGCCACTCCAAAGCATTAATTTAGTTTTTCGGCCCAGTGGTGGTGTGTTTCGGGAACATTGTCCTGCTGCATAACCCAAATGTGCTTAAGATCACAAACTGATGGCTGGCCAAAATTTATTAATTCATTAATTAAAAAACCCAGGAAGGGGGCAAATACTTTATCATTGCACTGTAGATCTGTGCCACAGTGTAAATAACAGAATATAAGCAGTGATAAAATCTTAATTTAATTCCTGCATGTTAGAGGAAGCCATATAAAAGAAAAAACAGTGCCACCTGTTGTTTATTTCTAGGATGAGCAACTTGTAATCAGGATGAATGTTTTTTGGTTGTTGTTTTTATTGTAATTTTGGGTCATATTCTTGGTTTCAAGCAGGTCCTCCAGTGATTGTTAGTCCGCCTGAGGACACCGCAATGAACATGTCAGAGTCTGCAGTTCTGCGGTGCCGTGCTGATGCATACCCATCTAACCTCACATATGAGTGGCAGAAAGAAGGGCAAAATGTCTATAATATTGAGTGAGTCCTAAATGCATCTGTACTTGTGTGAAAGGGTTAATGTTCCTCTGTGTAGGACAAGAGTGGTTGTGGTTCTTATCTAAAACTGCAGCATGTGACACAGTTATGTACAGTATCCTACAGCATATAATATTAGTGTATTTTAGTCCAATGATTAATATTCCTAATCCCTTATGTCTTCAGTACTCAAAGAGCCCCAGTCATGTTGCAATTATTTTAATTATATACCCATGTAGTAATGGGTGTTATAAATATATAATGAAAATGGTCATATAATATGGTGAAGTTCAATCTGTGTTACAGAAAGATATTCCTTTGTGCACATGTTCATAGATCTCTGAGGTCTCGAGTGAAGATCCTGGTGGATGGCACTTTACTCATTCCTAAACTAATCCCTGAAGACTCAGGAAACTACACCTGCATTTCTTCTAATGGGTTACTGACTCCACCATCTGCTTCTGCCTACCTCAAAGTGAAATGTTAGTATTGTCTTTACAAAACTGAACACGTCCGAACAAGGCATGCTGCACAATAGGCAAAGGGTGTTATCATGTATCAAAATAGATGTTCATTATTTGACCTGTAGCTTTATTCTCTTAGATCCTGCAAGAGTGGTGCATATGCCCAGGGAGACTTACCTTCCTGCTGGCATGGGTGGAACAATTGTGTGCCCATTTCAAGCTGAGCCTCCAATGCTGTTTGTCAACTGGACTAAAGATGGTGTGTCACTGGATCTACACCAGGTACTGAACTAAGTCAGAAGAATCACCCTAGTTATTACAAATCCATGAACGGATTAATACATGAACATGATTATTACTGGACAGTAAAGTTTTTTTCTTGATTGCTGGTTAGTACCCAGGTTGGACGATCAACTCAGAAGGCTCTGTGTTCATAACCACAGCCACCACTGACGCAGTAGGCATGTACACCTGCACTGCTTACAACAGCTATGGGACTATGGGTCAGTCTAAGCCTACCAAAGTAATTCTGAAGGTACAGGAGTCTTCAAACAAAGAGCTGTGTAACACGTGTAATGCGTGACTAATAAGGTTTCAATGGCTGTTTCTGCACACAAATCGAGTGTACACACTTGACAGTTGTAGATCTCTTTATATACATATGAGACCATAAACTAATAAAACTGTGTGATAACAATAACTTATGTTAAATTTATTGAAAAGATAGACCAAAAGATTGTGATTCATTAATCGACTTGTGAGTGGGAAATTATTGTATGTATCTTACATTAGTATGATTAGTATCCTATTAGTGGTGCATGCTTTATTTGTTTGCTTGTTTTGTTTTGTTTTCATATGCATACCCCCACATTGGAAGCTGTGCCAAACATTTTATGGATAAGGCACCAGATTTGAATTTTTCCTGAATTGTTTATTAACATTTACTTTCTTTCACAGGATCCTCCATCATTTCGGGTGTCCCCCAGGTCCAAATACCTGCAGGAAATTGGTAGAGAGATGACCATTCCTTGCCAAGCACATGGGGACCCAGCACCTAATATCACATGGACAAAGGTGAGCACTCAATTTCATAAGAAAAGGAAGGATTTTTTTTTTTCTTTTACACACCATTTTTTAACATGGAGCATTGTAAGATATTGCTGTGCAGCTCATTTTCAGGTGTTTTCTTTTCTTTAAATCCAGGTTGGGAGTACACCTTGCTCTCCATTTACTGTTTTGTCCAATGGTTCGCTGTTTCTGCGTCCACTCAGCAAAAACCATCAAGGGACATGGGAGTGCCATGCTACCAACTCTGTCGCCACAGTCAGTAAAGGCACTGTGGTGCTGGTATTAGGTGTGAAGAAAAGCCTTTAACATTCCAAAACTAGTTATTTTTGTATTTTATATTGTCTTCATGCATAAATCATTCATTCATTCATTCATTCTTAGGCACAAGCCCCCATGCTGTGACTGCGGTATCCATAGCTCCGGGCATCAACAATGCCAATGTATCCTGGGAGCCTGGTTTTGATGGAGGATATACCCAAAAGTTCAGCATCTGGTGAGTAACCTCATTTAGATCTATGTTATCAGTTGTAGCATTACGCTTCTAGGCAGAAATATTAGCTCACAGTTTGTCCATTTCGCTGGTCCTTTGTTCCAGGGTAAAACCTGCTAAGAGAGGGAAACATGAATGGACCTCAGTACCAGTTCCTACATCTGAATCCAGCCTTCTTGTGACAGGCCTTCAGCCTGCCACCAGTTACCAGTTCAGCATCTTGCCCCAGAACAAGCTGGGCTCTGGTCCATTTAGTGAGATTGTCACCATCATGACCCTGGGTCAGTATAACCTTGGCTAAGTTTCTGACCTTGTGTTTACTACATTCTCATTTACATACAGTTGTCATATTGTTGCTCCTGTAATTATTTCCCCCTATTTTATGCCAAACTGTCACCACTTCAGAAAAGTAACATTCTTTGTCTACATCAAGTCCCAAGGACAATTTAGGAGCAATTTAAAAATGACTGGGAGTTGGATTGGATTTTGGATTGGACTATTAATCTGTTCCAGTTACCCTATTCCACAGCGATGGGTGCGTCAGAGTAAGAACAGAGGCAGATGAAGCGCTGCACCCATCATGTATAGTGCCCAGTGTACAAGTTGGTATTAAAACGTTTAAGGATTAGCTCTGTTTACTAGCTCTGTTTTTTTGCGGTATGTCCTCCCTTCAGACTTTTTTAAACCTGGCACTAGAATTCACTATCAATACTCTGGTCCCTGGGGACAAATTCTCCATGCATGTCAAGAAAGATGATGGTCAAGCTGCAGAACTGTCTCGGCTTTTTCGGTCGTGGAGATGATGTGCACTTCCACTGTGAAGACTACTGCTTCCACTTAGAGTCTTTACTTTATTCTACCAGTTAAAGTACATCCAAGTTTTGTCACCAGCAAAGATCCTCAAGAAGGACAGGTAATCTACGGCACACTGGTAGAGGTCTTTCCGAACTCTTTCCGAAGCAATGTTCGTTCTACTCCTGGGTCAGTAGCCTGGGGACAAACTTGGCAACATGCCACATGTTCAATCACACGTGAGGATGGACTGTCCTGTGTTATACACTGAGAGTAGCAACAGTGTTGTGGATTGTTCTCCAACGTTCATCATGCACAAGTTGCATTGCAATTTTCAGGGGTTGAGCTTGTTGTTAGGCTTCCTGATCTCTCTTCATTCTCTAGTGGTGTTCTTCCAGTCTTGAAACACGTTGCCGCTCAAAACACCTCGGACGACTCATAGCACCATCGCTGTAAGCTTGCCAAATCATGTCAAATGTCTCTGTGGCAGATTTGCCCAGTTTCACTCAGAATTTCACATTTGCTCTTTGTTCTAACTTGACATGATGAAAGAGAAATCCTAATGTACAGTCGTGGACAAAGGTTTTGAGAATGACACAAATATTAGTTTTCACAAAGTTTGCTGCTAAACTGCTTTTAGATCTTTGTTTCAGTTGTTTCTGTGATGTACTGAAATATAATTACAAGCACTTCATACGTTTCAAAGGCTTTTATCGACAGTTACATAACATGTATGCAAAGAGTCAGTATTTGCAGTGTTGGCGCTTCTTTTTCAGGACCTCTGCAATTCGACTGCGCTGCTCTCAATCAACTTCTGGGCCAAATCCTGACTGATAGCAACCCATTCTTTCATAATCACTTCTTGGAGTTTGTCAGAATTAGTGGGTTTTTGTTTGTCCACTCGCCGCTTGAGGATTGACCACAAGTTCTCAATGGGATTAAGATCTGGGGAGTTTCCAGGCCATGGACCCAAAATTTCAACGTTTTGGTCCC
>QMIH01000073.1:635960-710246 GCA_003987875.1 Clarias batrachus
TTCTCCGGACAAGCCTTTTTCCAGATGCCCCAAACAATCGGAAAGAGGCTTCATCCGAGAATATGACTTTGCCCCAGTCCTCAGCAGTCCATTCGCCATACTTTTTGCAGAAGATCAATCTGTCCCTGATGTTTTTTTTGGAGAGAAGTGGCTTCTTTGCTGCCCTTCTTGACACCAGGCCATCTTCCAAAAGTCTTGGCCTCACTGTGTGTGCAGATGCGCTCACACCTGCCTGCTGCCATTCCTGAGCAGCTCTGCACTGGTGGCACTCCGATCCCGCAGCTGAATGCTCTTTAGGAGACGATCCTGGCGCTTGCTGGACTTTCTTGGACTCTCTGAAGCCTTTTTTAACAAGAATTGAACCTCTTTCCTTGAAGTTCTTGATGATCCTATAAATTGTTGATTTAGGTGCAATCTTAGTAGCCACAATATTCTTGCCTGTGAAGACATTTTTATGCAACACAATGATGGCTGCATGCGTTTCTTTGCAGGTCACCATGGTTAACAATGAAAGAACAATGATTTCAAGCATCACCCTCCTTTTAACATGTCAAGTCTGCCATTCTAACCCAATCAGCCTGACATAATGATCTCCAGCCTTGTGCTCGTCAACATTCTCACCTGAGTTAACAAGACGATTACTGAAATGAACTCAGCAGCTCCTTTAATGACAGCAATGAAATGCAGTGGAAAGTTTTTTTTTTTCGGTATTAAGTTAATTTTCATGACAAAGAAGGACTATGCAATTCATCTGATCACTCTTCATAACATTCTGGAGTATATGCAAATTGCTATTATAAAAACTATAATATAAGCAGCAACTTTTCCAATTTCCGATATTTATGTAAATCTCAAAACTTTTGTCTTTTAGAACACTGACTTATGTAGGTTGGTGCTCCCTGTGACTGTGCTTATAACCTACAGAAATAGATTAAAAAAATTTTGTTACCACCTTGTACAAGCCTCTGGATGCAGTGTTATGATCTGGGGATACTTCATTTGGTCAAATCTAGGCTCAGCAATGTTATGTTATTAAGTCAGCTGAATGTATTAGATGACCAGGCTATCCGATGTGTGGCGTTTTTTTCTTCCTGAATGAAACAGGCATTTCCAGTATTTAAATTGTGAAAGTGTTGTTCTGGGAGTATGAGGAATCATTTTCACACATCATTGACCACCATACTGTTCATCATTATCAAAGTTAAGGGCAGTCAATGAAGTCTTGGAGTGTGCTATTTTTTATTTCTTTTAGGGCTGGGCTGTATTTTCTGATGTTTTTTTATGTTTGGGATGTTGATCTTTCCCATTTGTTTTCTATATTCAGCTCCTCCAACAGAGCCACCCACTGTAGTAACTGATTTAGCAGCACTACTTGCTCCCACCTCACTATCAGTTAATTACACAGCAGTGGGTGTGCTGCTGCAGTGGCTGCCACCACCTGCTCAGTCTCCACTGATCACAGCCTACATGCTCCAAGCAAGGCAGGAGAAGGGTGAATGGGTTACACTTGATGGAGAAATCCCTGTCAACGCCACAGAAATACTTGTTCAAGGACTGACAAGGGTAAAGTTCCAAATTGTGTTGTAATGTGTATAAGAAAAGACGGGCAACAGAATGTGACCAACACTGAGGGATTGAAAATAATTGTTGCTTAATTTCGCTCTTAGGACTCCTGTTATGAACTACGGCTACTGTCACATGGAGCTAAAACAATCAGTGATCCCAGTGAATCAGTCAATATCACCACTGAAGGTAGAAAAACTTGACAGTATTTCACTATACATACAAATCCACTATAATTGATCAGAAATGCAAATCAAGGCATGCCAAACTTGCCTTGAATATGAACTATATTTCCAATTTTGTGCGAGGTGCATTCAAGTCAGACCAGGACTGTCGCGCTAATTTACTTATCTCAGCATTTTACTTGTGCTTTCAGAGCATAATTTTAGAAAGTTTTATCAGTATGCTGGAGTCATAATCAGACTTCCTGCTTCACATCCAAAAAGTTGGCCTCCCTGGAACTCCTTTAATGGCCCAACATCTGAAAATAACTTGGATCATGGTCGGGGGAAGTGGCAATAACTCCCATCCGAGTGACTGTAAAGTGCAAGCCGTGACCGTGAAAAACGATCTGTGTGTAAAGTTCCCACAGACAGACGCACCTCTTCTGCAACTTGATGACAAGTTATCCATTTTCAAGGATCATGCATTCTACCATCTGAATGTTCACAGGAATGAGTACAGTGGGCTCCCAGTCACTCCAGCCAGGATCATCATTCATGGCCATATGGCCTTCTTTAAAATGGTTGCACTATTCAGATGTTTTCACTATTCAGTTTTACGCCTTTATTCATGAGAAATTTCATCACATGTCCCGGTTTGACTTGAATGCACATCGCATGTGTCTTGTGATAACATCTATAAGTACACTGAGTATAGCTCCTTAAGTCAAGTTCAGTATATGCACTAGGATTCTTGGCCAGTAAAGCTAAATTTGATCCAGAATTGGCAAACAGTCTATAAGATTGGAATGTAACAGTCTAGAAGATGCTTATCTGCTAATTGTTAAAAACAGTGGAAAAGAATACTGTTTAGTAGTAAAAGTAGTAAACATAATAGTAATTTTTTTTTTGTTTCTTTTCCATTTCATTGTTTTTGTTGTAATGTGGTGCGCAGGTATGGATTTATACCCAGCTCCATCCAGCTTGCTGACCTTAGTAACTCAGCCCCTAATGGCTGGTGTGATTGCGGGGATGTGCTTCCTATTTGTGGCTATCGTTCTTTCAGTGATGACAGCATGTATTGTGAACCACAGGAGGAAGCAGGGCTGTATGAAGAGACAAGACGGTAAGCAATACATGTCTAGTCTAACCTGAAAATCTTAATTTCATGTTGTTTTTTGTTTCAACCAAGAAGCCACAAGTGATCGGTGACTGAAGGCCATTAAAGTAAAATCATGTGTGACTCCTGCTTGGTTTATCTACTGTACCTTTTCAGATACGATTTATTGTGCGTAAGCTTCTATACTGGTATATGACTTGCAACTTTTTGAAGTGTGTTTACATGATCCCACGTATTACAATGAGTCTCCAGTAATTTGTCAATAATTAAAGTATGAAAATTTTTGTTGAAACTTTTTTTCTTATATTGTTTCATCAGTAACGATGCATTTTCTCTGTGACATTATATAAACTATCTTCTCCATTCTCCAAGGCCTTACTGGGTTAGTTACCTCTACTGCCTTACGGAAGACCCGATCTCCACAGTAAGTAACTATCTTATCATGACATGATTAAATAAAGGAAACCTTTCTCAAATTAAGAATATGTTAATGTAAAGAATATAGTGACAAAATGCATTTTTGGCCTTTGTGCATGTGTTGACACTAAACTCAAGACATGAGTTTGTTAACTTGTTTTTTTTTTTTTTCTCTCTACTCAGATCTAGTTTGCCTGATGACAGCCCCAGCAGCATACTGAAGATGAAGTTATGTCCTCCGCTTAACTTTTTCCCCAATTCGTCTTCTTCTGACCATTCAGATCATTCGTCCATTGACAAAGGCAGCCGCAGTGAGTTTCATGAACAAAAAAAGCAACTCCTCCCGTCATCATCTCCACCACCTTGCTACACTCTTTTTGAGAGCCACCTCGGCAGTTCTCCATCCTCAATGACTGCTATTCAATCTATATCCAGAGGGCCGGATGGCCGTTTCACTGCCCAACCATATTTAGAGGATTCTATGGCACTGCACAGTGAAACAAAAAAAGAATGTCCTCAGTCCCCTTTGCAAGAAAATAGTGAAGGGAGAAAGAGAAGCTCTTTCCAAAACTCTCCCAAAACCTGCTCAGTTATCTCAGAGAAAAGAGTGATACCAGATCTGCCATCAACTGGGCAGGGCAGCCAGAGCCAAGGTCTAACACAGCAAGAGGAGAGCATCAGCCACAGAGCACAGTGTGAGGAAGAGCAGAAGCAGACCAAATCAGCAAGCCCTATTCCAAGATGGGTAGGGGCTGAGTTGGGTGACACTATTTTGAAACCTCAGGATATTTTTCTTCGGCGAAAAGCCAAGAGACCTAGCAGCCTGACCCAACAGGTTTCAGAGTATCGAAGGGGTTGCTACTTTGGCAATACCAGCAGTCCAGTGGAGAGGCTACTCACCTCCACCTCCCTAAACATTCAGTGGGACATAAGCCCTGTGACATCTCATGTCAGACATAGCCCTGTTCAGAGCCTCTTGGAGGAGAAAACACCTCACTCAATGCTCCCAGACACACCACCCAAATGTTTGGAGCATGTAGAGGACACAGCAGCAGAAGACCACTCACATTCACCAGCTACACAGTACACCTCCATCTCGGTCCTTTCCCCCCAAAGGGACAGTCGTTCTTGCTGTGAGTCAGACATAAGTAAAGCACTGGCCAGTTGCTCAGAGAGACCAATAGACAAGGACCAGAGGATGCAAGAAAGAGAAATAAAGACACAAGCAAATGTCTCTACGTTTACATGCCCTGTTCCCTGCGGAGAAAGCAGAGACAAAGCTAGCCCCATTGGGCACTACCCAAAACTCAGCACTAACTTGAGTTACAGTTTTACTGGTTGTTCCACTATTACCTCTGATAATTTGAAGAGTGATCGTCAAATCCAAACTCAAGCTAGGTCCAGCTCTTCAGCTTTGCAGCCTGAGGGTGATAAGGAGGGTGTCCGGGCACGTTCTCGCAAGAGTGACAAGTGTGTTTTCAATGTTAGCACCAATCCTATTTCTCCTCTGCCCCTCTTTGAAAATGAAGTGCACAGTGATCAGTCTAATTCCTCGTTTAGATTACCTCACATGCCCCAACCTGACAGGATGTCTCCTCTTCAACCAAGAACTATTTTAGAGTATTTGAGCTTGCCTGGCTTTGTTGAGATGAGTGTTGATGAACCTATTGAGGAGTGTCAAATTCCAGAAATTTCGCTCAGCACAAGCCAAGCAGATGGGACTCTGGAAAGAGGTGAACCAGATGTGGTCCCTAAAAACTGCGACAGTCAAAGCCATTACGACTTAGAGGGATGTGATGATCACCAAAGTAGATTTTTGATGGACCGTAAAAAACCCATTATTTCTGTAGGACACTCTATATCTGAAAATGTAACTACTTCTGAACTGGCACAAGGAAATACAAGTATAAACCCAGGGTCATCAGAGACTAAATGTTTTTCAACCCAGTACTTGAGTTATGGTGAAAAAGGTCCCCCGCAGTTGTTCTCTCACAAAAACCTTGCTTCTGTTAAACCCACAAACCTGAGTGTAGCACAACCTTTAGAGACACCAAAAGTAGTTTATAATATCCCTTATGAAGATGAGGCTATGAAAGAATCTTTATTAAATCACTCTCAGTGGTGTCAACCTCAGAATAAGAGGACTAACCAAATAAGTGCCCGGATCTCTCAGGCTCCTGTGCCTCTAATGAAGAAATCAGTCAGCATTGGTCCATGTAGGACTCTCTCAGGTACAGGACAATCATGTTCATACCTTAGGAAATCCATTAGTTTAGGGTCTCAACAGTTGGATCACCATCAAGGCTCTAGAACACATTTTTCTCAGAACTATAACAAAGATGAGTTCCCCTATCTTAGTGCAAAAGACAAGCCTTACAATTTGGGTTGCACACCTGCAAATACTTACTTGAGGCGTGGTACCTCATGGCAAGGGACAGGGTGTGCCAGATCTTACAGCAGCTATGGCCCGAAGAGACCTTCCTTCAATGAGAGGCCATATATAACTTCTTCCTCTCTCATGCATGTACATGGCCCATCAGTCTTAGAGCCACCAAAGCATGTAGGACCTTGTAGACAAGAGTTAGATCCACGTCAACAAACCACAATCTTTCCAGAGTCACTTAGATGCCCACTATCATATCAAGAGACCCTCAGGTTAGTCCAGCACAGGTATGTCCCCCATGTTCCCCCTCGACCTATTATTGCACCCAGACAAGTTGCGAGGTGGGACCATCCTCATCCTATGGACTGCAGAAAGAGTTTTCAGAGGCCATTCTTGCCTAGGGGTTACAGCTGGCCCTTAGCCCACCAAGCAGCTTTCCCCTCAGCAGAGATTCAGAGAGAACTGCATGGCGTGGTGGGTATGAGTGAGACCAGGGAAAATACAATAAAGGGTTGTCGAGCAAGTTATGATAGCCAGAGCAGTGGTAGGGGAAGTGTGGGGCCATTTGGGCACCTTCAACAGTCTACACTAGTTGGCTCACCAGAGTCTGCAGAGGAGAGTGAAAGGCACAAGCGGGAGACAGACCTGCGAGAGCGAAGGTTAAAAAGGTGAACTCCCTTTGCAAAGAACAAAATATTGGCCCCACATATCGTTTGGAAGTCTTATTGCATATTTTATATTTGTCCATAGTATGAATACACCAGTAGATGAGAGTTATGAGTTTGATGCTACTGAATGCCAGCAAGGCCTTGACCTCCTGGAGGCCATGAAGAGAAAGCAGGCAGGTATGTGGCAAGGGAGGGACCTCGGATGTAATAGGCACCTTACTAGCACTGGCCTCCAGGACCTGCAAGATAAAGGTGAGAAGTCGAACAGCTATCTACCCATATAAACACAAACTGCAAGCACTGGGACAAATGTGACCTCTTCCGGTCCGTCCTCTTGTTCACTCATTTTTTCCCTTTACCTGTTGTCTCCACTACAGACCCGAACTCCTTCGTACGTTTTCACTTTGCCTCCCAGCCACCTCAGCAGCCACTTAATTCACTTAGTGAGACACGTTTCAATGCTCTGATGCAAGAGTTCCAAGAGTATCGCAGAGCCCTGGACTCCCAAGACCCCTGCCCCCTCTCTGACCTCAACCAGGATTTAGAGTCTGCTCTGCTTTGAGAGCCCTACTTTGTTGTTAGCTTTGAACATCACTGTGTGACTAGGGACATGCCTATTATGAAGCTAATACTTTTCAGATAGGAGTTGTGAGTTTGATGTTCCTGAATGCCAATAGTTTGTCAGTATTCTTGTTTTAAATGTTGTTCAAATTGGCTTAACATTTAATGTTAAACATTTAAATGTTTCTTCTGATCATGGGAATCATGGGAAATAATAATAACAGATCTTGGAGAACTTGGTTGTGGGCGTACTTGATAATAGTTTCACAAAATCAAAATCACAAAAATTGTATACATGTGCTTGGACAATCTGTTTCTGCTGCCGAAAATGGAACCATCCATTGCTCTGAATTACATGTATTATGACTCTCATTTTTACTATTTTGGGTCTCTTCTGGTGTCTAGTACTTTAATGTGTGCAAAGCTATATTTCTAAATATACTTGAAATTAATATATGCAACTTTCTGAGACATTCTTGTTTATGAGTTACCTAAGGAGACTGACTCGCCCCTGACGACAAGCCTTTAAAACTGAAAACTGAGAAACTATATATTCTGTAGTGCTTCATATTTTCTGGTAAAATATGCATTACTTTAATGCCGCATTACTTTAACAGAAAGCATTGTGTTATAAGAAACCAGGTCTGTTAGGAAATATACCACCTAAAACACCATGACTGAATAGTGCACTGAATGATGGCATTATTAATTAAAATTTATTTTATATTTGTATATTTAAAATGTAAATATCCCATTTACATACTGCATGTATTCAGACCATTTGTTACAGCACTTACAATTAAGCTCGGATGCATCCTACTCCTATCAATGGTCCTTGAGGTGCTTCTACAACTTACTGGAGTTCACCTGTGCCTAACTGAATTCACTACATATAATTATTAAAGCAGTATGTATACAGTATGTGGAAAAATTGAAAGGTTCTGAAAGCATTCTGTCAGCACTGTATATACACTATATGTGTGTGTGTGTGTGTGTACGCGTGTGAAGTTACATAAAGTATAAAGCCATAATGTAATTGTAAAGACATTATATTTCTTAACCTGTTTTCTAACAACACAATGGTTTCTGTTAAAATGTTTATAAAAAATGCATTTTTTGCCATATAGTGCTATAGAATATATACAACATATACGTGTATATATATATCTGCCATAGCACTATATGGCAAAAAATGCATTTTTTATAATATGTATATATGTATACGGTATATAGTACCTGTTGTTGTCTTCTAGCATTGCTTATATTTCCTTTCTGCACCCATGCTGCTGCAATACCTCAAGCTAAGCTCAACAACTTATAGTGATTTTTCTTCATACTTTAATCATGTTATTTTGTCTTTTGTACACTTAATGTATATAAATGATAATGTGGCGTGTCAGACAGCAAATTGTAATTATAAGGTAGCCTTCTTCCATATAGCTTCTTTTGTACTGCTGATTTATTAATTATTTTATTTTACATGTATTATTTAGAAGAGACAATTGTGACTCGTTATTTTATGACTCACTCAGTGCCTTATACATTAGTTTGACAACTGAAGTCTGTTGTGTTACATGTCACTCTGCTCAATATGCCACAGTTTATTTGTACAGTTTCCAATATTGCGATGAAGCATGTGAGCCAACAGTTTTTCTTATGTATACATGTTTTTACACTTGGACATTTATATATTACTGAGATGATGCCATACAGCAGTGTTTACCTACAAGCCTTTATATCAATGTGAACTATCTGTTGGAAATAATTTGTACAGTACGTATGGAATTTTGTAAAGAGCGTTCCTGTTTTGTATATATAGTATTTTGCCAAGACATTATTTGAGTAGCAGATATTACAGAAATCTATTTTATATTTAAAATACTTCGTGTAAAATTTGTTTTAAAATGATCAGTATTTTGAAAATTATTTTCAAGTTTTGTGTTTTTTTATGTTTTGTTTTTCATGAACTCTTGTCAATATTTTTTTAATAAATTGTCTACTAAATGTTTATATAGTTGCTCAAATTATTACTAATTATTTCATTAGAAATGTGTAGATTGTTAATTCATGCAATCATAATATGAAACCTTTTGATTGCAAGAATAACAATTCAATAAGAGAGTAAAAACATTTAAATTTTACTATATTATCGCCTGCTCCATTATTGCACTCATCCCAGGTAAGTGCATTTTTTGCATTGCATAATTTCTGACAGTTGTGTTCTGTGGCACTCGGATGTGTGTTCAAATCATACCAAGAAGAAAGGACCTCAGAGAAACAATTGTCTCATTCTGGCCATCTATTAAAAAAATAATAATAATCTAAAATTCAACACTAAGAAAATTTGTTTATAACAGAGAAAAGCCCCTTCTCTCCAAAAACAATCTGGCAGCACAACTTGCATCTTAAAGCACAAAAACAAACATCTCCATATCCTTCTGAATTGAGACCATGGTGAAGATCAAACATGCTGGTGACGGGTGATGATTTGAGCTTGTTTTGTAGCCACATGACCTGGGCAGCTTAAGCTGACTGACACTAGGTCATCCAACAAGAGAATAATCTAAAGCTGTCAGGTTATTTTTTATAGACGGTGAGGAGCACACAGTGTTTTGTTTTAGAACCTGCTAAATAATAATTAGTAAAAAATGGAATTGAAGATGGAGGTATTTGTTGCTCGAGTCTGTATGTTTTCCCTTTCTTCATATATTTTTTTACAATGATAATCTGACTGTCGTACAAAAACACAGATTTAAATGTAATGCATTTGAAGCTCTTTATAGTATCATAAAGTCAGCTCAGTCTATCCTGCTAATCATCATTTACAGACCCCAAGGGCCTTACTCGGAGTTTCTCTGTGAATTTCTCTGTGCAGATTTCCTCTCAAACCTTGTTGTTTCTGTAGACAAAGCGTTAATTGCTGGAGACTTTAACATTCATTTTGAGAATCCAGAAGACCCTCTGAGACTCTGGACTCAGTAGGAGTAAATCAGTGTGTAGTAGGACCCACTCATAAAGCAGGTCACACTTTGGATTTAATATTATCCTTCGGATTAAGTATAGGAAATATAACCACAATTCCACAGTCTGAAGTTATCTCGGATCACTACCTTGTCTCGATTAAAGCGTGTCATAGTAATAATGTACGCACAGCACCGCGCTACTGCCTTAAATGTACATTTACATCAAATACCGCACAGAGCTTTATCAATAATCTCCCAGCGTTATCAACTTTGATTGGATCGCCATCTGATTTCACAGAACTCGAACAGTTCTGTGAAGTCAGATGGCGATCCGATGATTGAATCTCTAGAGTCAGCACTTCGTTATAGCTTAGATAATGTTGCTCCAGTTAAAAGGAAAATGATTAGGAGATAAGAAACTCGCTCCTTGGTATAATGACCACACACGTGCTTTAAAACAAACCGCTCGAAAATTAGAACGTAAATGGTGCCAAACTAAATTGATAGTATTCCAAATAGCTTGGAAGGAGAGCATCCTGAACTATAAAAAAGCTCTCAGTGATGCTAGATCAACGTATCTCTCCACTCTTATAGAAAATAACAAAAAACAACCCGAGATTTTTATTTAATACTGTAGCTAAATTAACTAAAAACAAGACCACTGCAGAAATCTCCACAACATCATGCAGTAAGTCATAAATATTAGGCAAAAAATTCAGGCTTTGAAACCAGACAATTTAAGTAATACAGATAAACTAACCACATCATATCTTTCATACTTAGAACACTTTACTCCCCTTGAAGCGAGAGAACTAATTTCACTCTTCTTCAAAATCGTCAACCTGTATATTAGATCCTATACCGACACATTTTCTCAAACAGATAGTACCAGCAATAACAGAACCCCTGTTGTAAGTAATTAACTGTTCACTCAGTAGTGGGTATGTCCCTAAATCCTTTAAATTAGCCGTTATTAAACCGCTAATCAAGAAACCTGACCTTGACCCCTGTCTGCTTTCTAATTACAGGCCGAAATCAAACCTTCCCTCTATCTCCAAGATTCTGGAAAAGGTAGTATCACAGCAGTTATGTTCACATCTACACAGAAATAGCATAAATGAACTGTATCAGTCAGGATTTAGGCCTCATCACAGCACAGAGACAGCACTTGTTAAAGTAGTAAACGACTTCCTATGGGCCTCTGATCAGGGTTGCGTCACTATACTTGTGTTTCAGTTAGTACAGAATGCAGCAGTGAGCGTCCTCACTAAAACCAGAAGATACGAGCACATCACCCCTGTCTTATCTACACTGCATTGGCTCCTTGTGAAATTTTGTATCAATTTTAAGTTACTACTTTTGACGTATAAAGCATTAAATGGTCTCGCGCCGCAGTATCTGAGTGAACTTCTAATGTCTTACGATCCGCCACGCCTACTTCGATCAACGAATGCAGGCTGCCTGTCAGTACCGTGTATAATAATATAATATAAACTACAGCAGGGGGCGGAGCTTTTTCTTACAAAGCCCCAAAGTTATGGAATAGTCTTCCTATTAATGTTCGGGACTCAGACACAGTCTCAGTGTTTAAGTCTAGGCTAAAAACCTATTTATTTAGCGCAGCATTTTTGTAAATAGATTAACCTTAGGTAAAGGAGCAGATCTGGGGGACTCATGGACGTAGAGTATTCTGGTGAACTGGTATGTTTAGATGCTGTCCTCCCCACTCTCATTGATCACTCAGGTTTGTTGATGGTGAGGTGATCGGTTGCTTTACATCTCAGTTCCCCCTCATGTTTGTGTTTCCTTCTGGTTCTCCCTTTTAGTTATGCTGTTATAGTTAGTCCTGCCGGAGTCCCTGATTGCACTCTGCACTAAATATACATTCACCTTATACATGTTGACTGTGACCAGACCTAACTGCCATCTCTCCTTATTTTCTGTTCTCTGCTTTTCCCTCTCCCTGTCCTTCTGTCGAGCCATACATGTCACTCAGACCAGTGATCCAGACCGCTCTGCCCTCTGGACCTGTCTAACCCGTCCTGGAGTCCTGCTTCTGGTTGGAGATCTCGTCGCATGAATGCCCTGTGTGTTCTACCTGGGATGCATGTGGTGGCTGGGAATGGTTTCCATGAAGACTTCAGTCGTTCGATAGCTCAGGACTGGAATTGCCTACAATCTACCTCCAGGAACAAACTGAACTCCATTTAATTTGAACACATCTCCTGTTACACTGAACTTCCAGTACACATTATTATGCTGATCAATCCCTGCTCTCCGTTGTCACCCAGATGAGGATGGGTTCCCTGTTGAGTCTGGTTCCTCTCAAGGTTTCTTCCTATTACCATCACAGGGAGTTTTTCCTTGCCACCGTCGCCCTCGGCTTGCTCATCAGGGACAATCTGATCATTTTGATTCATACACATTCACATTGCATACAAACTTGCTTCTTTTGATTGTGTAAAGCTGCTTTGCAACAATGTCAATTGTTAAAAATGCTATACAAATAAAATTGAATTGAAATGAATATATTTTAAGAAATATAAAGATTAGGGACTTTGTGGTGAGCCCCATGCTATTGACAGCTGCTGGATCACAGCTAGTTCTTCAGAACGTTCTCCCCGTTACTGTGAAGACTTTTCCATTCTTGTTTTAGCTATACCTACTCAAGCAGATAAAATGAAAAGCCGTAGAATAAATTCCATCCTGGGCTGACACCACATGATTACTCACAAGACTCCGGGTGCCAAATACCATGGAAGTGTTAAGCTAATAAATGTTATTACTAGCATGTCTACACTGCCTTGCCCTGAACTACAAAAGTAACCGGTGAACCAGCAAGTTAATTAGAAGTTGAGCATTTGAGACATTGTAATCAATGCTGTAAAACTGTCGAGACAACATAAAACCATGTCTAAGTAATTGTAGTATGCTAATATGGTGTCTGAACTATTGTTTTTTCTTTTTAGAAAATATACCAGAATCAGGGGAAATTGGCTGAAAAGAAGAAATTGTATATGACTACTATCTTGAACCTGTCATCTTAGCCCTGTTGGGTTACTTTTCATCTCCGTAAGCATTTAAAATCCGGACAGTATTGCTGCTAGCATGCTACGTCTTTTGGTCTTATGTCAAAAAGAGGCTTAGATGAGTCTTGTCTAGTGTTTAACATAGATAAGAAAACCTGCAAATGGATTGCCCAGAAAATGAATGACTTTCTGTAGGATGAAAGTGGCTTTTGCTAATGTTTTGGCAAATTAGAATTATAGTCTTTACTGTGTGTGTGTGTGTGTGTGTGTGTGTGTGTGTGTGTGTGTACTGCTGATAGCACAGTATGTTCTCAGGAATTGGACGTGGTGATCTTGTAGTTAGCTCTGTCCGCTCTGCTTTTGGGGCCGATCAAGCAGCCATAGGATGCACTGGACAAACACATTGTGTTGTCTTTTACTTTGTCCTGCTATCCATTATCACCCACATGAGGACGGGTTCCCAGTTGAGTCGCCTTCAGCTTGCTTATCAGGGACAATCTCATCGTTTTGATTTATACATTTTTTCTTACATTTCATGCACACATCCATATTTTTTTGATTCTGTAAAGCTGCTTTGTGACAGTGACCATTGTTAAAAGCACTATATAAATCATATTTAATTGAATTTATTAAAACTACTGTTGGCAACTTACTGTATTATAAATGGAATAAAACACTGTGGTGTAAGGTTATATGTAACTCTGTTATAAAGTGACTACATCAAACCACACAAAGTAAATTATTTTCCCCTGAAATGAACGCACCCCATTATATACTACCTGGCCAACAAAGTCCCACACTCGATTTCATTCTATAACATTCAGCTTTGCAGAACTGCAAACACAGTTTGCAGAACACAGTTTGCTGGTCAGTTCATGTGTGAAAACGATTCCTCATGCTCAAAGTTGTTTTAAACCTCTTTTGTGAGTTTATTAGTATTAGGTATTACACTGTGCGTACTCATACTTTCAGAACATAGCTGTGTTTCCTTTTTTTCTTACCATCCATCTTTACCTCGCAAGTGATATACATTCATTATTTATTTCTTTTTTTGTGCTGGACAGTTCTTAAACCAATTTCAATCATTTTAAATTTCCTTAAATGTTTTCGCTACTGACCAGGCCAATAATTTTGCCTCTATGAAATGGCAACTTTTATCTGGCTAGACAGTGTATTTTATCCTCGACCCGTCATACTAACCCTATTTAAATTTTAATTGGGGTGGCACACTGGTGTAGTGGTTAGCACTGTCGCCTTGCACCTCTAGGGTCCGGGTTCGATTCCAGTCTCTGTGTGCATGGAGTTTGCATGTTCTCCCCGTGCTTGGTGCGTTTCTTCTGGGGACTCTGGTTTCTTCCCACAGTCCAAAGACATGCAGATTAGGTTAATTGGCATTCCCAAATTACCCGTATTGTGTGAGTATGAGCATGTGCTCAGTGATGGATTGTCACCATGTCCAGGATGTTCCCCTCCTCGTGCCCTAAGTCTCCTGGGATAGGGTCCAACAACCCCGCCCCCCACCCCACCCCCTGTGACCCTGGATGAATTTACATGTGGTGTCAACGGTCATTATCAACTGAGAAGATGCACAGGTCAAATAGTAAAACATCTGCAAGATGACTGGGAGATAAAATAGATGCATGAAAATTTAATACAAGCAAATTTTATTTCATAATATTTACTGTCACATGTCACTGTCACAGCTGTATAGCTAGGAGAAGATTGCTCTTCTGAGGCGCAATTTGTGAGTGTCCTGAGCACGTTTCTGCCTCTCTGTCAGGTTGCTGCTCAGGGTCTGCCTGATGGCAGGAAGAATAACTTTCTCTCGCACAGTCACCTGGGTCTGATGTCTACAGCAGGACAATATCATATTATTAACTTAAACTTTATAATTTAATTCCCTTGTTATTTACATTTAGATGTGTTAAATAACCATGGCACGATTACTAAACAGTACTTTAGTCATATAAAGTATTTTAAAGTACTACGAGTCTAAACAAAACAGCCCAGGTATCAGAGGGATTCATTTTTACAATTATTTACCTAATGAAAATTTTAAACTTTTGTGATTATGCAGTCCCTTCAGATCGTATGTGAAAATTCCGTGAAGCACCAGTAAATCCATTATCGAAATACTAAAAGACCACAGTCAAGATTCTGCCTAGCAGAGACCATCCACCAAAGTCCAGAAGTACTGGAATACATCTGAAGGATATAAATCCACAGTCCAGATTAGAGAAACTGTTCACATGACAACCATAGCCATGGACACTCCGCAAAACTGGTGTTCAAGGGGTGAATAGTTCACCCCAAGGGACTGTATAAATCTATACATTTTATAAGTAACTTACTGTATTTTTGGCAAGGGCTTGAGTGGCATAGGAGACAGTTTTGGAATATTTGCCAACTCTCCACTTCTGGAAGCGAAAATAAATAACAGCATTAGTACAAGATGTGACTTTGAGTATCAGAGAGCACCTTAATGTAGTTACATAATGACGAGAGTACCTTGTGTTATCAGAGCGATTCATCTTTGTTAGATTGTAGATCTCAGGTGAACGTTTCTTTTTGTTTAACAAGTCTCGGAGAACAGCCTTCAACTGCACCAGCTGAGATCAAGAGAAATATAACATTGATATGTACTGTTGTGTTATAAATTGTTGGTTAGATTGTGGACCGTTTTAAATCATTTGTGATCATCTTGTGCACTATACAGTATGATAAGCATTAACATATCACTGGCCTTTTTTCCCCAGAACAATTTCTATTTGTTTGCTTTGTGTAAATTGTTGGGGGGAATTTCTTTTCCCCAAAGCCACTGTAAAATTAACATAATAAGAATGACCTCACTGTATACTGCAATGTAATGTTCGTTATTATGGACACTTCAATTTATTATCACTTACAATTTATTACAGGCTACTTAGGTATGTCTAAGGTTTTTTATTGTTTACCTTATTTTGTCTCATAGAAAAAACACACCCACAATTCATATGCAATTTGATCATATTCTTTTGTTTATTATATAAGATTTCTATGAAAAAAAAAAGTTTCTATTTGAATTGCCAGCTCAACTAATTAAAACGTAACATTTGTTTGTGTGTTTGCACATGTAATCACAGTCATTCCTCACTGAATGCAACACAAGGCAGTGTAGCATCATCAACGTTTATGCCATACTGCGAGGTAATAATGTATCTTCATTTGATTACCAGATCATCATCATTAGGTGGAAAGAGGGATTGAGTCATCATTAATTGTTGAGTGTGTCACAGGCATTACCCAGGGAATGTAACAGTAGGCAGCGGTGATATGTTCTCTATGATGCCGCCCCCGGATGGGGATTGGAGGAAACCTCTTATATTTGGTTTTATAAAGACTTTTTGGATGGAAGAGTATCAAAGGTGTTCCTCTATGAATGTGACAGTAGGCAACATCAGCATCAATTTTTATGTCACACTGTAAGGTAATAATACTGTATATCTCAATTGATTATCAGATCATCATTAGATGGATGTATGCAGGTGGTGTAAACCTCTAGTTTTTAAAAAAAAAAAACTATATCTTTAGTATTATTTAATTTAACTTCACTTTTATTTATACAGTAGAACCTCGGATTGCGAGTAACTCAATTTATGAGTGTTCCGCAAGACGAGCAAAGATTTTTAATAAATTTTGAATTGAAAAACAAGCATGTCTTGGTTTAAGTTTTTTGACACACACACACACACACACACACACACACACACACACACTCTCTTGCGTTTACCCCCCCCCCTCCCGCTTCACACAAACACGCATACTCTGCTCTACACAGAAACTCTGCTCTGTCGCAATTCTTTTCAAAGGTAAAGTGCTGGTTCATTTGTTTTTTTGTTTTTTTACTTTACAGCAGTGATACCATTACTGCGCTCACGTGAGTGTCATTAGAGAGATTTATTTTTTTCCCGTTAAAACAGTGTTTCCGTTGTGTGTGTTTGTTGTGAAACTTAAAAAAAGAGGTGGGGGGGAGGGAGGAGTTTTACTGTGTAAGACAAGGTGAGGGAAGGGGCTAGTTCCACACACACACAAACACACACACACACACACACATACACAAATACACAGCGCCTGCGCGCACAAACGGAAACACTTATATGTTGGGATTTATTTTTAATTTTTTTTAAAGGTGATATTGTATTTAATTTGTTTTATTTTTACTTTATATATTGTATTAATTATTTTTCTGTATTTATTTTTTTGGTATTTATTTTTTTGGTATTTATTTTTTTGGGCTGTGGAACGAATTATTTGAGTTTTCATCATTTCTTATGGGAAGATCTGATTTGGTTTACGAGTGTTTTGGAATACGAGCCCACTTCTGGAACGAATTATGCTCGAAATCCAAAGTTCCACTGTATAGCACTTTTAATTGTAACAAAGCGAAAATTAGGCGACAGAGTATGAAATGTGTGAGGAAATTAATACAAATTAAAATGATCAGATAACAGCTTATCAAATGACAATTACATGATAATTTAAAATAAGCAAAGCTTTATTTAGATGATGATTTCTCACCTCCTGAGACTGCGTGGTGTTGGTGTCGTACAGCTGTCGGATCATGGCCTCACACTCCTGTAGGGTTGGACTTCGTGGAGCCCGGGTTGAACTGTCTTGAATCCTCAGAGGAAGCAGAGACATGATGATGGACATGTTGTGTTCTACACCATGATGACCTGTCTCTGGATTCTCTTCAGACCTTAAGCAGATCAAAGCAAGTAAAGATGAATCTGCCGGTTCTGGTAACTTTTCTGAATGACTGCTATGTACATGTAGGTGGAGTGGGTGCAGTAGATCACCTGCGGACTCGAGCCTGGCACTGCCTTTCACGCAAGCCTTGTGGAGGAGCTTCTAAAAAGTGTTTCACACACCACAGAGAGAATTACAATAACAGATTTTTTTTAACTGATCAGCTGTGCATGTTAAACACATGTTTGTTCTGCTACCTCTTGGAGGAAGATGCTGAGCTCCCATAATCAGCTGATACTGCAGCTCTGAAAAGGAACGATACATCTGTGAGCAGGATGCAGCTGCTTAGTGATAGTGTCCAAATACTGAGCACTAATGAAGTGCAGTGCTTAGAATGATCACTCATACCTTTGTTAGCACGCTTCAGGTGATCGATCTCCTCGTGTAGTTTCTCCAGGGTGGTTTTGTGCGTCTGCTGGAGGAACAGGATGTCTCTCTCCAGTGAGGACACCCTCGTGTCCATCCCCACACTGGTCTGAGTTGCCTTGTGCTCTGCTGCTGCTGCTGCTGCTTTATGCTGACATTCACTGGAAAATCGTGGAGGGAAACGAGCCCGATCGAGGGTCCCGACGCGACTCCAGCTGGGCAGATTCCGCAGAGGGGGTAAGTTGCAGGAGGACATGATGTTAGAAGAATAATTAGCGTACTTTAACTCGAACTCATCATTTTAGCTAGACTATCGGCTCTTCCGGTCATCTTCTCCAGACAGACATGAAGCAGTACTGAGCCGAGACTTTCCTCTGCCGGAGTGCATTTTATACACAAAGCGATCAAAACAGTGAATATAAGAGCTGATTGATATATAAGTCACGCTGCTTAAACATGGCTCTGTAGCTAAAACTACCTGGATGAGCTTTTCTCCTCGAGGCCTTGCGGAACACGTCTCCAAAAACCGAGAACCCGGAAGAATCAACCAGTCGTGCTTATCAGACTCATAATGACAATTCCGCGGAGAACGCAGGAACAATAACGCCGGCTATTTCTGTTGCGCTCAGCAGGAATCAAACGTTGTCATGGCAACGACAAACTCTGCACGAACACCGGAAGTGACATGTGAACCTCGACCACCTTTTAATTAAAAGGTATTGTAATAATTGTTTTACAAGATTGTTGATATATTACTGTAACTATAATATTGTCTAACAGGCCTATAAATATTATATAATACAATATACTTTTAATAAAAGGCAGTTATGATATCCACAACCTTAGTTTTTTTAATGACAGGAAAAATTTTTTTTTTTTGAGAAACAGTGTTATAAACAAAGTCATCCACAATACCACAAAAGTCATCAGTGACTTTATTTTCTGTGACAAAGCTAGATAAATGAGTACAGAAAGAGAAACATAGCACAACTGGTGCAATCCAGCCCAATATAAATGCCAAAAATAATGGATGTAAAATTTTACAATCAGATCCCTAATGATCACTGAATAAACGCACATTACATAGTCAGGGCATGCTTTGAAATATCGAAACAATTCCAGAACTATAAACAATTTATGTAAACTGCGATCATATGAATACACACACACACACACACACATACACACACATTATTATTTTCTTAGAAGAAATTTGGAGCAGCGCTGAAAGCTGGGAAATCCTCAGGTATATAAACTAGCGAAGCATACTTCAAATAACTCAAGGACAGATGTAGGATTATAACAATAAACAAATAGTGAACACACTAACACAACCTGGCAAAATGGAACACTTTTAAATCACAGCCAATGAGCCTGATAAAAATGGCAATGTCATAGAGATCAAAGTTCACCATGTGTAATGAATAATGAACAATATACAAGAACAAATAAATATTCTTTTCCTGTGGGGAATATGTGCATTTTCCTAAAAGGCACACATCACAAAATAAAGGACCATCCAGGGGGAAATAATTTAATCTAAAAATAATCATTCACAAGCCTTTTATGTCCATTGACATTCCACACACAGTTTGAATTTAAAATATCTACAGAAAGTCAAATTCTGATATTAAGGTAAATTGTTTTGAACAGCAAAATCAGTATTTTTACAATATTATTAAACATGAATAGCATAAACATAAAACACACTGGGCATCATTGAAATGCAGAGTTTACTTAGGTTTCAATGTTTAGAAAAAGAAACCAGCTATCCCCTCTGAAAGCATGTTAACTGTGATTAAAATGAAACAGTGAATGTGCATGGAAAAACTTTGGACCAAAATGTGTGTGTACACAAGACCAGCTGCAATAAAATTACATCCAAAGTAAAAGGAAAGCATTAATTATAGTGGCAATTCAAAATAACTTTAGCGTGGATAAATTCTACATGTGGAATGTTACAAGAGACCAACATGCAGTATTTAGCAAAAGAAGAGGAAACCTAAAATTCTTTCAAAACCCTACTCAATGTGCCCAACCGGCAATTTGATTTTCTGTATGCCTAGTCTCAGTGTATATATAGCATGTTACTAGTGCATAGTAAAGGTGAACCTAGAAGGAGTTTCATTTAAATTTCCAGCCGTTACTGGCATCTACGTGCACACTGTGATAATGAAAGATCAATACAAATTTTCTCAGTGATTATCAGCCATTCCAGAAGCACTGCCATAATAAAAGTTCACAATGGACAGTTGTCCATTATGTGGATAGAAATGAGACATGGGCAAATGTCTAATTGATAATATAGTATATTGTAGGAGTATTAGGCTGACATGTGGATGATTTATTACATCGTATTACATTGAATGGACTTTGCACATGGCTCCATCCATTATTTGTTGGGAGGTAAAAGGTACCTTAAGAATGGGTTGGAAAAGCCGAACACAAGAGACTTAAGAATGCTTTTTGTTCAGGGTGTGTAAGCAGGTGGTGGTTGGAACTGGTTAGCAATATCATAGTCAACTGGATATGTCTCACTACTCTCTTCCATCTCAGAGAGTAGTTCTAGGGCCTGCTCTTCTTCCTCGGTGGGGTAGTGGCGGAGCAAGTTAGCAGCTGTGGCTAAAATGGAAGCTCCTCCAGCTCCAGCCACCAAATAAAAGCTGATGGCAAATGTCACATAGATGAGAGAACCATGATACTTCTTGTGTTGCTGCTGCAGGGTGAGGATGAGTTCTGAAGCCCAATAACAGAAGCCTATCACAGTGGCACATTGGAGCACTAGACAGTGAAAAAAATAGAGACATCCAGTTTAAGATTTCTAATATTTTTTATAATTAATTTTTTTTCTTTGTTTTTTTCCCTGGTTTTAAGTGATCAGTTGTCACGAAAAATAAGAGTAGAAAGGTTCCTGACATATTGAATACCTGTAAAAATGTGAGCAAAGGCATATCGTCGTGTAATTTTCAGAGCAGGGTGTTTAGGCCCAAAGACATCCAGGAGAAAAGCTGTAAGACTACACAAGATGCCCAAGAAACAGAAGGCAGCAATGACTCGCAACAGTAGAATTGTCTGGGAATTGATACAGTAGTCTGTTGGGGAAACAGAACAAACATTGTTAATTTATATAAGTTTAAAAGAGTCTATAAGAATGGTTCTTAAAAGCCAAAACAAAATGTGTATTATCTGCAAGTTCATGAGAGTGCAATAAGAATACTGTTATTATAACAGTATAATATACGGTTATTATAAGTTGTAAGTATTCAAAGTGCCTGAACTCGACAGTTTTCACTAGCTAGTACTACAGTGTTTAGTGACTCTTAACAATACGATAATAAACAATTGCCTTCAATGAGCTTTTCGTCTATATATCCCAGCACGTCGGCCACCCCAATCTCCTGTCTGGGGCAGGTCCCTCCATGCACACGCAGCCATGCCGGTTCAGCCAGGGCTGTGCACAGGGCTGTGATGGAGAGTGCACCAGGGAATGCAGACGCCAGACTGCGTTCCGGTTGCTTGGGAATGGCAGGCCCGCCTCGTCTCCTGCGGGCTCCAGTATGAGTGTTTCCCGTGGGGGCATACATCATCCACTAGCTGAATCGTACAACTGAACAGCACAGTATGGCGATGCTTAACTTGGAGATGACTGTCCTAGAATAGTCAAAACAGACAAATATGGACATTTGTATACGAGTCATTTTTCAGTGTGAACATATCACCTGCGGTTTGTTAAGCTATGAAAATAATCGTTATACATTTGATCTTATTCTGAAAATATTAGAGTACAACAACCATGTATAAGGACAAAGATGCAGATTTGTACCCTGTCATTAATAATTGCCTTTATCCTAATTACAGTAACTTACTATTATTAGAGACGCCACATTTTATTATACAGAACTGAAACCTTGAGTCAGTTGATACCCATTTGGTAAATTTCCTTTTAAATGTAGTAAGTTTAATAATTTTTAGCACTTCATAGATAAACACTTTAACACACAAATCAGGAAAGTTACAAATATAATAATTATAAATGCAATAGAACATAATTGAAACTAAAGAAAAACATGAAATTTAGTGTCATTTAATTTCCTGTTCCACAAATAAATTTATCTTCCAAATCCATTTCCCATCTCTACCTTTTGTTATAGGAGCCGATGCTGATCCAGCATTTCTGTGGGCATCAGGCAGGTACACATTTCTGTGTATTAGATCACTCCTTACTGACAGGGCAGGGAAACACCACACTGCTCAGAATAGTATTTTCAGCTTTCTTGCCTGCTTCATATAATTCTTCTCTCTTTTTTTTTTTACCACTAGATTTTTTTTGTTTGTTGCCCATCTCACTAGATTATTACTTAGGTTTATTAGCAAATAAACAGCAAAAGTATTTAAACCTTAAGAACATTACTTGTTTTCAAATAAATAAATAAATAAATAAATAAATAAAAACAACACATTGGGGAATCCATGACATTGTTTAGCCCTAATGAAAATCGAGTGTGTTTTGATGTCAGATTTTTTTTTAAAGGGCAAAACTAACCGTAAATGGAATCGTAGCTCTCCGTGTATTGTGAAAACAACAAGACTGTTTTATAACGATTTATAATAATAATAATAATAATAATAATAAGCACTTACCTGTAAAGATCAACGATCGCGTTTACTGAGAGTCAGATACAGCCATAGCGGAGAACTGAGAAGTTTTAGAGAAATTGAATAGGCCCGGTTAGCGCAACAACACGAAAGCTAAACAACTACACAGCTAATGAAGCCGACAGCGATTCTCACACAAAATAAAACATGGCGGGTTCCTACAATTGTAATGTCCTTTTTCTATATACATATACCTTACGAGGTTTGTAACTAAGACATTGCCATGTTCGCCTTTTATATCTAAACGCAAAACTAAAACACAAAGGCTGGATATTAAACAACAGTCAATCCGCTTCCGCGTTTTCTCCCTGCTCTTTAGATTTCCGCTTCCTGTTTTGCAGCGTTAAGGGGAATGCGATGTGGAGTAGTCGTGCTTCACTCGTCTCGAGGGCGCCATATCCTTCACAATCAATCTCTTATTTAAGGGTCCCTCGTACCAGGTCGCCCGTTTAAAGCTGAACTCAATAATTGTTTAACTAATATGAAACGTTTTTTTTTTTTAAATCATATATTATTTTATCATTTGGTAATGGGACTATGAATATGACTTTTCCATGAAATGAAAGACCTACCCGCCCTGTATATATTATTAGGATGATTAACATTTATTAACATAATTACACTGTGTATGCAGGTGTGCTTTTCAAATATGCTAAATACTGAGTATTATCAGCACCTTTTTGCACTATGTTTACTGCCGCTATTTGCACAATCGTTTCTTCTTTGCTGCTACTACCGTAAGACATGTTTATTGAATTTACCATTCAGGTAAATTTCAATTCGCCACAAGTGCACTTTATGTTGCCTTTTTTGTACAGTTCTTGGCTAGTTTTGTTCATTCATGGTGTTAATTTGATGTTGCACCTCGGTCCTGGATGAACTTGGTTTCGTTTCACTGTGTTAAAATAACAATTGAAGCCTACTTAACTTAACGTTCTGGCAGTAGCTCGGCTTTGCTCTATTTTGCCCTCTAGCGGGAAAACAGAGACTAGATCTTTTTGTTTCAGTTTTAAAAACGATTTTAATGTATCTCACTGGTTTTGCCTTCATCTGGTGGTTCTGATTAGAACATGTACCGTTTGACACACTCATGCGGTAAATCTCGGTTTAGGGTTTTATCGTATTGAATTAAGAAATGGGAGTAATGAATTACACCAAACCGGGCACTATTGTGAGATTGTATGCCCTGAACTGTAAGTCAAGTAAGGTTTTTGAAATAAAACATCAATGAACAGCTTTTTTGTGTGTTTTCACCTAGCACACGGACCCGAGGCGTCTGTGTAGGCGGCGCTGTGGTTTGTATATGACCACTGAGACCCGGAAGAGCCGGAGAAATAGCGAACAGGAAGTCGGAAACATCTGATAAACATCCGTCATGCGGAGCAAACAGTGAAGTTCTGTTGTTATTAACGGGTCGTTGAAGTCGTTTCTTATTTTAAGTGCCGTTTTAAAAACCAGTCAGCTTCCCGCGTCAGCTCGGTGTTCAGATGAAGGACACGCTGCAGCTTGCGCACAGACTGAGCGCGCACCCGGACTCGCGCTGCTGGTACGTAGCGTGGAGCCCCACGGGCGCGCTGCTGGCTTCCTGCGGAGGAGACCGAGCTGTACGGATATGGGGCAAAGAAGGTAACGCTACACGCAGGGTTAGCGACTGAGACGTTCACATATTCACGGTGGCCTTCTGCCTCATACGCAAGCCGGAAGTGTGTGTGTTAAGTCAGTTGTATATAATGAGTTTCCTGTGACCTGCTGTCTCTCTCACACACACACACACACAGGGGACAGCTGGCAGTGTAAGTGTGTGCTGTCAGATGGACACCAGCGAACTGTCAGGAAGATCTCCTGGTCACCCTGTGGGAACTTTCTCGCATCCGCAAGCTTCGATGCCACCACGTGTATCTGGAAAAAGAAGGACGACGATTTTCAGGTAATAATAAGCATAATAAATAAATAAGGGTCACTTTTGTGTTTGTTTTTGATGTAAAGATAAAGGTTATACCTCGTGTTTTTTTTCCATACACAGTGAGCTAATCATACTGGATCCCTCTAGAAGTTTCTAGAGTGAAGTGCTGTTGAGTGGATCAGTTTTTAGCAACACTACAGTACAGTATGGGACTGTTCCAGCAGTCCTGATTTGTCAGGTTAAGAAGCACATGAAGTGATGCGTCCATCATAGTGCACACTGTACAAACCTCTGGAGGCAGTGTTATGATCTGCGGTTGCTTCAGTTGCTCAGGTCTAGGCTCAACAACACAATGTAACACAATAAAATCAGCTGAATGTAATCAATCAAGTCAGCTGACCAGGGTGACCAGAGTGTACTGAGTGACCAGGCTATCTCATCTATGAAGTTTTTTCCTTCCCTGATGGCACATGCATAATCCAGATGTGTAAGATTGGTTCTGGGAGCATGAGCAATGAATCTTCATTGGTTTGTCTCACACTTAATGTAAATCTTTTAGCTTGGCACTAAGACCAAAATCTTTGTTTTTTTTTTCTTCAGTGCCTTACAGTGTTAGAGGGACATGAAAATGAGGTGAAGTGTGTCGCATGGGCTCCATCTGGTAACTTACTAGCCACCTGCAGCAGAGACAAGAGTGTTTGGATATGGGAAGGTACGTATTGTGAATTTTGGATAGGACAAACCAAAATTCCATCCAAAAATGACTATTTCTGTTTTTAAACACGAGTAAACATGCCAGATTTTTAGCATATCTTAATCTCAAAGGGTTTTTCACTACACATACTGTAAATCATACAATAGCATGACTTTCCTATCTGAAAGGAAGGCAGCATAAAGTAGTTTTGCTTTTTATTTAATTTACTTATTGGCAGATTGCTTTATGCAGAAGTATCCTGCTGAAGTGCGAAACTCGTCATAATTAGAATGTTTTTCAATGAGCAGTCAATTACTTTTAAGTTTTAAATCTATGAAAACCACATTTTTAGCAATGATTTTATGAAATATAATCACCTTGAATTTTTGTCCTTGCATTAACACAGTCATTAACACTTTGTCTTATAATTTGCTCCATCAAATTCTTGAGCAGCACTAATAGCTGTCTTCATATCATCAGTACATATACGAGTAGCACAAAAGTCTAGATCCATGGGTATTCTTCCTTATAGGAATTGGTATTTTCCTTTTCAGTCCTTTCCTTTATTTCAGACCCAGAATGGCCTCAGATTTATCAATAGAAGATAAAATAGAACCAGACCTAAAACCATGTAGCTTTTTTTCTTTGGGGTCATCTGAAATTAGTAGTCTGTCACATTCACACAGTCAGTCCAGAACAAAAGGAGGAAATCATGTCTGTGTGTAACAAATCAAGTTACTGTAGATTAAGGATTATTATTTTCTTTATACAGCAAATACACTAGTGCTGCAACGTCAGAGGCCAAGCATTTGATGGAATTTCTACTTTGAAATAAATTTTTGCCTATGGATCCAGACTTGTAGGCCACCCTGTACAGATGTGAATGGTAAAATGTTTAGCATAATATTAGCTGCTTTTTTTCCAGTGGATGAAGAGGATGAGTATGAGTGTGTGAGTGTCGTAAATTCTCACACACAGGATGTAAAACATGTAGTTTGGCATCCCACACAAGAGGTATGATTTTCCTTCTTTACAAATTTACTAAAGTAGACCAGCATTTCTGTCTGTATCACTGCTGACACTGTACTCTCACTTCTATTTGAAAGCATATTCCTGTAATAGTTTTTTTTTTTTTACAGTTACTTGCTTCAGCCAGTTATGACAACAAAGTGTGTATTTATAAAGAAGAGGATGATGACTGGGAATGTCGGGCAACCTTAGAGGGACATACATCAACAGTGTGGAGTCTTTCGTTTGACCCTGTAGGACAGCGGCTGGCCTCCTGTAGTGATGACCGCACTGTGAAAATATGGAAGGAGTGTGCGGCAGGTGAGAGGGAACTTGGACAGGACAATGTTTTGCATAAATTAATTACAAGATAATTGTTTTGAAAGTTATATTTAAAGGATCCTGACATTTATGTATGTACTTGTGACTTCCCTTCAGATGATGAATCTGTCGAGGGTTCATGGAAGTGTATTTGCACCTTGTCTGGCTTTCACAGCCGTACAGTCTATGATGTCTCATGGTAAGTACTAGGATTTGATCGCCCAAAAGTTATTTTTGAGGTATTTTTAGTGTAGAGTGTAAAGTGTAGATGGCCATTTGATAGATGTGGACCAGTAATCTGATCTACAAGAAGACTAAAGAGTAGCTCACATTTATCTCATCACATCTGCATTTAACAAGGATTTCCATGCTTGCAGTTTTGAAACTAAGCAGAAGTAAATAAATCATAAAGCACATGTACGCCTGCATTAGCATGCGGTTATCCAATCAGCCAATAATGTGACAATGTGACAACTGTGCCCTGTATAACATCATGCACAAAAGAGCCAACAGGGATTTTAACTGTGACATGATGACTTTTGATTATTTTAGTACTAGGTTGAATATATAGTACTCAAAATAGTGCAGTTAAAAAGCAAAAAACACCTCAGTCAGTGGAAAAATGGTCAAACAGGATCAAGCTAACAAAGTAAAAAAAAAATGTTGCCTGGTCATTGTACATTGACAGTAGGGACAGAATTTGATGCCAAGAGCACTGGTAGAACCAACCTGCCTAGTGTTAACAGTCCAGGCTGATGTAGGTGGGGTAATCGTGTAGGGAATGTATTCTTGGTAAACTTTTATTTCTGACAACCTGGTCTGATATGGTAAATGGGAGATGCACAGCAGGACAGTACATCTGAAAAATTCTGGCCAACATCTACTAGAATCTCCAAGGAACATGTTATAAAATCCATTTCATGAAGGAGTGAGGCTGTTTTGAGATCATTGTGAGACTTTACCCAATATTACTACTTTTATTAAGAGTTCCTACAAGCCATCTGTGAGAATATCTTTGTGATGTTAAATATATTAATACAGAATAACAGATAGAAGGAATATATGAATGTGCAATCAATCATATCTGCACTCTTTACAAAAACAAAGCAAATGTAAAATATATTATTGAAGTCTTGACTAGAATATTTTTGCCTTTTAAAGGTGTCGTCTGACTGGTGCTCTGGCTACAGCTTGTGGAGATGATGGAGTTCGTGTTTTTAAGGAGGAAGCAGCCTCTGATCCTGAGCAGCCCGTGTTTTCTATATCTGCTCATGTGCCCAAAGCGCACAGCCAGGATGTTAACTGTGTGGCCTGGAATCCAAAGGAAGCAGGTGTGCTGGCTACATGCAGCGACGATGGAGAAATTGCTATCTGGAACTACCAATCGGATGACTAAAACCTAGAGAGTAAATATTCTCCGAGTGCTGCATTTTCTTCATAAAGCATTCAGCTTTAACAGTAATACTAAGTGTTTTTGGTCAAGATTTATATACCATTCAAATGTTTTGCTTTAAAGTGAATGTCAATTAATAGAATTAATAAATTGTATACAAATAAGAAAATGACTCAATCAGGAAGCACTGGCTCAAAAGTAGGCTCATTGGCTCTTTATTCAAATGATGTTAACTTTGCATATATAAATTAATTTAAAAAAAAAAATATGGTCATTGGATTTACACCTGATGTAATGAAGCTTTATAGTGTGTGGCAAAAACCTGTATTATCAATAAAAATTATTCTGTGAGAATATCAGAAATTTGACCTTTAGTTCTAAAAACAGAATACATTAGGTGTTATTTGTAATGAAGATGCATTTATTGTTAGTTTCTGGTCAACTTGGGTCGAATTATGATTTCCTGCCCTTCTTGCGCAAGGATTGGCCTTCTCCCGAGAATGCAATGAAGCTAGTGGAAGAGTCCTCCTGTACACAAAGAACAAAATAAGTGACAAAATAACATCTCACTAGTTGATAAAAATATATTTGCCATTGTATTATACAGACTTCTCAACTTCATCATTCCTTGGATATGACTGACTATAGTGTGAATAAATGATTGTGATGCATATGATCAAATGTGTCATGTACGGTACCTCCTCCGTTTTCCGAGGCTGTGGTCTAGAGTTTCTGATGAAAGTGATCTTCCCGACCTTGAAGTCATAGTTCGGAATACCCCTGATAAATAGTTTAAAAAGTTTTATGAAATGACTTGAGACACAACTGGAAGCAGTTGTATGAAAGAAAGGGGTGCATTTTTACCGTTTGATGTCACTTGGAACGACACGGAAAGGATTTGGATCAATGCCTTTCTTCTTTCCGTCAAGGCGATTCCCAGAGCCTGTGAAAGCCTAGGCAGAAGGAGACACAGAGAAAATGTCATTTAGTATATTGAAAGTGTAATGCAGTTTTAATAATGCGTTACTACATAAATATTGTAAAAAATAAGGTGATGGCGCTATGTTTTGCTCACTCTGAATCCGATATCCATCTCATAATTACTGGCATCTGTCTCTTCGTCCTAACGGGCAAACGGCTCTGATTTAGTTTTAAAATGTCACTGTTAAAATCAATTTTAATATTATGTTCTTCATACAAACATACTGTTGGTTCCTCATGGTGCTGTGTGGGTCTCTCTGGCTCCTTATAACCAAGTGGAGCATCAAAGTCAACCTATTTAAAATTAAAAATTAAAAAAAAGAATTTAGGTGTACGAGAACCCACAGAATCAGATGCATCAGACGATCATTGCTCTGAACTGTCTTCTTCGCCTATAAACAACACATCAGTGCAGCAGCCTTACATTCATGTCACATTCAATAATGGACACTGCTTTGTCCGGTTTGGTCTCCATGACACGCAGCTCATATATCTGAAAGACAAAAATTTACCTTTTCATATTCTGCATCTTTTGTTGAATTAAAATAAAAATGTGTGCATTGAGCTGCTCATGCATTCACCCACCTTTTCATTGTAGTTGATAGCAATGACATCACCAGTAGTCAAGCAGGCAAAGTTTCTCAATGCATTTTCTAGTCTAGAAAATTAAACATAAAATCTCATGAGATTTTGCTAGATTAGCGAGATTTCTTTACCAATGGGTTGAGCAGTACCAAGGCGTGCAACTTACACAGCTTTGGGGTTTGTGATGTCCAAGAAATCTGGACTCTGGGGCTGAAATTTGGAGTATGTTGCCACCATGAGATTAACACTTTCAACCTGGACCAAACCTCCTTCTTCCAGCAAGAGGTTCTGCATCATCTGTGGGTACACCATACCCAAATCATTGGAATATAAATTTGTCTCATATATAAATCTTACCACTAATCATCATAAACATGCAATTATATCAGTTTGCTAATAATAGCTATTTAAATTTCAGCCACTTACCCAATGAGGTAAGTAACAGATCCCTTCATCAGCAACAAACTCCAAAACACCACAGTGTGTCATTCTGTCTGAGTTCTTATTGGTCAGTTTAAACAGCATAGGGTATGTGATATTAAGTCTGCCTGTTTTAAGAGAGACAGAAAACAACTTCCATCAGTTAAGTCATAACTATCATGATTAGATTACATACAAGCATCTCAGTAGGCAGATTTTATGGAGACTACAAACTGCATAGTATGCACAATCACCAAAACTTTATTTATGTATGTATGCCACTTTTCCAGTCTTTTATTTGTCTGAAGATAAACCTGTGCCAGAAAAGAAAGCAAAATGTTGAGTCGAAGGGATGTCATAGCATTCAGTGAGTTTACTTTACTCATTCAGCACTTTTTCTCTCAAAGTGGTCATGGATATACGGTGTAATACAAGAAGACACAGAGATGACCATAATGCACCTACAAATCTGGCATAGACACCACAACATGTGCGCGACAACACGACTCATCATGGCTTACTCCAAAGCATACTCTGAAAATGGTGCATGCACTATGAAAACTGAACATGGCACCATAAATTAAATCAAAATGTTGAACAGAATGGATGTTATAAGCAGTTGTGTGTTACACAGTTATATATAGAACAGAATGAACCAACCCTGGATATAATCAATGCTCTGGAAAAGCATTTAATTTTAACATCAGGGGCATTGGTAGCTCAGAGCGCTAAGGCACTGAATTACTGATCAGAAGGTCGGCGGTTTGAGCCCTAGCTCAATCAGGCTGCCATTGTTGGGCCATTGAGCAATTTATATTTATATGTTGTTAGTTATATGCACACACATATTCATAGGCACTTAACCCTGTCTGCTCTAGGGGTGCTGTATTATGGCTGACCCTGCATTCTGACCCCTTTTACACTGGGATATGCGAAGAAAGAATTTTACTGTGCAGTAATGTACATGTCTGCGATGAATTGGCACCCTGTCCAGGGTGTACCCTGCCATGTGCCCCAAGTCTCCTGGGATAGGCTCCAGGCCCCCCCACGACCCTAAATACAGGATAAAGTGGTATAGAAGGTGAGTGAGTGAGAGTAATGTATATGTGATGCAAGTACTCACTTAGCTGGTCCAGTGCAGATGGGGGCATGATAACTGGGAAAAGAGAAAGGAGGGAGTGAGTATGTTATGTATATATTGACTGGTGGATGTACCTTTTGAGTAGAACTTTGTTTACTACAGTAGTCAAAATTATACATTTATACACACACACACAGTGTACAATCAGTGCACAAGCATGACAAAGTATAGAAACACATCACAACCCCACGTGTGCAATGTGTGAGAGGTACTGGGTTTACAGAAAGTATGAACCTGTAAAAAAAAGGACATGACATGACAGTGCATTTACAACACACTACACACACACACATCTGCATTTGCTACATTTCCTATACTGCATTATACTGTATGCAATCCATCACAGGCCAAACACACACACACACACACACACTAAGGGCTATTTGGGAACACCAATCAGTCTAATGTGCATGTCTTTGGACTGTGGGAGGAAACTGGAGTACATGGAGGAAACCCGAGAACATGCAAACTCCAGCACACAGACCTGAGGTGGGAATCGAACCCGGACCCTGGAGGTGCAGAGCGACAGTGCTAACTACTAAGCGGCACCGAAATCAAAGCTCTAATATAGTAATGATTTTCACATACTTTTTCCGCCTTTCTCGACGTCTGAGCGGTCGTTGGGCCCAGCCAGCATGGACACGGAGTAGCAGCGGTACTGAGTGGAGAAGCGGCTGTGGAAGGCCCGCGGGATCGGGTGATCAAACATGTTAAAGGAAAACTGGCAAGAGAACATGGAGAACATTAGTGATGCGCATTCTGTTCACACCGAGTCGACTTATGTTACCCTGTGAACACTATTACTTTCTTCCAAGATAACAGTACAATGATCCAAAAATAATTATCTACACTCCGATCGGACAGCACTAATCATGCACAACCCATTAGCAACTGTGACGGTGCAGCTTTCCTGAAGCCTACTGTTTTGCCTGATAACTGTTAGCCATCTTAGCTTAGTAACCGAGCTCGCTTCAGAGTAAACATGATGTGGTTTAACACAATCCTAATATTAGAGGTATTACATTAATAAATCTACTTTGATACCCACCATGATGTCTCGTTATCTGAATACAGTGTGAAATATTATGTAAAAAAATAAAATAATAATGTCTCACAAAAGACAGTACAAGAGCTTTTCCCTTCACAGGGAAATTGCACAGTCAAGGAGGATGTGACGCAGCGCCACAACAAATCCACGGTCCAATCAAATGACCAGTCCGCCATGAGGCTAGCCAATCACAGCAGTCAGACCCTTTTCACAGAAGTGCGTCAAACCCAGTCAACGAAATATTTTTTCTTTTAAACATACTTTCATTTCGTTAAAGGAAATATGAAGAAACATGGATATATTTTTCTTTTCAAACATTTAAGGTTTAATTTATGGTCAGAGACGATTCGCTGTCAGTGATTCTATTGGATATTGCTGTAAGCCCCGCCCACTCTTTCACAAACGAATTTGGCGCGAGAGTTTCAGCGCTGCGCTAAATAAGCAGTTTTTATGCGAAGAGTTTATCGCGGTGAAGGATTAATTTGTGTTCGATATTTATGTCGGTTATTTAAGATGTTTGTAACAGACGTCAGAAAAGAGTTTTATGATGTTGTGGTTAATCAGGTGAGTACACTCTGCGTGTTTTACTGATGAGGTGTTAATAGTGCTGAGGACTAGCAAACGCGGAGCTTTTAGCAGCGTCATGGTTTAGAGAAAAACCGCAATAAATGTCTACTTTAACCATAACATTAACCTTAACCATAGCGAGTAGACATGTACTGACCTGGTCTGTTGCTCGACTTCGTTTATTATTCTCAATGTTTGTCATTATTACGTTGTAGCGAGTGGCTCTGCTCGTGTCCTCCGACATCGACGCGCTGTGTGCGTGTAAGATCCTACAGGTCGGTTCTTTCAACAGCACTTTAATAGCGCAGTGAGTCAAGTGTGAAGCTTGATGTTGGAATATTTATTCATGTGTTTCTGTTCAGGCTTTGTTCCACTGCGATCAGGTGCAGTACACACTGGTTCCTGTGACAGGATGGCAGGAACTCAGTACAGCTTTCCTGGAACACAAGGAGCAGGTAGTGTTAGCCTTCTGTAATTGTAATTTGAGATGCATGACCAGGTACGATATTGTATTTTAAAAAATTATGCATGTTTCACTAAATCTTCTTCACATTTCAGTACCGATATTTTGTCCTGATCAACTGTGGGGCAAATATGGACCTGTTAGAGACTCTCCAGCCAGAGGAGGGTTCGGTCTTCTTCATCTGTGATACGCACAGGCCTGTTGATGTGGTGAACGTGTACAACGACACACAGGTAGGACTGCACACCAGCATTTGTACAGGGTGCACACACATGAGGAAGAGGGAAGCCCTGGTGTCTAAATGTTGTTAGTCGTTCAGCTGCTCCCGTCAAGGGGTCACCTCAGCACACGACAGCTGCATCCTGTGGGGTTTGGGCATTGGCTGGGATTCGAACCGGGTCTTCCACATGGAGGGCAAGAAATCTACTACTAATCCACCAATGCCCAAAACCTACTATCTAAATGTTTGATTTAGATTCTACAGTGTGCTTAATTTTAAGTTTAAAAAAAAAAAAAAAAAGTGCTTGATTTTAGTATTCGGAGTGGTCTAATAATTCTATATAAACATCTTGTGTAATTTGTCTGAGCTTGCACTGTCAGTTCTGTTTATATGATACATTTGTAGTTAGTCTTTTTGTATATTAAGCTTTTTCACTTAGCATAATTCCTTTTACAAGCATCAAATGCCTGTGAAATTTATACTTTATAATACTCTGTACAAAATAATGCTTTAAATGTTTTCTTTTTTTAGTGTGGGGAAAATACATGACAGGCATTTTAACCATTAACATGATATTAACTCATTGTACTAAAAACGTGTGTGCGAATTTTTTTGTGTGTGTTATTGTTTTAGGCACGTTATATTTCTAAATACTTTTGACTTGGATGATCAGATCACATTTTATGACAAAGTAATGCAAAAAAAAGACATGAAATTCCAAAAGACATGCTTTTTCTTACTCCTGTATATGTATATAAAAATACACAATCTTCTATTTCAGATCAAACTGCTAATTAAAGATCAGGACCTTGGAGTGCCCTCCTTTGATGACATTTTTCGTGATGATGAGGATGAAAACAGTGATGGTGGGGATTCTGGGAATGAGAGTGATGGTGGCTCAGAGCCATCTGGGAAACGGAGGCGTTTCGATGAGGTATTATCTCTTCTTTCCCTCTTATTGCCTAGGGAAACTCACACTCATTGATTTGGACTAATGTTTTAACTTTTCTCAGGGAGCTCTGGAGAGGAGGATCGAGAGGCAGCGAGAACGGAGAGAATGGGAGGCTCGAAGGTCAGTCATCCGTCTCAAGAATTGCTAGTTTTGTTAATTAATTTATCACACTTGTGGCCATTTTCATGATAAGAACATTGGTGTGTTTTCAGGAGAGATATCTTATTTGATTACGAGCAGTATGAGTACCATGGCACTTCAGTAAGTATTGCATTCTTTGTGTTATCTAACAATTATATGTGTGATTTAATTTTTTTATTAACTGATTTTAGTTAATCATCCTCCTTATCTGTTTTGTTTTGTAAAGGCTGCCATGTTTATGTTTGACCTGGCCTGGGTTATGACCAAAGACACCAAGGACATGTTGTGGTATGATATATTTTTAAACAAATTGTATCTGTGTAGACGGACACACCAACATTTTTATTTATTTATTTTTACTGTGATTGACAGGTGGAGCATCCTTGGTCTGACTGATCAGTGGGTTCATGAAAAAATCACACAGTGAGTGTGTTTCCTTTGCCCCCTTTGTTTCCTAGCATTACAAAATTGGTGATTTTTTTTTTTTTTTTTTTTTTGTGATGGCTTAATTTGTATTAAATAAAACCTAACACTGCAATCTACCGCTTTTTTTTAGTATCAAGTATGTAACAGACATCGCTACTCTGCAAAGGCATGTGTCTCGCCATAACCATCGCAATGAGGATGAAGAGAACTCTGTCTCTATTGACTGCATGAGGATCACTTTTGAATACGAGTATCCTGTCGAAACTGTGTTTTTAGAAAAGCAAAGACGAATTTTTGGCTTAATTCTTTTAGCACTGATGTGTATAATCCCTTAACCTGGTGTGTTAGCTTGAGATTGGTTTTGTATCAGCACTGGTCACTGTATGAGAGCATCTGTAACTCCTGCTACACCTCCTGCAATTTTAAACTCTGGTCTATAAATGGGCAAAAGAAACTGCAGGAGTTCCTGGCGGACATGGGGTAAGCACAATTCATCAGTTATCCTCTGTTTTTATATTATTTTTAGTTAATGCCATGATTATGTACATTATTGATTTGTGAATGTAAATCAAACAAATAAGCTTGTATTAAACTTTGTGATTAAAAAAACTAACGGGTGACTTGAATAACATTATTTAATTATAAGGGTCAATGGGGGTCAGATGTATTAAGCAGCAAGTGAAATAATCAGTTCTTAGAGTTTATTTGTTGGAAATCAGGAAAATGTGGAAGCATGAGAATCTGAGTGATGAACTGCTACTAACACCTTGGTACAAGGTACCACAGACCATCTTTAGAGGTGTTGTGCCAACCCTGAAGCAGAGGGAGTTAAAGGCCTTGCTTGGGGGACTAACAGTGGCAGTTTGACAGTGCTGGGGCTTGAACACCCAAATCTCTTATAATTGACCCAGAACTTTTAACCACTGAGTGACCAGTGATGTGCTGTGTTAGAAACTGTGTCAGAAGGGAATAATGGCACTTGTTGTTTCACTGTATAAACTGTTTTTTAAATTGCAAAATTTTTACTTGCTCAATGGCCTAGCTAATTAAATTATGATTTGTGTGCTAATGTGTTGTTATTTTTAGTTATCATTCATCACCTATGGATGTTATGCTGATATGAAATGTAGCTACAATCCTGTGTCCAGCATATACTGTATCTTCTTCTGTAGCATGCTCTAGTATAACAGAAGTAGTTTGACATTTTTTTTTTATTTTTTATTTTTTATGTGAACAGTAAACCAGTTTATCTTTGTCCTTCTAGCCTGCCACTCAAACAGGTGAGACAGAAGTTTAACTCCATGGACATGTCAATCAAGGAGAACCTTCGTGAGGTCATCGAGGAATCGGCCAACAAATTTGGGTAAGACAACTTATACATGATGTAAATGTTTGAGGCTTTTACAAACCTTTCTGTGGTTTGATATGGAACATTTTCTATTTGTGTGTATAAGAATGAAGGACATCCGTATACAGACGTTTGGCGTGCACTTTGGATTTAAGAATCGTTTCTTGGCGAGTGATGTGGTGCATGCTGCTGCAGCTCTGCTGGAGAATGTGGAGAAGGATGAGACTGCTACAGACAACTTCATCAAAGCTCTGGATTGCCTCTCAAGGTTGGGTCACACATACAACATGCATGCAATAGTGTTTTAGGCCGATTTAATTTCACGCTCTTTGGTTTGTGTGTGTGTTTATGTAGGAGTAACATAGAAAGGCTTCACTTGGGAATTGATCTGGCTAAGAAAAAGCTGAAGGCTATTCAGCAAACAGTCGCCAGCTGCATCTGCACTAATCTCATTCTCTCGCAAGGACCATTTCTTTACTGCCATTTACTGGAGGTAAGAATAACGCACATGCATGTTTTCATTTTCTTTTTAAAATTTACTTTGTCTAACTTTAACTCTGTATACCCTTTTTTCAGGGCATGGCTGATATTTTTTGTTTGGTTTCATGAAATATTTTTGCCTGCTTGTTTTAATACAATTGTTCCATTTTATGTTTTAGGGAACACCAGATGTGAAGCTCTTTTCCAAGCCTTTGGCCCTGATTCTGCTCTGTAAATTCCTGCTCAAGTCCTTTGTCTGCTCTGTAAGCACTACACATGACTGATTCATACCTTCTTGGTTAAATATGAATTCATTGTTTGTCTTAGAATTGAGATTTTTCACTCAGAATTGAATACAGTAATACTGGAACGTATCAAGCTGGATATTAATATGAACATTGGAAATAGAATTTTGGTCTTCGTGAAAATCCTGGAATGTCAGAAGATGTTATCCTACTCATGCTGCTTGAGTGTGTGTGAATCTCTGGGGCCAGCCAGGGTTCACTGTTGGGGAATTGAACACTGGTTTCTTAGGAGAAACCTGGAGATACTCCAACTGTACTAAAGGGATGGTCAGTAAAATTTCTGTGACACTGTTTTTATCATGACTACTTGTTTTCATTAATACTTTGATTGATTTTAATTATGTGTTTTAACTACATACACATGTTTAATGAAACAGCCCACCCCCACCCCCTCTTTGCATTAGAATCTTTGATTAGGGCTATGTAGCACCTCATCAGAGTCCATATAGGTTACTGATCAGTGATCTGGTTTATGTCTTAAGCTGCGGTAAGCTGTTTGCTTCCTAGTGTGCTGAAAGCCAACTTTTTATGACCCATGGCCTCCTTCTTTTCCAGTATAGTGTTGGGAGGGTGCAGTGGTGTAGGAGGAATTTCCTGCTTTTTAATTAAAAATAGCAGTGTTCCTGCATGATGTGCTTGGTATTTACAGTTACCTGGGAACGTTGTATATTTTTCTTGCGGTTTTTTTTTTTTTTTTCCCTCCTTCCTCCCCACTTGGAGTAAAAGTTGTTTGTGAGAATTGGCAGAGCATGTTGAACAAATTATTTCTTATTTGTGTCTCTTTTGGCTAACAGACTCGTTGTGTGGCAGATAATCTGTAAATAACAGTAAGATTGTATTGCAGAGAATGAGCTGGTAATTAATTCTAGTTAGAAATTCTGTAGTAACATAAATTATCATTTTGATCCAATTTTTGGCTTGGCTTTTCCTTTTTTTTACATGCAGCATTATAGTCTTGCTATATTGACTGACTTGCCACCAATTTTTGTCATTTGCTAGATTATTTTTTTTATCAACTGGAATGTTATTATTTAGCAAATAATATTAAATATTTCTTCATGACCAGGTCTTAAAATGCTTAGAATTTCATGTTCCTTCAATGTGCCTCAATAGCAAGATTAGATGAAAACTACAATTATTACAATAATTGTAACTACTATGATAAAAACAGTGTCACAGAAATTTTACTGACCATCCCTTTAGTACAGTTGGAGTATCTCCAGGTTTCTCCTAAGAAACCAGTGTTCAATTCCCCAACAGTGAACCCTGGCTGGCCCCAGAGATTTACAAGTTGGTACATTTTTAGCACGGTAAAATTGGGACAGAAAAGTGATCTGGCGTGAATCCTGTGCCAAATCAAATATGCCTCAAATATGATTCACTGTGAAGACCCCTTAATGCGAAGACCAGGACAATTAAGTGCTTCCATACACAGCATATTTCTTTTACATGTTTGTCACAATCGTTTATTTACAAAATGTTTAATAATTTTTAGCAATTTTTGTCTTAAAGAAAATATTTACTTTAATAATGCATATTGAATTCTTATTGATTTTGTGAACTATACTTTTCTTTTTTTCCCCTCTCCATCTGATTGTGCCGTAGACTCGGAATAAGCGCTGCAAGCTCTTGCCGCTCATTATGGCTGCTCCTATGGATGTCGAGAAGGGCACTGTCATAGTCTTGGGCATTCCACCAGAGTCTGAGACCTCTAGCAAGAAGAAGTAAGTACAATAGTGCTTCACAAACTCCTGTAGGGTCAGCATGGCAGTTTTTCACGGTCATGTGAACTTGTCAGTTCACTATTACAGTTAGTGTTTGTATTTTCGGAAACTCTCATGTAGCCTTTAAACCTACCAAATGTCTTTTTCTACATGCAAGTCTTCTGCATTTTTTTAGATTAGGTTTGAGGTGTTTATTGTGAAATGCTTTCTAATGAAGGTCACATTTTTAATCCTCCAGTTTTGCCAAACATCTGCAGCTGAGACTGCACCGGCACAGTCTTGCATTAAGTATACAGTGACAAAAAAGAAAAAAACGTGACTCCTTTTGAAATTTCATGGTTTTCTGCTTTAGTTTGTCATAAAATGTGATCCATGTGTATAAACAACTTCATCTAAGTCAAGAGTGTTGGCAAATATGTGCCTAAAATAATAACAAAAACATTCAGATCTTTCATGTCTATTGAGAACAATCAAAAAAAAAAAACCTCAGTGCTAATGGAAAGAGTGCGTGAAAACTTGAGTTAATTACCTCAGGTGTTGACATACCTGGAGCCTTGTTGAAAAAATGAGCTAATCTGGCTGAAAAAAAAACCTTGTGAATTTGTTCCGCACAAGAAGAATGCTTTCGCAGGATCTACAATCAAGAATTATTGATTTACATAAAGCTGGAAAGGGTTACAATTCACCAGCAAATAATCTACAAATGAAGACCCTTTGGGACGTTCTTGGCTACTCTACCAAGAAATGGGTGCCCAGTCAAATTGACCCCATGAGCTCAACGAAGACACATCAACGAGGTAAAGAAACAACTCCTAAGTGACAGCTGAAGATTTGAAGGCATCATCAGAACTGGTTAACATCTGTGTTCATGAGTCTACAGTATGTAGAACATTGAACAAGCGGGATGGCCATGGCGCAAGGCATCACAGTGGAATCCACTGATTTCTAAAAAGAACATTGCGGCACACCAGAAGTTTGTAAAAGAGCATAATGGCACTACACAGTGATAACTGGCAAAATGTTTTATGCACTAATAAAACTAAGCTTTAACTGTTTGAGAAAAAAAAACCACGCAGCACTACGTCTGCTGTAAAAAGGGCACTGCATATCATCATGAAAACATCATCCCAACTGTAAAGTATAGTGGAGGAAATATCATGATTTGGGCCTGCTTCGCTGCATCAGGGACAGTCCATCTTGCAGTCATTGAGGGGAAGATGAATTCCCAAGCGTATCAAAAAATTCTTGAGATTAATGTGATAATGTCTGTACATCAGCTGAAACTCTGTAAAAGTTGGGTGATGCAACAGGACAATAAACTAAAACACCAGGGCAATCCAAAACAGAATGGATTCAGAAAAACAAATTCCGCCCTTTGGAGTGGCCGAGTCTGAGCCCAGACCTCAAATCAATAGACGTGATATGGAATGACCTGAAGAGAGCAATATGACCGCTAAAGCATTTCTGCCAGGAAGAATGAGCTAAAATTCCTATTGAATGATATGCAGGTTTTCCACAGCTACAGGAAGCGTCTGGTTGAGGTTATTGCAGTTGTTAACGTCAAGGGTTCACTTACAGTACTTTTTCCACAGCCATTTTTAAATATTGAATGTGTGTGTTCAATAAAACTGAAAGATGGTATTTTTATTTATTTATTTATTTTTTTCACACATATTTGTCAATACCCTTGACCTGGATGAAGATCAGCTCACATTTTATGAATACAGGATGCAGAAAAAAATCCTGACATTCAAAAAGGAACCACATACTTTTTCTTGCCTCTATAAAGCAGGCTCCTCTGCTTTGTGTCAGGCGGTATCACGCAACCTTGTCATTAATATTGTTTGTCTATAACAACACACCCACCTTGTTTGATTCCATGTTAAAATACAACCCTTTTCAAGCAAACCTTGTCTTTTTAAAAAGCTGTATCAAGACAATTCTTATATGCACAAATAAAGTGCAAATAATATTTCTTTGGTTTTTAGTCACTTTGCATATATGATTTAATTAAGTAATACAATTTGTAAATGTTACAGTAGTCCTAAACTGTAAATCTGGATTTCACAATGTAAGGCTTGGGGTGATTTTCACAGTGGCTATTTGGAGTAAATAATATTTTGGGATAGCCCTGAAGTAGAAGCATATTTGTATGTTCGAAAAACATTTATAATTACCAATATAAATGTTTTGTTTTTATCTTCATTTCACAGTTTCTTTGGCCGGGCGTTTGAGAAAGCTGCAGAAAGTACAAGCTCCAGGACATTGCATGATCACTTTGACACTTCAGGTGGGTAACTGATGTAGCCAAAGGACCAATAATTGGGAATAAGGGCCACCAGGTGGCAGACCTACGTCCCATTTATTTCTGGTCAGACTAAAGCATTGTAGTTCCACTCAGAGCAGACGAGTAGCAGTGAACCATGGCTCAGGTTGGGCAGTATAGGTCAAATTTAATACGTGATTGATTTTATTTATTTAATTAATTTTTTTAATGTTGAACTGATGTGGTCAAAATAGTGTAATCGCGCTTTGGCTCCACATAGTTACCGACTCAGGAAATGTTTTGCAACAGTTAACATTTGAATGCCAATATGAGTTATTTTGCTAAACTTTCATCAATATCAGTGCATTACTTTACCTCGGAGTTAATCATGTGCATGCCTTAATTATTATATACACTGATGCAGACACACTGCTACTTTGTTCTACTCCTTATAGACTATAGATTATACTCCTTATTCCTTGTATGTCCACTTTTTTTTTTTCTTTACAGATTTTCTGCACAATACACATATGAACTTATTGATTTCCTTTCTCCTATTTGTTTTTAGTTATTGAGCTGAAGATGGAAGACAAAGGAAAATTTCTTGACGCCCTGATTACCCTGCTGTCCTAATGCCCTACTGCATTCTCAAATATCACACCAACAGAACATTGAGAACCTGGACTATAAATTTGTCATCTCACCCGACTTGGTTTCTTACTGGGAAAATTCTGTCTGAATGGAATTTTACATAGCTTGAGAGCAAATATGGGTTTTAACATGTCTCTTGTCAGTTTTGTGCCATGTGTGTGTATAGCGCCACCCACTTGAAGAGCTTGACCTGTAGCATTCATACATTACTATAGGCCCCCTGTTATTTGATACAGGTCCTGTATATCTTCTGTGTACTTCTGCGATCTTCTATGTGTATTATACTGTAAATCATTTTTTTTTACCTTTTTTATATTTTTAATCTCTTGGTGTTTGTGTGAAACGTGGTGTATAGATTATGTACTCGGTAATAAATTATGTTTTATTAACTTAACTTATCTCTGTGTGTGTGTGTGTGTGTGTGTGTGTGTGTGTGTGTGTGGGGTGCCTGTTTGTATAAAGTGGTCATAGTCTCACTGTTTGCTCTCATAACTGAGAGTGAAACTTGCCATTAAATTACCATAAAATAGAAATATTACTAATGTGTAGATAATATTAAGCCTCTGATCCTGACTATTACAAGCTACTTTTCCAGGCCAGGAAGGAAGTATAGCCATAGTATAGTTAGAATCAGCAATATATGGCACAAAGTTTTGATCCTCCATTATAAGTGAATACAAACTTAGAAAAACCAAAACACTGAAATCACCCATACCCGCCCTGCTAATGACTAGGTGGAGGTGTGTATTATGGGTTATTATCTTTGACCGAGCCAAATAATCATTTCCCTTACTCTCCAGGTGGGCAGAGTGTGTGGGGTTTTTTTTTTTCTTCAACACCTGCATATATCTTGGATGTTTTCTAGATGATAAGCCACTCACATAATTACCATTACACAAGTTACCAAAAATCATTATACTTTATATTAGAATATATTCAAAGCATCATTCAGACAGAAGCCCAGGGAGTAGTTCACTCGCACCACCCCATATGTGTGGTGAATGAGGCTGAAGAGCAACTTCAGAAGTACTAAAAGATTAACTCAATCTGTTTCCATCCTTTCTTGTACGATATTGATTATTGTCACTGTCTTTCTAATGCACTAGTTTCATCCTATGTGCAAAATGGCTAAATACACAGCACAGTGACCTTAGTCACTCATCAGACAGCACAGATAGGAGTGAGAGAGTGAGTGTATTCACCGTGTATCCGCTGACTCACTGCTATCTGTGCTGTTTGGTGAATGACTGAAGTCACTGTGCACGATAGGGTGAAAAATAAGTCAGAAACCAGCATATTTAATAGGAGAATCTAAACAATGTTGATATTGCAAATGATAGTTTAGGGTTAAATCTTACCTGATTTACCATATTGTAAAAGTCAGTGACTGAAGTTCCATAACACACTGTTATCTACAGCATGCAAATACAAATAAAAGATTTATTTGTCACATACACAGTCATACACAGTACGATATGCAGTGAAATGCACAGCTCGCCGTGACCTTAAAAAACAAGATTCATTTCTCTTCAATAAGAAACGAATTATGGAATAAAATAAGCATAAAATATAGAAGATAAGAACAAAATATAAAATACTGTATAAAGAATATATATATTTTTAAAACTTAGCTGTACAAAATAAAGACGAGATGGCTGTACAAATATGGAAAATATAGAAACTGTTGTGGAAATTGATGTGGAATTTAAATAGAAATGTCTGGGGAGTGTGCCAATATACAGAAATGTGAAGATAAAATGACCATAAATTGTCCATAAATGTTTTGGGCGTGAGCAAAATGTCCATAAAGTGCAGTGTGCAGAAATGCTTTAGTCCTGTGTGGTGTTCTGATTGAGAGACCGTATCTCCTGCTGGAAGAAGCTCCTCCTCAGTCTCTCTCTGTGTTGGCCTTTAGAGAGCGAAATCGCTTTCCTGAGCGCAACAGAGAACATAGTCCATTATTTGGGTGGCTGAGGTTCTTCCTTATCTTCCTGGCCTTGGTCCAGCACCGCTTGCTGTAGACCGAGTGCCGGTCAGGGAGCTCGGTGCGGATGGGGCGCTCGGCTGGTCTCACCACATTGCATTCACACACAAAAAAAGAGACCTGAGTGTGTATCTCATAATTATCACTTTTCACATTATTATTAATTACACTCTCATGAGATCCTGATTCATCCTAATTATGATATAGTACATCAGTAACCTTACCTTTTCTCATAATCAGAAGATCAGAATGTCACAATTATGAGATAGTAAAGTATAGTTATCTACATATGAGTAAGTAATAATTCTAAATAAGTCATTCATAATAATGAGGTACTAAGGTTGGTGTAGTCGTTAGTACTGTGGCGTCACACCTCCAGGGTCGCGGGATCAATTTCTGCCTCATGTCTTTGTGCATGGAGTTTTCCTGTTCTCCCAATACTTGCGGGTTTCCTCTGGCTAATTTGGTTCCCTTCCATAGTCCATGCAGAGTGGATGAATTAGCATCTCCAAATTACGAGAGTGAGTGTGTGCTTGTGTACCCCACGATGAATTGGCACTACGGCCATGCTGTACCCTGCCACGTGTCACAAGTCCTCTGGGATAGACTCCAGACCTCCAGCAAGCCGGTACAGGATAGACAGTATAAAGAGTGAGTGAGTGAGTGAGTGAGTGAGTGAGTGAGTGAGTGAGTGAGTGAGTGAGTGAGTGAGTGACTGGAAGGAATAATGCACTTCCTTAGTTATCTGGTCTCTCTATATTTATTATTTTAGCAATATCTCTGAAATAAACAGGTACTATCACAGTTATATACAGGATATTTTGCACATGAGCTCAAATTGAAAGACTGGATTCAATAATCAAATCAATGTGTTGTACTTTTACTGCTGCACATTAAACAGAAAGGCCATGCACATAGAGTTACTACATAATCAGCAACTAATTTAAGTCAGCAACAAGGATCAACTTTCATTCGAGCAGCTCTTTCAGATCCTTCTTTCCATTCCAGCGTGAGCAAAACGCGACAACGGGATATAGACAAAACATCACGAGAAAACAGACCTGCCAAGCTTGCAAACTGACATGCCATAGCTTAGCTACCGTTAATAGATTTGCTCACATACATTATGGGAAGGTTGCGTCAGTCAGGGTATCCGGCATAAAAACTGTGCCAAGTTGATAGGAGCAGCCGAAAGACGAACAACAACAACAGTATGTTTTTCTGCCAAATCAGGCAACCATGGTATCCAATCTGTGACCACCATCTGTTACAATGTGAACGCAAGGCTTGTAACATTGACACTGATATCAGTCTCAATGTAAATATACAATTTCAGGTGGACACTGGTACCAGTGTGTCCCTCTTGAAAGTTGATACTATTTTATTGTATTGAAACTTTAACGTTTCCCACCAGGATGCCAGCCTAATGGTTTACACATCTCTGTGGTTCTCACTTTCGGGTGCAGGCAACTTGTACTGTTACTCTGGCAAACTTGTGGAGACTCAGAAGGAGCCAGGTGCTCCGCACGTCTCTGTGGATCATTGTGCAGCTAACAAGGTTGAAATATTTAACAAGTACCCAAGCCCCACTTTGATGGAACTCGCACCCTAGTTCGATGGCTCAGCAATGTTGCAACCACGTGATCCAAGAGTTTGAATCCGAATGTAAACAATGACTGGAAGGAGTCACCTTGCAAGGTTTTTTCACGAGCTGACAGCATGATCATCACTTACTTATCTTCATGAACAGAGATTCAGTTACTAATTTATAAAAAATATTTGCCATTATTCTGAAAATTACTCTTGATTTTTTTTCTTCTTCTTCAGCTCTACGGCAACACGGTGGCATAGTGGCTCGCACTGTGACTTTTAAATCCTGTCTTTAAAAAGTAGATATTACAGAAGTATAAAAGTTTCTGTAGACTTTAGTACGTAAGCTACACAGCTTTGACCCAAATGAAATTAGAAACCCACATGTTGTCAGATCTTTAATCTTCATATGCATTTGTAACGAAATTATCTAGCTATGTATTTGGAGCCTGCTGTGTTCATAGTGATACAGTATTGTCCCACACACCTGAATACACACTCATTTATTTCTTAACCCTCCTCATTGACTTCCTTCCTGTTTCCTGGCCTGCTGATCGTTTAGCAGGAAGTCTCATTACGCTCCTACACTGTGACACATCTGTGCATCACACACAGCAACGTGTACATGGACAAAGGGGACCGGAATCTTTGTTGGATAGGAACAATATTACTCACAAGCAGCACATAAGTCATTCACTTTCACATACTCCGCTTATGTGTAATGCACTTTTTGACTGCAGCTCCAGGTGTTTTTTTTTTTTTTGGCCCACGGAATCTATATAGGCATTTGTTGTACATAAATCCCTTGTAACGTCCCAATGAGAACACTTTTTTTTTAAAGCAGCATTTAAACATGGACTCGGAAAGGGATAACAACATTTAGAGCTCAGGGTTTTCAGTTGCTTATGCACAATGTCCAGTGGTGTGAAAAGAGGTAAGAGGTTATTTGTGAGGTCCTGTTGGCAGTGATCTGGATGATGAGATAACAAACGCTCAGCTGTGGGAAGAAGGAAATGACTTTGTCCCCAACCGAAGAGGGACAAAGGCTACATGAGAGAGTGCCACAATGAGAACATAGAATCACAATTGTTTAACTGTGTGTGAAAAAGAAAGAGAGGGGGTATAGTCACCTCTTCTATAACTGTGTGTGCTTATGACCCAATAGTCTGTAATAGTAAATAATCTGTGCCGTTAGTCTTGTGATATAAGTCTAGACCAGTGGAGGTAAAGGGATAGTTCAGGTTTTTTTAAGCATATTAGTATAATTTCAAATTCCAAATGTTATTTGTCACGTACGCATCCATACTCAGTATGACACGCAGTGAAATGCTTATACGACTGAGGAAAGATGAAATAGAGTAAGAAGTTAAGAAAAGGCAAATTGATATAAAAAAGAATATAGAATATAACATCCATGAATATACAATATACAGTTACGATAAAATAAAATGTGAAATAGAAATATTTAAAATGTAAACCTCGTGCACAGGGAACGATATGGCATGTAGGTATGACAGTAGCACCAGTAAGTGACAATGGAGTGTGAAATGAGATGATGTGTGTGACAGCAGTAATGTTACCATACCGTAGGTGTCGGCTCTTATAAATTCTTTCGCTCTTCACACCATCTGTGAAGTTTGTGTAATGTTTGTACAACAATGCATTCCAAAGTTAAGCTGAGACTCACATGAAGCTTCTGACTCACAAAAAGTCCCACTGAGATAAAGCCAGTTGGTATCTTTCAGGGTTACAGTGCATTTCGTATAAGTTTTACTCTTGCACCCATATGGCTAACCAGATACATTGTACTCATGCTCTGGGTGACAAATTTCAAGGTTGGCGTGCAGAGAAGAAAATTTATAACAACTAATAAGACTTATTGTAATATACTTATAAGCACCTCGCTTCTGAACTGCAATAAGATGCTGCTTAAGTGTAAACAATTACCTCGATAGAGAGGTACAAGTTGTGGTTTTAAATACAATAGCCCACCTTATAAAATAAGCTATTTAAGCTATCAGATCATTAATATATTTATATTTTATATTTATACCCCACAAGAGTTCCCTGGTTCTTGATGTTCGGTTTACATTTTGGTCGTGTTAATACTTACTAAGTCATTCATTTTGTACGATCTAATTTTGACCTAAAGAAGTCTTGTAAGACCTTTAAAGAAATAGATTGCTCTGCTCTTTACTCTGACCCTAACAGACACACACACACACACACACACATCTCCTCCCACATCTTTTCCCTCCCCCACTGTCTGTATCTGTCCTTCACCCTCTCTCTGTTTCTGTCTCTCTCTCCCTCTGTGTTTTGGAATGTGAACCGTCGGGGTCCTTATTGTCTTCGTCCATAAGACCACATTACAGGGAACTGTCACCAGGCAACATCTACAGGCTCTTTATGGTTGCCATGACGAAGGTTCTTTAATGATGTTGTGCCTGCCCCTGTGTGCCTCGCTGTTTGCTGTGGAATGAGGGTCCTTAAAAAAACGCATCCCCTCCCCCTACTACTACACCCAACTTAGACTCTCTCTTTCTCTCTCACCCACACACACACACACACACACACACACACCTTAATCTTCTGCATAACATAGTCTGCTGTAACAGGGTGACTGGAACTAACAGTTGCACAATGGAGTCTGAAAAAGCTACTCCAGGTCTGGAACGTTCAGATAGGCGACATTGTGCAGAGACTATAGTGGAGAAGTGGGGTGACGTGAGCACTGTCAACAACGCTGTAAAATACAGCAGTGTTTTGACTGAGCTCTCACTGGAGCTCTCTGTTTTTACTGTATTTGTTCATTAACTAAAAATAATGTGGACACTAATTAAATATATTTAAATATTATTTGCACATATTTTGTCCCAACTCAGGGGCAACTATGCTATGACTATTTTTTTAGCTTAATCTTACAATCCTACATTTTTTTTTTATTAAATAAAGCTAATTAAGCATTAGGCATTGACTAATTAAGCAGCTAAATACCACTTTAAAACTTTGCACTGTCTACTTAAGCACGCAGAATGTAAGCCCATACCCACTCAGGCACTGTTTTTTTGTCTCCTTCTCTGTTTTTAAATTAATGTCAAATTTCCTATAGTTTGGCTTCAACCTTACTTTAATCCAATGGTGAAAAGTAAATTTGTTTTAATGTGTATCTAATCCAATTACAATAATAAATACAATAATGCTGGCCTGTACATAATTTTAATCAATGAGTCAAATATGTGAACAACAATGTCTCAATATTAAAGTTTATGATATTAACCTCATCTCAGGACTGCAAACTTTTACTTTTTACTTGGACACACACGTACGTTTACACATGGAACATTTGCACATTTTGCAGACTGTGAACTGTAACATTGCACATTATCTTGCCATTAACTGGACACGGTTCTACACTGCACTACATTACATTTCTATTATATTTCATTTTACTATATATATTTTCTTTTTTTTTATTATATATTCTTTAACTTCTTTATATTTCTATCTTATTCTACTATTTTATTTTCATTTTTATTCTTATTCTTTTTGCTGTATATTATGTAAATTTAAAATTTTTTTTTATTCTCTAATTTTTTGTAATATTAGAGGTCAACAGCAGTTGTATAAGCATTTCACTTCATATCATACTTGTGTATGACTGTGTGTGTGACGAATAAAATTTTAATTTGAATTATGTTCTATGAGAAGTTGCTAAGTATGAAAAAGATTTAAATATAAAAACACCCATGTAAGATTTAGATTTAAATCGTACATGAGTGTCTTGAGAGTACGATGCAAATTGGAGCTTAAATTTATTGTGTGGTGACCGTGCGGTGTTTAGGCAGTTAGACGAGGAGAAACTGTGTGTGCGCGTGTGTGTGTGTGTGTGTGCGTGTGTGTGTGTGTGCACGTGCTTGCATGTGTGGAGGGGGTTCTGAAAACAATGGGACTGAAACAAAGTGCAGTGAAAGACATTTCCAGTAAACACATAAGTAGGACACTTTTGGAAATTCAGAATAACATAATTATACCACTTTTAAAACCACGTCATCCGAATCTATTTCCTAGAATAAAATCACTCATCACTCAAATGAATGAGCAATATCTCTTAAATTTGTTGCCATTTGCTGTTTAACGGCTAAATAAACATTCACGGTTCCATTATGATAGCTGTTTATTAAAAACATTACAGTTCAAAGCATTTAAAACCAAACACATTTTTTTAAAAAAAAACAGTAATTTACTACTGATGAAAAATTTTGGTATTGTGGTCTTATTAGTTTCATGTACAAATAATTTTAGAAGGCACAAACAAAGTATGCCCAGCACATTATTTTCATGGCACACTGGTCTGGCCTGTCCTTTAGCGCACCTGCTCATTTAACTAAACAGCTACTAAAATCAACATCGCAGTTTCTCAGCTATAGGCAGATGTGCCTGACAGCAGATGCAGCAAAAAATATCTGCTTTCAGTCCTCCCAAATAGAATAAGGACTAACGAATAGACTTAGTAGCCCATGGAAACAATCATCATCATCATCATCATCATCATCATCATGCTTTGTTAAAAATTTAAGAAACAATTGCATAAAAAAACAAATAAACAAACAAACAATACAAAGTGAAAAAATTATTAAAAAAAAAAAAAAAAAAAGCTGAAATCAATGCAGGTTTTTTTGGCCTTTCAAAACACATAACCTTCTATGATTAAAACAGGGAGTCCAAAAAAGTCCGTAGAAGGCATTAAGAGTTCATAACTAGGGGGGAAAACGGGTGGTTTATATATAGGACGGAAAACAAAATCTACAGGTGCAAAAATCACACCGGCTACAAGGAAACAGCCAGGCGTCACCCGACACTTTGCTCTTACAGTACAGCGGTAGAAACTCAAGGCAGAAACACATTTAGTCCTGAAATTCTTTTACAGATTTAAGGGCAGTGGTCGGCTCCTTCCTCTTCTTCTGCCATATTTTACTCAGTGCGGAATGTATAGATTGGACAGACGGTGTTACACTTTGAGAAAAGGTTTCTTTGGATGATCAGGGGTTCGAGTTTTCTAACCGGATTCTAGATTGAACCTAGAAGTAAAATCCTCTGTTGAATGGTCCTATCAAGAACCTTCAAAACCGGAACATCTTTAAGGGTGCAGTTTGGATGTGTTGAGCGCAAATCACATGCTGCACGGCTACCGGGTTCTGCAGTCCGCCGGAGCCACGGCTTTACGCGTGTGGGTTTTAGACGTAGTTCCTCTTATCGTAGTCTCCGTTGGACGCGGCTCTTTTCGTGGGTGCGTAGTTGATTGAGTAGCCCGCGCCGGCCGCTGATGGCGGCGGACACGAGCAGCAGAGCACGGAGCCGCCCAGCAGTAGGAGCCCCGAGGCCGCCCAGCCGATGTACAGCGAGGTGCCCATCTCGCGCTTTTGCGCCGGGAGCACGTGCGGGTTGTAGAAATCGGCGATGATTTTGTTGGCCATCCAGCAGAGGGGCACGAGCACCAGCACGGCGCTGACGATGTACAGCGCCCCACCGACGTTCACCACTCTCACCTTGACGAGCTCGGCGCGGATGCAGTTGGTGCACTGCGCGCCGGCGATCACGGCCAGCAGCGCCAGCACGCACAGCACGGACGCGACCACGGTCAGGGCGCGCGCCACCTGCAGGTCGCTGCTGAGCGCCAGCATCGAGTCGTGCACCTTGCACTGCATCTGGCCCGTGCTCTGGAACGCGCAAGACATCCACAGACCGTCCCAGATGGACTGCGACACCACGATGTTGGCCTCAATGTGCGCCGTCACCTTCCACATGGGCAGACCGCATGCGATCATCTCCAGCAGCGTGCCGAGCACGGCTAGTGTCAGGCCGAGAAGCTCCAGACCCGCCGAGGCCATCTTCCCTTAGAATGTTGTCCTTTGGTCTTACCTTTCGGGGCTGGTGAAAAGTGCGCTCCTTAAATTATAAACAGCAGGTCCACTTTCCAGTTGGTCGTTAAAAAGACGCAAAGGCTTCCCTCAGATAAACACCATTGCGTGATGTATGAGCTCTGAGTAACGGTCTCTGCGCGCGGGACAGCCAGGAGGAGGAGGAGGAGGAGAGAGAATGAAGGCTGCGAACAAACGGTGCACCAGAAGAAGGGGGTGACTGAGCTCGCGAGCGTGTTCAAGCAGAAAAGCTAAACTTTTATCCAATCACAAAGCGCCGCATCTGCTCGTGGCCAATAGGAAACAGAGGAAGCTGGGCAGTAAGACAATCAGACGGGAGGAAGGGGAGTAAAGCACCTACTGTTTTGAAGAACTCTAGCAGGCTGGACATAGGAACATAGATGAGGAGGAGACAGAAAACTATTACAAATACTGTAGTAGTCTATATAATCGTAATCACTTAATGTCGGGTAGGTTTAACTTAATGAAATCCAGCTCATTCACTTTTAATAAAAGTTATTAGGACTACAAGTTTTAAAATATACTTGAGTGTATATAGTCCTAATAACTGTTTTCCATAATACAGTCTCGACAGAGGCTAATTACAGCTTTGGCCATGAACTCATGTATTATTGTTGAATAAACATACCTCCATGTAATTTAAAAGCAAAATCATAGGATGGAGCGACTCAAACCTTTACAGAGAAGTTAAAGTTTCTTTTTAAAACAATTAATAAATGCTTTAATTCTCCAAAATAACACTGCATTATTTGACCACTTAACGAAGTTTCCATATTTTTTCAATATAAATATTGACAGCTTGTTCATGAAGCCTGTATGTTAGCAAACATTCAGCAAATATTGATGTTCATAGAACTCATTCATAGTTTCAGACATTAACATTACCATTATACATTCAAATACATTAAAAACCCTTGAATGACAGTTTTAAAAAGTTCTCTTTATTTTGTTTCACTGCAATCACAAGGCGACAGTGTCCATTTTAACCCAAGAGTTAATATTTGAATCTAGCAGTCAAAACAGAAACAGCTACAAGAGATACCGTAATAGGTATAACCCCTCTGGGGAACAAATCACGCCACTCCAAATTTACTCTATAAATCTTTCCAGCAGAGAAGGAACAGCCATTGTGATGGTTAAGAACAGGACAGACAGCATTGCACATTGGAGTAGTTATTAATAGTCAAAGTAAAAAAAATAGTAAAAATAGTAAAAAGTAAAAATACAGGTGGCACAGTGGTGTAGTGAACCCTCCAGGATCCGGGTTCAATTCCCATCTCCGTGTGCATGGAGTTGGCTTGTTCTCCCTGTGCTTGGTGGGTTTCCTCCCTCAGTCCAAAGACCAGCAGATTAGGCTGATTGGTGTATAATGTGAGTGTGACTTGCGATGAATTGGCACCCTGTCCATGGTGTATCATGCCTTGTGCCCTAAGTCTCCTGGGATAGGCTTCAGCCACCCTGCAACCCTGAAAACAGGATAAAGCGGTATAGACGATGAGTGAGTCTCTTGAGACCCTATAGCAGAAAAAAAATCTGCAAAGATAATGTAAAGCATAATTTAAGGTCAGACAGTGTAAAGTATGATACACAGAACTATTTCTATTGTAAGATATATTGCAAAGTTTGGGGTTACAAAAGGGGGATTATGCAGTAGATGGTGTCATTAGAAACGAATGTGCAACGCAGTGACCTTGTTTACCACAAAAAGGCTGAAAAAGAACTTCCAACACAACAAAAAACTTTACTGATGCAAAAAATGGAATGCAATCGCCGGACCATAACTCTTGTGGAACATGCATTTTACCACCAAAATTAACATGAACTGAAAATAAAACAAACAGAAGAATGCAAGAACATCACAAAAGAAGAATGCAACAATTTGGTGATATCTGTGGGTCACTGGCTTGGTGCAGTTATTAAGAGAAATGAATATTCAACCAAATGCTAAATATTATTTAATTTAATTTAAGACTATCGTTATTATTCTTTTGCTTATCCAATACTCATGCTCATGTTACTGAAGTTACAGTATACATATAGGACACAGGATAACAATGCTAGATTAAAAATAAAGAACTTCATTTTAAAGTGAATCTCTCATTCACATTTAAAATAATAACCATTGAATGATTGTATTCACGCATGCAAGAACAAAGGAGTGTGAAAACATTTGTTACTCCTTCCTGTTCAGGAGGGGGGTATTTAATGTTAAAATGTATTAGATACGTGTTAGATTTTTCAAGGTACACTTCGGGGTGGGTGGTCCACGGGCAGTTCTGAGGCTCATACAGTATTTTAAACAGAAACTCGAGGGTGTGTACATTTCCAGATTTCAGTTTTGAGCCTGTTTACTGCTCTACATTGTTTGGGTTTTGCATTGTGCAGTTCTAACACCAGCCAAGGTTGATCGAGCTAGTTAAATAAACATAATTAAACTGAAAAACTGAAGAAGCTACTTGGATGAGTAGTGAAATATTTCTACTAAACAAAGAAAAAGTCCAATTGACATAACTCAACTTGATGGAAATCCAATTAAATGGACGATACTTTTTAAAAATATATTTTATTTCTTTAACATCATGTCCAGTCACCTCCACTGAGCCCGACAAAACAGCGCGTGCAGAGAAAAGAAAAAAAAAAACAGCGCGTGCAGGCTTCTAGAGAAACTGTGCGCGTGTTCCACCATCTTGGCTCTTATGCGCCCTTTTCACTCGCTCTACGCCACGCCCATTAGGAGCCGGAATGTCGCCGGTTGCTCGCTAACTTCAGTGTCAGAGACTGAACGGCATTGTGGGACGGAGGCGGAATTGTAGTGGTTTCCGGATCCCCTGGACAGCCCTGGGAAAAGTGAGAATATAAGTGAGGAGAAGAGACGTCTGTCTGTTGTATTTTTGTCAAAGTTTACACCGAGGTAAGCGCTTCTTCTGTGTTGAATCGCAGTAGCCCGCTCGCGCTGCCTGAGCTAACAGCTGAGTCCAGTGAAACACTGTAGACTGATGTGCTGCGTGCGGAAGTTAAAAGTTTACACGGACAGCTGAAATACTTTGGAACTCGTCGCAATAGCACACTTTAAAAGTTGTTAAAATTATTTTATTCACCGAATATTTCAAGTAATCATTCAACTCTATATAGTGTTTATTTAACATTCCTCAGCTGTTTTAGTGCTAACGGCAGTGCCCTTAAAACAGGGTGTGGGCGCTTTGGGCGGCTAAAGCAATGAATAGGACAGTAAAGGCCCAGTCCAATCCAGTATCGCGCATTTACCTGAAATTCCTACTGTTCTTTCTAAGTTTATGTGGATTTTGTACTATTCACGTTGAAAACTACCACCAATAGAAAGTTATAGAAGGGCTATAGTGATTAATGTGGCCAGGAGGGATCCTAGAGGGACAGCTTGGAATCTTTCAAAGGTCTGGTGTGATTTCTGGAAGCGTTTGGGTTTGCTGAAAAGTTCAGTTTTGAGTAACAACATTTTTGTAGCATTTTTGAAACTGGCATAAAGTATCTTTTTTTTTTTCTCCATTTAAGTTAGACATACCCAGTTACTTGGCACAAACGTGTACACACACCCATTCATGCAGTTCTCTCTTTATATCCAATCCTTTGGCAGCAATGCATTAAAGCTTGGAGATGCAGCCATGAGAATGGAGGAAACTGTGATCACAGTGACTTTGACCATAGCATGATTGTTGGTCCCAGACTAGCCACTTTAAGTATTTCAGTAATTGCTAATCTCCTGGGATTTTCATGCACCCCTTATTGACGGGAAAACAAAATATAGAAATAGTTAAAAGGCTGTACTTTCATCATCAGCCAAGTACACTCCCTGCTCGTAATTGGAGAGTGAATTACTGATGAGAAATGGGAAAAAAGTAGTTTAGATAAAGTTCTTAAACTTCTTAAAATGATTACCACTAAGATTCACTTGTACCACTTCAACATTATTTTATAGTTATAAAATATTAACTAATTCTAGTAAAAATATTGAGTTTTGATTTTATAATTAATATCTGTTGCTGCAGATGTAGCTTATTAGTAACCTATTTTAAAGTAGATTATTAAATCCGGCACATAACTGTTCATAACATCGCTTTTACTTACTATTATGATTTCACTTATGGCACAGGTTAAACTTCAGGCAGATATCTAAGTACTTCAAAAGTTTCATTAAAGTCTGTCCAGCCAGTTTTTGTGTTTTTTATATAAAAATATATATATATATAAAATGTAAAACATTAATTAATCAGACTCAAGGATTATGGGGCACATGCGTGGATGTCGCATAACTGCTTATAACTTCACTTCTACTCAACATTTTGATTTCATTTATTGTTTAAGTTCAAATTCCTAAGGACTGCAAACGTATTATTAAATTCTGCCAGACATACATACAGAGAATTTTCGGAGACTGGTTTCGGGTCGTTCAATGTATCAAACAATAAAGATACTGTATTATTAAAAAAGCGAGTTCTGACCAATGTATAGGCGAACCCTTCTTTTATTTATATAAATGGTGGACTAAAGAAAAAGCTTCCAGTAAGTGGCAGCTCAGAAAATGGAAATATCCTGTTGATGAGTGAGGTCAATGGAAAATGACTAAGATTATTTAAGAGGACATAAAGTCTACAGTAACTCGGATAACCACTATACGATTGTGTTGAGCAGAAAAGCATCTCAGTCTGCACAGCTTCTCAAATTTTGTGGCTGATATGAGAGCAAATATGCCTAACTGGTAATATGAACATTACAACACGTTCACTGTTCTTTGTGGCTCTCCCAGCAACTTGGTAGTTAAAAGCAATATGATGCTTTATAAGATAGTAAGATAGTGCTTTATAATGCCTGACACATGTTTGATGGTTGTATGTAGGGCTGAAATGATTCCTCGAGTACAAAAAATGATCGAGGCAAAATCATCTGCCTCAGCTTCATTTAATTAATTTTAAAAGCTTGCGTTATGTTTTTGCACAATTATTTGTTGACAACACGCTTTTGACACAGCGGGCTTCCGGGTGCAAGCCGCCAGTAAACAACAACAACGAAGAAGACTCACTTGCGTCACCCACAAAGCAGAAGGAGACGCAAACAGTTAACTGTGTAATGATTTGAGGGAGCGTTCTGTTGCGGGCTGCAAAATGGGAGGGAGCGATAAAATTATCAGTGAGGCCAAGAAAAGAAGAAAGCGGAAATTGTCAGTAAAGGCTTATGTTATGCCTGAGATGTAGATTTTGAAACTTTTAGTTGCACAACTTGGTGGTTTTGTGTAATTATTTATTTTATTGTGTGCCTTAGTTTTTTTTATCCTTAAAGTCATTTGAAAAACTTTTTTTTTGTTTGCACCCGAGAAAAGGCCTTAAAATAAGAATGTATGGTGCTGTAATGCACTTAATTAATAACTCAGTTAACTTTAATACCCCTATCTCACCTATGCGGTTTTGTGCGGTGGCCGGAAGTACGGTTCTTCATGATTCACTGCGAGTTTTGGCGCTGCGATTACGTTTCCATCTTTCTGCGTGAAAAATGAAATATGTTTAAGCCGCCTTAAAAACGTGTTTAAACATGTTAAATTTTTTGGGCGGACCTTGCAGAACTTTGCGGAACTCGGCAGGCAGTCGCGGCGGCTCACGGTGCTTAACATCGCATCTCACTGCGAGTAAACCGCATAGGGGGGATATGGGGTATAAGCTACTCCTTGTATTGTGAATAATGACAATGTTTATTTTTGATAAAATGCTGTATGCATTTAAAAAATAAAAGTAGATTTTTCTAAAAAGAACACCAATTAATCTTTGTTTCTCTCATATATTTTACATTGCTGTTTAAGCAAAAGTGCATTTTATCCGATTACTCGATTAATCAATAAAATTTTTGGTAGAATACTCGATTACTAAAATATTTGATAGCTACAGCCCTAGTTGTATGCTATAATTGGAGGGAGCCAACAGATGGCAGGGCATTCTATAGGATTTCTGCTGATTAACGGAAGAGGGATTTGTGGTTAGCAGTGATTAATTAAGCCAGCATGAATAAAACGGGACAGATGTGGAATCTGTATTAAACCATTGACGCATTTGCTTCAATCATGTCATATCAGATAAAGGCCTTAGTTCTATAGTGTATTGATATTATTAATAGTTTGAGGAAATGGAAACCAGTGGAGTCAAAAGTAGCATATGTGTATCCTTTTTTGTGCATATTTTTGTAAGGTAACCAGGGACGGAACCTTCAGAAAACCAATATGAACATAAGAATAAGTGGTATTCTGCGTAGACGGTAACCTAAGCTCAGGGAACCTTGAAGCATATATGTCGGTGTGTGTGTGTGTGTATATATAGATATTTATATAGATATGTGATTTTGCATGTTAAGTCTGCTAGAGGATAACCTTTTAAGTGCACCTTTCACTCGGGTATAGCCACACACTGTAATGCTAAAATAATTTTAAAAAACAATTTCGTATTTTTTCTGTGATGCCAGGGGAAAACCAGGCTACATTTATCAGCAAGGAAAAATTCACCTGGAAGATTCATCATATGTTTTAGCCCTGCATATTAACAATATGGTACTCGTAAGTGAATATACCGTTTGTCTGCTCTGATTAGCATTCAGGTCTTGACACTGAATTAGCTAGGGTTCTTCCTACTTATGAGCTAAGGTATGACATCGACTTTGTGAGTTTTAGGCAGGACTAGAGCCAACAATCAGTTTTTAGCCAGGGTAAGGTGTCCATATTGTGTGATTCAACACTTTGATTGATAAACTGGTTGTTCAGTATCCATTACATGGCAGTTTTAGGTTGAGGACCAGTGATTACCTTAAGTAGTGTACTTGCAATACATAACATGACACCATCTTCACATTCAACATAAGAGATGAAAAACAGGCTTTTTTCTATACTTTATTAACCTTATAGTACTTTTTCTAAATATAACTTTTGTTGGGTTCTGTTAATGGTGACACACAGCCCAAAAGATTCCAAGTGTGGAAATATTTCTTTGTGAAACCGAGAAATAATACTCCCAAATTTATGAGAAAAAAATACAATATCATGCATCTCTTTGGCCGACTATCAAATAGTGTTCTGTCAGATATCTAATGTACTACTGCAGCAGAAAATCACTACCATTGTGTTTGGCTGAAAAGTCAGGTTTTTTTTAAACAAAATCTGTTTAATGGTGATTAATCAGTGGCACACAGTTTGTTTCTCATATGTCTGTGTTCAGTTCCATAACAGAATTCAGTATGGTTTCTTGGTTACTGCACCGAACAAATTGTGAGCTTGTATATTTGTTACTATACAATGGCATGTTACATGATTGGTCTAAAAATGCTATTAGATGGCTTGTTAAGTATTTCTCTTGTACTTAAATCTAATTCATCATTGGTAAGTACTGACAAAGCCAGCTGGCTGCTAAATGGTTGGCTAATTTACTGACCTGGGTTACTTTTATACATTGGAGTGCACAGTTATTTCACCCCTCATACTGATTTAGGAGCGCAGTCTTTGTCTCTATCCCTTGTGTCTGTGCCTCTAAATTATTCTAATTCCATTAATAAGCTTACTGTATGTGTGGCTCCCTATCACATTTCCATGGCTTATTCAATGCAAAGCTTCAGCAGGAATTTAGTTAAGACCTCCACCGCCCTTTTAGGCTTAAAGGTTGAAATAGCAAATCTTTTAAGTCGGGTCACTACTGGTGGTCACCTGCTACAGGGGGTGGGAAGTGTAGGTTTCTCAACAATGGCAGGAAAATGTAATTAGCGTTATTGTTTAGGACAGATTGTTCATATTCAAAGGAAGAACTGTTGTATTTTAACATAGAAACGTTTGTAAAAACTAAATCTAAGTTTTGTTAGTCAAGCGATCGATATAATGCCCACAAGTTTGTATAATACATGTGTGTGTAAATCTGTGCTCCCATTCTGTGCCTCATGTGAAGCTGCTTTGTGTGATTCCTGTGTTAATAAAAGTGCCACTTCATTAATCTAAATCCACGTTATTGTTTTCACTACTGGCAGCAAGCAATAACAGTACCTCCCGCTGTGTGTGCATGTGTATGCAATGTGCAATGTGCAATGTGTGTGCAATATTTTTACTTTATTAGTGAAATTGAGATTATATACCACTTCCCATTGTTGAAACCCCCCCTCCCTTTTTTTTACTTTGTATTTTACTGTGCACCTGAATGCTTCCATTTTAATGGAAAGAAGGTAGAAGGTAAAAAAAAAAAAAAAACATATAACATTAAACTTCCATATATTATATTAAACTGTTCCTGAAAGTACTCATTTGTGCAGGTCTACTGAAAACAAAAGTTTGGATACTTGGTGATAAACTTTTAATTTAAGCTTTCGAAATGTTTCTCTTTATTTCTCTTTATTTTATTGAAAGATGTCCTCTTGGGGGAAAAAACATCTTATGATTGTGCTGATCTGTTTCAGTAAAAATAAGCACTGTGCATAGATTTCCATAGGCAAGATGAAAAATAAACAGAACTGTACTGTCCATCGGTTCATGGACTTGCACACTTCCCACCTCGTCCTGAGGCTTTAGGTGCATACATTAAGTATGTGAATATAAACCTCAAGTGTTCATTGATGAATGTAATTGTGCAAGAGGTGAAAAACAGAGATGAAATTAGTTTTAAGGAAAACGTTTGGGTTTCATGATGTGCATAAACTTCAAAGTGTATTATGAACGTGCACCTAAACTGTTTGCTTTTTTTCTCCATTTTTTTGCAAAGTTGCTGCAGGCATGTCACAATCTGGAGAAAAAGGAAAGGTAGGATATTAGTAACCAGCTGCCCACAATAATATTACATTTCTATTATATTTTTCCCTATCTAAACAGAATTGTAATGATTTCTTTGTGTTTTTGTTTGTTTGCTGTAGTTCCCCGAGGCCGCCGGGTACGTGGGCTTTGCTAACCTTCCTAACCAGGTACATAGGAAGTCTGTGAAGAAAGGCTTTGAGTTTACACTGATGGTAGTAGGTGAGTTACAGAAAAACACACTCTCACGGATGACTAAATTGAGTTTTTTTGTTTGTTTGTTTTGTTTTTTACTTTGTCTGACTCATTTTTGTTTTGTAGGAGAGTCTGGACTGGGTAAATCCACCCTAATCAACAGCCTGTTTCTCACTGACCTCTATCCAGAACGCTACATACCTGGAGCAGCAGGTATCTTTGTGGTCTAAACGTTACCAAATGTTTAATTTTCTCTCTCTCGCTCTCTTTCCCCCTATGGCCTCCAATAAATAACAAAATAATGCTGAATAGATGACTTTTTTAAGTTTATAAAAACTTCAGTGCTTAAGGTGGAATGCAGAAAGTTTTTCATTTTGATCTCCTGAATAGAAAAGCCTCCAAAAGTCTCCCGTGGGGTCAGATGTATATTAAAACTCCAAAACAATAACCCACTTTTAATCGGTATAATCCTACACATGACTCTGTTTCAGCCAGGTCACATAGCTCACATACTCCTAACTGACTAAACATTACATTAAGTAACCTTGCAATTCCAAAATTGCTCAGACACTGATGGTTTTTGCAACTTTCGTTCCACTGGTGTGCAATTAAAATGGGAGGTTAAAGTCCTGGAGCCTCATTTACCAACCGTGCATACTCATAATTTTGTACATAAATTGTGCCTACCCCTTTTTATTAATTAAATATAATTTAATGGATAATGGATTCCTTGTGAGAACCCATTTCTTGTTACATGGGTTTCCTCTGGGTACTCCGGTTTCTTCCCACAGTCCAAAGACATGTAGATTGTCTTTGAAGCCCATTGTGTGTGCATGTGTGAGTGTGTGACATGCAATGGATTGGCGCCAATCCATTGCATATCCTGCCTTGTGCCTGAAGTCTCCTGGGATCCAGACCCCCTGTGACCCTGTGCACAGGATAGGTGGTATAGAAGATGAATGAATGAATAAATACATATTTGATTATTGTCAATTTCTAAATGATTTTATCTGTTTTTGCTTTATTCATCTCAGTCAGGTGAGAATTTGATCAGTGTAAAGGTGTCGGAGGCTCACTGGGGGCTCCTATTTTTAATTTTTTTCCATGATTATTCTAGAAAAGATTGAGCGGACAGTGCAGATCGAGGCCTCGACAGTGGAGATTGAGGAGAGAGGGGTGAAGCTCCGCCTTACCGTTGTAGACACTCCTGGATATGGGGATGCCATCAACAGTCAAGACTGGTGAGTGAGTTTGTGGATGGCTTATTGGTTTAGTTGACATTTGTGATCATGCCTGGTTAACATTAAATCAAGTGATAACTTATAGTATTAGATATGGAATGATACCAGGGGCGTGTTTACTTACGACTCAGACAGGTATTGTTCAAACACTAGAAAGCAATGATTTTCTTTGGATTATAAGGTTTTACTGTATATACACTACTTCAAGTTAAATCAGAGCAGATCTCATATCCAGCTACTTTTAAAAGCCATTCTTCTACATCTGTAGAATTTCCACAGACAAAAATTTGTCAATGCGACATGATTACATACAGTAGAAGTCAATGGATGTTTAATATGCGAGTCTGAAATACCAATTTAAGACAACAACCATTACATTGTAGGTCTAAAGGTCTTAAAATGAGACAGGACAGAATGTTTTGTGTTCTGTTGTGCAGGTACAGTGGATAGAAAAATGGCCAAAACAATGTTCGAACAGGAGTTGTTTTTATTTTTGAGTCTCAGTATACTGTATTCGAGTAATGTTATTGAATGCTGAGGGACCTCTTATTTACAGTCCCTTTTAAAAATATTAGAATGGCAAGACTATTTATTTTGTTGTTGTACACTGAAGGCAATTAGATCAGAATTTCAGCCTTCAGCTAAAAAAAAAAAAAAAGGTTCAAAGTCATTTTGTCCTTTTTATATCAACTCTTAAGTTAACAGATGAATTTGCAGTTCATGAAAATGCTGCCGTAGGCTACACTTACTGTATGTCACTGTACCATATATACGTTTAGCAGTCAAGATCCCCAGTTTTGACCCGGGGTGCCCAGTTCAAGCAGATTGTGGAACTCATTTTCATCCAGGCTATGAAACCCAGCTCTTCTGATAATATCTAGGATGATACCTTTTTCCTCTCCACTTTGTTTTGGCATCACTTCTTTCTTTTCTATATTTTAGATATTCTCTAACTCTTGTTTTTAGGTTATGAATTCTTTAAGATTGAAGTCCAATCTTATGTGCGAAAAGCCAGTATGGGTTCAGGTATTCATTCAATGGGCAATCCTAATTCAACCTGTTCAATCAGTTGATCTTGGTCTTCAGTCTCTCTTGTCTTTATTCCAAGAGAGAGCCAACAACAATGGACATTTGCACATGAGACTGGACACTTGAATTGATTAAATTTAACTGTAAGCACATGTCCAGGATTACTCTACTACTGTGCTAAGCAATGGTTCATTTACTGAACTATTTTTATCTTGTTCTATAGTTTTAAGACCATCATCCAGTACATTGACAATCAGTTTGAGCGCTACCTGCATGATGAAAGTGGCCTGAATCGGCGACACATTGTGGACAACAGAGTCCACTGCTGCTTCTATTTCATTTCTCCATTTGGACACGGGTAAAACAAAACACACACTTTTGCCTTAATATCATTGTGAGGCTTTCCTCATAAATGAATTATTAATGCTGAATATGGGTGGTATATGTAATACTTATTGTCAAAGCTGTGTGTGTGTGTTTCAGACTGAAGCCACTTGATGTTGAATTCATGAAAGCCATCCACAGCAAAGTGAACATTGTTCCTGTCATCGCAAAAGCCGATACTCTGACACTCCGAGAGAGGGACCGCTTGAAGCGAAGGGTACGTGTATCTCACTCCCACAAATCCTAGATGAAATATTATAATTTTATGTGAGTATTTGTGCTGCCACACATGACCTAAAGAGAGAGAGTTTTGTTTGAGTGTGAGGTCCTGCTACTCTGGTCTTAAGACAACTGTGTCTGTCCTAGAGGCGACGCCTGCTCTCTTCACCAGATAGAAGTTCCTTTATTTTTTTGCAGATGCTTCTCTTTGCTCTCAGTGTCAGAAACAGCTGACACTGCTGGATGCGGGTGCATATGCTGATATGTTATTGAGCAGATGGATTACATAGTTACAGTATGTTAACATTTCACATTACCCAGTTTCCCTTCTGCTCCTATCAGGAATTTCACAACAAGCTGAGGAGCCTAATGTGAATTGCCATTCCGATTTGCATTCAGTAGTGGATTAACGTGACAGTCTGTATGAAAGACTTGGGTCTGTGAGAGAGAAAGAAAGGGAGCACTACATGGTGTAAATAGATGTTGTTGTTAAAATTTAAATCGGATGTCATCTTAGTCATATCTCATGTTTCTTCCCTAACACAACATACTGCGGAAGTGAGTGAGTGACTTAAATTAAATGGACAAACTATAATCCTTTTTGGATCCATCTTTGTGGATTAGGTCTGTTTGTAATGCAGTATTAAAATGTGGGTAGATCTTTTTTAATAGCTTTGTGGTATTTTGTGAGATGATGACAAAAACAGTCATTCTTATTACAAGATCACGAAGAGTAATATTGTTTTTTGAAGAAGACACTTTGTCGATATATATAAGATTTTTAGTTCCATAAGATCTTTTTTTACACTGTCACAGAGGGTGTCAGTATAGTGAAATTGGAGATCAAAGGCCAAGTAGCAATACTGTGTCATACATTGTGCATTTTCAATTAGATTTACTTTTGCTTGGAGCGGATATGGTTGTCCTTCATAATTTGCACTGACCTGCAAAATCAGCACAGAGGGCCCTAATGAGCTTTAGACTTTTTAAAAGCAACACAAGCCCCCAGGAGCCTGGGGCTCATTACAGCCCTCCATTTTAAAATAGTTGGAACGGTAAGGCCAGTCGTTCAGTTTTTTTTATGAAGATGTGTGGATTTGAGATTTAAAGATGCCAAGTTGTTTACCATATCTAAATGTTAATATCAGGAAATGCAAGCAGAAATTATGATCCATTGTCTTATCTTTAGATTTATTTATTTTTTAAACCAAATGTCAAACAGAACGTTTGACCTCGCCATTCTTTGTGTGAATCTTATGTTAGGTTTTGATTTCCCACTGTAGGGAAAATTCAGTACCATCAATGCACAAGAATATTTTGTGAGCAGGCTTTTAGTTTTTTCATATTTTTTGTTTGTCTACAGAACAAGTAAAGAACCCAAGAAACCCTGCTCTTTATTAAATTGATTAATTCCTGCGGGTAAATGCCTCGAGTCAGTGAATACAACATTTGTATCCTTAATGTTGGCCAGCAGCTTGCTGACTTCTTGTTAAGGGGGCACATACAATGTTCAACGTTAAATGACTAATTAACTTGCCGTATGTTATTACATTCTGTTAAATGTTTTTGGCCCAGAAAGTTTGGGGGTAAATTGGGGCAACTAAAACAAGATGATGCGGTGTTTCCCACATGCGACACTGTTCTGAAATATACTTGCAGTGGTAGACACTAGAACGGCTGGCATTACCTGCTAGCACAGTAGTAGTCTACTACATACAGCAAACAACAAATGCATGACAATTTAATACAATATTTTTATTATTTATTTGATATTTCTATTAATGTCACATTTCAGATCCAAACTACAAACCCTCCCCTCCATCTACCCATATGTGAAAAGTAAGACCAAGAACTAAAGACTAAGACATAAACACTCTTATGTGTGAGATGATACTGTTTGTCAGAGTACGTAGCCCTTAAAAATTGGAGCGTTTTTAACCATTTTTTGCATTACTATGTTTTAATAAATAAATATGTATGGGATCAGGTTTGCGCAAATGTACTGTACTTGGGCGACCGTCAACATACCTGGGCGGCCCGTCCTACTATACTCTGTGTGCGGAAACTCTGAGATGGGCATGCACACTGGAGTTTTTCCTGGACACGTATTATTTGTCCAGTCCTGCAGTGAAGAACATGGAGAATGTTTTGATGGCCATTTGACTCCTTTTACACTCATTTGTCTGGGATATGTGCACTGGTGCCAATAGGGCTCATGGTGGTCTTAATACCAGTGATAAGACCAGTGTAGTCGGAGTTGTTTTCCTGTAATCAATCAATCTATTTCCTTGCATTGATGTTCTCCAGTTTGCTCAGCAAACCTTGTGTTACCCTTTAACCATAGTAGACGGAGAGCCAAGCATGAACTCACACCATGTAAGTGGCTGTCTCCTGTGGCTTTGATATCGTATATTTTGCTAAGGCACAATTAGGGTTTGCGTCTGTGGTTTGACCCAAGTTATATATTTGGGTTAATTTAATAAGTATAAATATAATGAGACAGTTCTGTTTTTAAATTATTATATAATGGGGGAAAAAAATAAGGAGGAAATTCCTCTGAATTTCGTCTAATACTTTGTAATACATACTTGTAATAAATTACAGACTTTTGCAAAATAATTGCACAGGTCCATATTGCAACCTTCATCACTTTTGCCATGTCAACGGAAGAAAACCTGCTTGTTCTTTTGCTTGCTTTTTGGTCATTCTGCAGGAGCTTAAAGCCACACATACTGTAAGCGCATAGAAGACCTATTTTAATTCCGTGACATGCCTATTGTTTTTCTGCAAAAAAAAAAAAAGAAAGTTAGACGGTTGATGACCTTCCCTCCAGTAGGCAGGACATCCAGTTATTAGTTTAAGTGGTATTGTTAGAAATGCCTGGTAAATGCATACCAGGTACCCTTGTGTTTGACCTTTTTTAAAAAGGATGTGGAAATTGAATACACTACTGGCATCAACCTCTGTGTAGCTGAACAGGTCAGTGAAAGGCTGAATTAGGGGTGTCTTCCTTTTGTTTTCAATGATGTCAGTGTGGCTATAAAGTTTGCCAAAACCCTAACACCACACGTATAGCAAACGACCCATTATATGCAGTGAATTTAACATTTATCGTTTTAATATTTCATCTGCTTTCTCACAATGCAAAGCAAGCCCTCTTTTACTTGTACTCTGAACTCTTTTCATATTTTTTGTATTTTTGTTTTTTTTTACTACCCCCTCCTTTTGATTCATGAAATAGGAAGCAGCCTGTCATTTATAACGTGCCTTTTTTGATGCATGTCTAAGCGATTGGTGGCGTGGATATTGGCTGTGTTGGATTCTTATCAGAGTTTGTCCAAATGGACCAGCAGTTTTCCTGACTGAGGTCATAGCTCATAAAGCACTTTGGTGTTTGCTTGACACTCATTAATGTCTTGGTTTTGCAATTTATGTATTCCAAAGCATACAGCGTGCACTATGCATACGAATTATTAGGTGGAACAAATCTGCAAAAAACACCTTTGCAGTGCATTCACTATTGTATTATAAGAGAATTAGTTGGCTTGAACAATGCGTAAGCATGTTGACGCTCGCGCTGTGGATTTCTGAAGAATGGAGACCTGTTGAGTGAGAAGCTGCTGCTGAACTATTACAAGTATTTATACAGTTGATTTCTGAATTCATACATAAGAGCATGAAAACAATGCTACATTTCCTTACATATCCTGAGTAAACTCTGAGCAGCATTTTCATAGTGTGTGAAATTTGGTTTCTATTGTTGCTGTCCATTGCTGAGGCTTTAAACCTTTCCTCCTTTTGTCTGTGGAATTGAGTACACCGATATATGTCATTCCTGAAAACTCCCAAATGGTGTGCGTGTGTTTTTGAGGGTTTGTACTCAAGTACTGTTTTGTTTCTTAAGGAACGCTTGAATCATGACTCTCTCTATTAGCTCATTTTGGCACAAGCATGCACTTCTGTTATGCCACTTACATGGAAAAATTTATAACGGTGTTACACCTTCAGCAACGTGGGCCAAGAGATCATGAAGTCACATCCTGACATAGACCGTACCTCACCGTACACTCACCTTTCATTACCGTCTAACACTTATAATTAGGGCTTATTCCTGTGTGTGCACAAAAAAAAGTGTCATTGTTTATTTGTCTTCTTTTGCAGAGTGATTGCACCTTGGAATGTGGCCACTATTTTACTACTTTGTGTACTTGCTCACAGTTAAACAGTAAATACGGACCACAGCATACTCTCCAGAGCTACAATTTAATCTGTTTGGTAATAGGATCTATACATAGAGCTTTTGTTACTTTATGGAGTCTCCCATTTTACAGAGCCAAGTTTTTAGCTAGTAATAACTACAATGTCCTTGATGGAGATCTGTTTTATTAATCAAGCTTGGCGAGGTTTTGTTTCATGAGAACCAAAGTAGTTTATATTTCTGACCGCAGCCAAGTTAGTAATTACAGCACACACATCCACGAACAGACATGTACTGATTAAGGCACACAACGTGGTTCTCAATTCATGTGTGAAAATTATTCCCAGAATTTAAGTCCGTGCCATCAGGGAATATAACAAATCTGATCATTCAATACATTCAGGTAGGCTGTTGACTTCATCATAGTCCAACTCCAGATCATAACACTGTGCATGATGGGTGCATCACATCATGTGCTTCCCTTTGTGTCCTGTCATACGCGTTACTCTGGGATAGTGTCAGTCAGGACTCATTCGATCACATGACCTTTTTCCATTGTTCCGAAGTCCAATCTTTATTATTTCTAGCAAATTAAAACTTCCCCTCGATAATTCTCCCTAACAAGTGTTTTTTTTTTTTTTACACAACTGTGTTACTTTCACTATAAAACATAACTGTGATGGCATGGTATTTTTCAGACCATAATTCTTCCAGGTAATTGACGGTTCAGCACTGTCCTTCAACAGTTTTTAGTACAATTCCAGTAATTTCAGCAATCCTTCTTCTTTGCTTGATGCCAAACCATATTTTACCCATTGGATGTTTTTTTTTATTTTGGCCATGGAGTGTATATTCCTGATTTTGCCAACACGAATGTTTCCTGCACCCTGCTTTTGCAGAGGTGCTGGAAATCAACTCTACCACTGTTGTACACACACGCATGCACATACCCACATGCACACACTAGTCCGTATTGGAATGGTGCTGTAGAGGTTTAGGAGAGATGCAGATATTCACTGATTAAATCCAGACGTCAAGGACCAAAGGGGGGGGGGGAGTCCGGGATGGGTGCGTATGTCGTGTTCAGCCATTCAACGGTGACGCTTTGCCCTCACTGTTGTGAGGGACGTTTGTGTGTGTGTGCTCGCAAGTTTTAAATGCATTTTAACTTGAATTCTTTGTGTGAAATTTCTAAGTATTGTTTTCGGGGTAGGGAGACCAACATTTATATACTGTTAATAAATTGTCATTTGCATCATGTTTATAAGTAAGAGAGATTGTTCTGCGATTCTCTGCCTGTGTTTGAGTCAGTTACTGCTTATAGACGTGTGTGTGTGTGTGACAATAAGCTCATGTTGAGTCTTGCCACGAAAAGGCTATTTTGCATTGTGCGGCAAAATCCCTGTTTGTACAGTAATAACGGGTTGTGGGTAAATCCCTGTGTTTATGAAGTGTTTTTGTGTGTAAAAGTCAAATATAGCCTGTCAGCTCAAATTCAAAGCTGCTGTTTTAGAAAAATACTTTGCACCAAGAATAGGGCATTGTTCACTATTACAGCTAGTTTTAAAACAGAATTAACAACACCACACAACACGATGCGTAGCTCCTCAAGGAAGGATTACGCTCCACTGTGCAGAGTATTCATTCATTTTAAACGATCTTGATGCTGTCCAGCTCTAATTACTGCTCTAGCTTTAATACCACACAAACTGTAATACTGTAATCATAGTTTGTATTAGACTTTTTCATAGTACGTCTGCGTGACGAACCATTTTCTCATGATTTATTCAAAAATGCTTATCTAAGGCTCGTTTGAGTGCTGCTTCACAAACACAATCCTAAGTCATAATGCATCCTTAAGCAAACAAATCACCAACAGAAACAGTGAGCCTCACTTCCTTTTTAATTTCTGCAGAGACTTCTGCCCATATTGTCCAGAGTCCATGGGCCAGCCAATTCAAACAGACTGGGAGACCTTGGGCCTTGATTAAAGTTGGTGTTAAAGCTCTGTTTCATTTGAAGTAGTCTGAACTTTTGCTGCAGGAGAAAGCCATTAGTAATTCTCAGTGCATCTAGTCTGTTCCAAAACTAGGTTTTGTTAGTTCACTTCTCCATCTGTGTCGCACTGAACTGCGAGCTTTTGTATTGACACGCTTTATTTCTTCCTTCCCTGGAGGAAGCCCAATGTACGCATCAAGTATTTAGGTTCTTTTTGTTCTTTCTTTCTTTTCTTTCTTTTGTCTTTGTACTTTCCTTTCTTTCTCCCTCTATCATATTGTGCTTTGCCTCTTCCGTTCTTTCTATAGGCTTCTGTATTTCTCATTTGATTCACTGATTCATGTCCATGGTCACGCTTTCCATCCAGAATGACGTGTCATGTTTATTTGGACTAAGACCAGACAACAATGACACCCACATGAGCACTCGCACATGCACATACAGTCACAGTCCCGGTGGGTTTATCTCCATGCTATGAAAATAAGCCTCCTCATAACAGGAGGAGATTTGTTGATAGTACAAGGGGAGTGTGGGCTTCTGCCCTTTTGAAACATTGTCCCTGCTGAGAGAACATGAAAGCAATCAGAATGTCAGGAAAAGTCTGCTGGTGGCGTTTTTGGCTCCTGCTACAAAATAGCATTGTGAAAAAGTCTCTGCTGTTCTATCTTTGATGTAAGAAAAAATAAATAATTGTGTCTTTTCCCCACAGGTGCATCTACAGTACAGAGGAATTTTGAATGGTTCTGAATCACAAGGGGAGCTTTAGGCTGGTGTGGCTTATTTTGGGAGAAATTAGGTGCTTCAAACACAGACAAATCACTTTCAGATTAGGTTTCTGAACGTATGTCTGACCGAAGCCGGAAAAAAAAGGTTTTTGTGTTTGTTGTGTGTTTAGGCCCATGCAATAACAAAAGCATTGGCGATTTGTTAGCTTTAATCAGTATGGCTTCAACAGAACCTAGTTTAAACTTGTTGTTTATTCTAGGATATAGACAAAGAAATAAATCTATGGTACTGAGATCTTCATGCAATTAATTATGTCTGCTGTATGCTTTTCTCTATGTAGATCCTGGATGAGATCAGTGAGCATGGCATTCGCATCTACCAGCTCCCTGATGCAGACTCTGATGAAGACGAGGAGTTTAAAGAGCAGACTCGTGTCCTAAAGGTCTGATGGCGTGCATCTATACATTCCTATAAAAATGTTTTTTTTTTGTTTATTTTGGCTTTAAAGTGTTTAAGTATTATCCTATGTATTTTCTCTGTCTTCTCTAGGCCAGCATACCTTTTGCTGTGATTGGCTCTAACCAGCTGATTGAGGTGAAGGGGAAGAAGATTCGAGGGCGTTTGTACCCTTGGGGTGTGGTGGAAGTGGAAAACCCTGAACACAATGATTTCCTCAAACTGCGCACCATGCTGGTGTGAGTACAGTGAGATTCTCACTATCAAGTGTCACTTTTGGTATTGCCAGTAGTGTTATAGAGTGGTATACTGTGGCGCCCTCCACTGGACATTGAGCAACATGAATTCAATAGACATGCAACAACCATTAAATGACGGTTAAGTGGTTAATCTTTGATAAGTAAAATGGTTAAGATGTAGCTGTGTGTGTGTGTAGGACTCATATGCAGGACCTACAGGAAGTGACTCAGGACCTACACTATGAGAACTTCCGCTCAGAGAGACTGAAGAGAGTTGGCAGGTACAGTATAAGCAAAACACAAAACCTCAATACATGTTGGAAATTCACAAGCATTACATATGTGATGAAAACTAAAAACAACTTTATTCGAAAATCACAGCAGTTTCTCTTCCTGAACGAACTAAAAACTATAATTAACAGAAATAAACATACTTTCAGTACTGTATCCGCTTTTGTTTGTGAATCGAGCATGAAGTGTGTTCGTATTTTACAGGTCAGTGGATGATGAGGTGCTAGACAAAGATCAGATCTTAATGGAAAAGGAGGCTGAGGTGAGATGTTTTTCATCACGGATTTTTTATTCAATTTACTGGTTTTAGAAAACCGGAACAAGACTGGCAATAAATCTATGTCTCAAGACACTCAGGACCATATATGTTCACAGCAAAAAAAAAAAAATTTAAATGGGAGGAAAGAAAAACAATAGTTTGAACGGCATACTGTGCTAATAGGAACTTTTGGCTTTTGATTGAGCCACATTAAACCACGTTTATATTGATTACTAGCATTAGTACGCACCTTTGACATGAAAAAAGTTTTTAGAAATGGTTAAAAGGTTAAAGCTAAAAATAAGCTGATCATTGATATTGTTATTTCAGATTAAAGCCCACGCATACGTCTGTCTGTCTTTTTGGACGGCAGAACTCTGTGACTAACATTAATACAACAAAATAAAATATTATAACATTGATTATCTTCAACCACAATGTTAAGCACTTTGTAATCACTCCCTCTTTACAGATGATTATTAATTTCGGCACATAACTGTTCAAAATGCTGAGTAAAAGTGATGTTATGATTTGAGTGTAAAATGCTCAGTTTGGGTATTTTCATGCCCCCACCTCGACTGCTGCGGATATGTTTGTCCCAACGACCTGTTTTTTTTTTTTTTTAATCTCACCGTGGTGCCTCACATTCTGTTTTTGATTAGTGCCACAGTTCTGGAACATATGAGAAACATCCCGCAGGAATAATAAACATACATTGATCTGTCGATACAGTTTTTTAAGGTTAATTTTTCATAATGTCTTTGCCATGCTGTGTCACGCGTTTGTTTTTTGTTTCATGAGGATTGGGGTGCTTTGTAGATGAGTTATGGTCATTTCTGTCTTCCACATACTCTGTCTACACACGGTAAATTATCGCATTAATTGGCTCTGTTGAATGGCGTGTATAGCCACGCCCACCACGAAGCAAAATAAACTATATTTGTCCAAAAAAGTGTTGGCTGCTGCGACGTAATCTGGCACAAAACTGCTCATAACATCCCCTCAAATTAACATTTTGATTTCATTTATGATGCAGATAGATTAACTTCAGATAAATACCAAAGGACTGGCAAAGTTTCATTAAATTTCATCGAGCCAGTTTTGAGTGATGCTGTGACAAAATCAGTTAGATAGACATACAAACAGACTGGCGTTTAGACAGACTACGTTTCATACATTAGAGGACCAGAAACCAAAGATATCATTGAAAGAGCAAGTTCTGACCTATGTACAGACAACTTTTATTAATATAGATTTTACCATAACAGTAACTCATTGTAATATATAGTTAATTATGTATATGTAATATGTAATAAATAGTTAATTAGATGACATTATTAATATGACATGATCATAATGTAATTAAAAATTAACCTTGAGCACTGATGCTGTTTGTCCAGTTAACATTTGTACAATGACATTTGTTTTATGATATTTATGTAACAAATGATGAAGTTCTTTTTACTTTGTCATTGTATAGATTTTTTTTTTTTTATAACCAAACTGTGAATGGGACAAAGAAACCATGTTAATTCCCTGCACTTTGGATTTAACAGCGTTGCCACGGCACACTATATTAATGATTCAATCTTTTACTATATAAGAAGATTTACTTTTTATGGTTTCAAGACTACAATAATCATGCCCATGGAATGCATTGTTCTTTTGCTTGGTAAGATATAGGGACAATCAGAACAAGATACCAGTTTCCTGTCTGACATAACACAGCTTAATTAGTATTTGTAAAGACTTTTGAATAAATTTCTTGTCATACAGTGTGTATTTATGGAGACCTCTAATAACATGTTTTCAGCAGAAGCTGTATTTTGGATCGCATTGACCCTGTGCTTGTGTTATCGTCATTATGTCAGTACTCAGCTACAGTACATCTTAATGGGAAGATGTGAAAGTGAAACACTTTTTGCTGATGCTTGAAAAGCAGCTGGTTCTGTTATTCTGTATAGTATAAAGAGCAATATAGAATATATTTTTGGAGGCATGGGTTACAATTCATATCCTTGTACAAGCACATACAGTATAGCACATAGAGTTCCTGACTCATCAGTGTTAAACATGTTACAGGCCGATGTTAGTATGTTACAAGCCTCTCATCATCAGGCTAATTCTTCTCCTTCTCCCTCTTTCCACAGCTGAGACGCATGCAGCAGATGATTGCTCAAATGCAGGCTCAAATGAAGATGAAACCTGGTGATGACTAAAAAAGATCATGTATTACGTGTGTTTATTCCAAGAACAATAGAAAGCCAGGGCCATTTACTACATTACTGGCTTTATAATTTTAAACCCGGTATCTACCATCATTCTGGCCACTTCAAAACTTTTATACGGTTCACTTTTCCTTTATCGTAAACATTTCTCTGTAGCAAATAGAATTATTTCAGTACATCACTCCATGTGCTCAACTTTATCTACACAGACCTGATCTGACTGGTCATTAACTTTGTTAGTTAACCATATACAGAACCTAATTAATATGCCACCACAGATGCCAGTCTTACATTGCAAATAATTTATCATGGATGAAGTATTTGTATTTTTATAACTGTAAAGTGCTTCAGGATTAGCAGTTTGTCTCGTTCTCTCTCTCTCTCTCTCTCTCTCTCTCTCTCTCTCTCTCTCTCTGTCAGTCATGTCCACTGTTAGCAAGAAGCAATTCTCACTGTACCAGTCTCTTTTCACATTGCTCATGCTTATGTATACCCCACTTGTGCCTGTTGTACACGGACGGAGCGTAATAGGAATAGAGAAAATGGTACTAGAATTTGACCTCACTCTCTGTTGGACACATGCACTAACCATACAGGAATTTATTCACAATGAGTGCCATATGATGTCAGCAGTTTTTCTTATTATTGATGTCTAAGTTTATGAATTAAAGTGCCTTAGTTTCTGTGCCTTGGTGAATTATCAGCTGTACTCTGTAGTTCTTGAGAGAATACCATGAACTATTAGTGTTGCAGTGCAGTGCGTGCTTCATCAGTGTGTATGTGCGTGTGTGTATGTATGTGTGTATATATATGTATATATGTATA
>QMIH01000073.1:710286-811803 GCA_003987875.1 Clarias batrachus
TAATAATGTATATATGCATCGACTGCCACTAGGGGGCAGCAGCCAACAGAAAAACCATAATACTATTTTATTAACCAGGACAATACTGTCTTCCACTTCGCTGATCCACACCCAATTTGTCCTGGACTCAAAAGATTAATTTTATCCAGTATGAACATTGCTTATTTTCCTCCCAATTATTAATTAAATTCATGTTCTTTTTTAAATCCCGTGTTCATCTTTTAATATAAACATAAATTTTATGCTTAAATTAATCCATAAATAGGTACATACATACATACATACATACATACATAACAAGTGTGTATAGAAACACAGTGCATGATTAATAACGGATGTTGACCATTATTTCATCTGACCTGCATCACAGTTAATTATGAACTGAGGAAGTGATGAATTCTAAATATTTGACCTTTTTTATGAATTATGAATACAGGATATTAGAATATTAATTAGAATATATTAGAGTAAATTATTAAACATATCACCGTTTAAGTTTTATAGATGACAAAAAAATTAATACAAGAAAAGTTGTGTATTAAACTAAAGTGTTACAATCTCCTACATAACTTAAGACTCTCCTCCTACCTTAAATATTTTCTTCCATTGTGTATCCGGAGGTGTTTCCCCCACTCCCCCCTAAATAAAGGGTCCTTCCTTTTATTTCACTGTACTCATTAGTTTTTATAAACAATATGTTGATGTTTGTAAATGTTGTGACCCAGGCTTAATTACTCATTTGATGGTCATCTCCTGTTTACAGATTAATATTTGTTCAAAGATCTTTTTTTTTTTTTTTTTTGCATGTCCATGGTACAGTTCACTACCCTGTAAAATGCGGATTTTCTTTTTTGACTTCCTTTGAGCAATAAATGTTCGGAGCAATAAAAGTTGTGAAAAAGCTGATCATTTCACTTGGCCCACATGTACTGAAGAGTTGAGGCTTCTATGCAAGCTGTTTTACTCTTTGTTTACACAATTTATTTAAACATGTAAACTAACATTTTAATTACTTGTATAATAATTGCAATTTAGTTCCTTTAAATATCTGTGTTTGATTTTATAAGACGAATATGACTATGGTTTGGGACATCAATCATCTACAGTACAACTACTCTACACCATCTCGATGGCTATTAGTCTGCTATTTAGGATGGTGAGATCCAGAAATATGGGAAATTACATTACACAGAAACCTAGGGAAAAAATAACATTAACTGACCAAAGCAGAACACTGATAACGCTAAGGCTATCTTGCTTTAGACATTGTGAGTTTGAGATGTGAGATGCTATAGTCATCTTAGCCAGGGTTCTAAGCAAGCTAAGTGGTGTTTAAAGAGTGTAGACCATTCTTTCCTCCAAGTGTGTTAAGAAGCCTTGTGACACAGGATAAGCAGTATTTTGAAAAGATGTGAGTAACTTCATGTGTTTCATAGAATAGTGGTGGGTGAAGAGAAGACCAAGAAAGAAAAGTGTGGAAGAAAAATTTTATGTTATTAGTAGTCTTAATTATTATTAGTAGCAGCAGTAATAATAATGAAACAAATTAATTTACTCTACATTTATATTAAGTTCAAATTTGGTCACATATACACAGTATTATATGAAGTGAAACTTGTGTACTACCACTGATGACCTAGAAATTAAAAATAGACTTTCATAAGAATTACTGCAAAGTACTCACTCCCTCATCGTCTATACCGCTTTATCCTGTATACATGGTCACGGGTGGCCTGGAGCGTAGCCCATAAGACTTAGGGTATGAGGCGGGGTATACCCTGTAAGGGAGTGCTAATCCATTGCAGGCCACATGCATACTCTCACATGCTCATTCACACACTACAGGCAATTTGGGAATGCTGATTAGCCTAATTTGCATGTCTTTGGGCTGTGGGAGGAAACCGGAGTACCCTGAGGAAACCCACCACCCACAGGGAGAACATGCAAACTCCATGCACACAGTCAAACCCTCGACCCTGGAGGTCGGCTAAGTACTAAACAACTGTGCTGCCTACTGCAAAGTAATTAGCAAAAATTAATTGAACATTATAAAATGCTAGACATTTTGTTAAATAGCTTTACTATAAGGTAAAGAAGCGAATTAGCAGGTTTATGGGCATATACTTTTTGGATGTTTTAGTGAGCTAGACTGATCATAATGTACACACATTTAAAGCACTAAGAGCATACCAAATCTGCTCTGTTTCTCCTTCTCTCTGATGAGTTGCGCATTTCTTCCTGCTGCTTGTTGTGATTTTACCGCCTGATCCTGTCACATTTGCTCTGCTGTTGCTCTTCTTGCAGCTCGGACCTGCCTACTGGTAATTGTCCAGTTTGAAGCATCAGCACCTGTGACTGACTTTCTCCTGCTGTCGTGGATGGTCCCACATGGATGTTCCTAAACTAGCAATACCCAGAATTGTTCATGTGCAGTTGTGTCTTTCTTGCTTCTTACTGAGATACTGTGAGCTTTCACCTTGTAAGACTGATGATCTATCGTCACAATATGTGGTCCGTCAGCTAAGAAGAGGACGGAATCTCTTTCTGATTCCTCTTAAAGGTTTTAAAGTCTCTTACCATCACATCCCTTATGGACCAACATGGTCCTGTATTAATAAGGCACAGATGGCATGTCTAGTTTGAATTCAATTTCATTAAGCCCTGAGTTGTCAGTTAATCAGATTTTAGTAATGAATAATAATTTACTATAGATATGAGAAGGAAAGCAGCTGCAGGAGACTCGTGGAGCTGAAGGAGCAATTCTGATCGAGGTTAGAAATTAAACAGGATGAGCATGGGAGTTATTTCAGCTTTAAATTAAAAGGAATATCAAATTTGTTACCATCCAGTGACTAACAGTACTTAGTCAAAGAACGTTGAGCCTACGTAGAGCGGCTTGAGCGGCGATTGGCTCGAGAGCTAGTGGGTGTGGTTTTGAGTGACGTTGCAGGCCACGCCCCCATGTGGGATTCCCAGAGGGGGAGAGCGGTCCGGCCTCAGTGCTGAGAGAGAGAGCGAGCGCGCGCGTGCAAGGGAAGATGACAGCTAACACGAGATACAGGAACCGGCTAATTAAAAGCGGTAATGACTCCTCATGAGCTTATTGGTCATGTTTGTTCTGTATTTGTGCGTTGTTTGTTTATTAGTATTGATTTAACTGTCGTTTCTGTTCCCGTGACCATCGTTTGGATTCCCTGCACCTGATGTGATGATGATGATGATGATGATGGTGGTGGTGCTTCTGCTGCACCGCTTTCTCAGAGGATAGCGAGGTAACACGATGCCTTTCTTCACAGACTATTCTCCATCTTTCTTTTTTTTTTTCTGTCACACACTTGATACTGGTGTATTACCATCCGGAATGAATGAACATGTCGTTTTTTTAAAAAAAAAAAAATGTCCTCACGCGCACATACTCGACTAATTCGTAACAAGATGCTGGAATTAGTGTGCGCGCGCGTGTGTGTGTGTTGTTTGGTGTGAGGGGTTTCTGCTTGCTTGTCCTTTTGCTGAAACACAGCTCGGCGATGTCGGTTGCGCATCACGTTGCCGCAGCGTGTGTGTACACCACCCAGCCGAGTGACTGACACTGATTCTGGAGTAAGAATGAATGACGTCATTTCATAACAGCGATAGCTGGCGTGAGCGTTCCAGGCGAACTGCACGGCTCCTCACTACGGCGAGTTGGATACAAACCGGGTTACTGGAGTGTTTTCTCATCACTTCCGGATGAGAATCCTCCTCATCGTGTCCAAGAGCTCGGTCCGCCGTCACCATGGTAACGAACGAGCGAAGGAGGTTATCTGACTTCCTTCTGATTCCGAAGCATCGCCTGGTGATGCTACTGCAACGTGTCGCACTGTAAAAACAATCAGCATGTAAAACGAAGCTGCTGCTCTCTAGTTCGTCTCTGCAGATGCGTGCACAGGTGCACCTGTCTATAAAACCTTCATCACAGCTGGCAGGCACTACAGAAAGCTGGGATGGAGTTAAGTGACAGAGGATTTCTTCAAACCATGGGTATTCGACCTGTGTGGGCACGTGTGTGTGTGTGTGTGTGTGTCCATGTTTTCCCATATATTACAAAAAATACGCAGCCTTTGTTGCTTCAAGTATGGTTATGTAACTCTTCAGGCATGTTTGCCATGCCAAAGATTCTGCCAGAGAGAGAGAGAGAGAGGGAGAGAGGGGAGGTGGGGTGGGGTGGGGCAGGAAGGGGCAGACTTTAAGTCAGATTCAAGCTGGTTTGAATATGACGTTGCTCCATCAATGTGCACATACAGACGCTCATCACACAAGCGCAGAGCTGTCCGGGTCGCACTTCCAACCCACACAAAGTCAGCAATGCAACACAGTCCTCCCACTCCTACACTCATGCATCTCTCCATTACTCCAGTACTCTCTGTCTCCGTCCTTACACATTTCATCTACAGTGCATTCTGGAGAGAATTAAGAAAAATTAAATCGCATATTGAACGAGTAGGTTGGGTACGGCTTCCATTTATCGTCTGGGAATGTGTCTACCGTTTACAAATGTGCTAAATCTGCATGTCAGCCAATTACTCTTACAATGAAGAAAGTTCAGACGATAATACTGTAGATAGATAGAGATAGATAGGTAGATTAGATGCTATTTATGCTTTATATCTTCAGTCTAGAAGGCCATCTAGGCTATTTAGGATGTCGGTCTAAAAAGGTCATTACACATTCATAACTGTGTGTATGCATGCATGTGTAATGAATTTGCTGAATTTTTGATGTCAGTGACGTTGAAGACTAATGGTTTAACTTGAAAAGGTCACATTACCATCACCGTATTGCTCATCAGCACAGGAGATGTGATTGTCGGCTCTGCGGAGTTGTCCAAAGGGTGAGTTAGAAGGGCAATGCTGCCCATGCTGACTATGCATCAGGTAAAACTATTGCAAGAGATTGTATGTGAAATGAATAGTGACATAAATGTCTGTAATGAGCAAGAGCAAAGCAAAAAAGATGTTGTTTTGAAGAGTGTTTTGCTGGGCAGTATCGTTGTGCAGGGGGTAGAGTTGCTGCCTCATGGCTCCAGGGTCACCAGGTCGATTCTGATCTTGGGTTACTGTCTGTTCTGCGTTTCACATGTATTTCTGCATTGTACACAGGATGAGCTCTGGATCCAGCACAACCTTAATCACAATAAATCACAGAGGAGGGTATCATTTGTAGAGCAGTACAAACAAAAACAAAAAGCGAAGTGAAGACTTTGACAAGTTATGAGAGTGGATATGATATGTCATATTATGTCCATTATAAACAATTACCATTAGTGTCTTGTCCTCAGTCCAAGTCATTTATACAACTATACAACAATTTATTATGATGCTTAGACCTGCATGTCTGAGCAGATTGCTATTTTAATTCTGCATACAACAGTAGAGTTTCTGAAAGACATGCTCTTTTCATTTGCACACAGAGAATACTCACTGTAATCAAATGTGTAAACTGTTATGCTATTACTTGTACACAAAGATACGTTCAGTCCTGTCGCCTTTCAGGTGATGTATATACTGAATACCACACATCACGTTGCCTGAATCTGAGACTCATGTAAAGGCCTAGCTAAGTTGCCTCTTATTCGGCCATATACTATACCGCTCTCACTTGTCTCCTGTCCTCTCCTCTCCCCAGCACTGAGCAAAAGCTCGCAGACATGTATGTGTACCGTACACAGGCTATGTTTAGACCCGTAATGTGGGAGGATGGCAGATGGGTGGGAGTTTTTGTGTGATTTTGTGTCACTATTGGTGTGTGTGTGTATGTGTGTTAGTTTAATCAGAGATGTCCCACACTGTTATTTCAAATTCAATCTCTGCATTTTATGACTCTCAGGCAGTGGCTTTACTGTACGTGATTTATGATTGCTTGGTCGTGCACAGCTTTGTAAATAAATTTGAGGCCAGTGATTCCAGTTTCTCAAAATGGCTCTGCCTAATAACATTACAGCATTAAGCTTGATTTGTTTTTTGTTTGTTTGTATTTAAAAGAAATGATAGATTATATAAGTCATATTAAGGGCATTGGTGGCTCAGTGGTAGGCTTCTCACTTGGCATGTGGAAGGCCCAGGTTTGATTCCCAGCCAGTTCCCAAACCAAGCTGCTGGGAGCAGGGCATTCTTAGTGCTTTCCCCAAACCTAGATAGAATGGAAGGGTTGCATCTGGAAGGGTAATCCAGTGTAAAACCCGTGCCAAGTCTTATGCGGATTGGATAGCAACCCTTTGGTGGGAGCAGCAACATCCACAAGAAGTCAGCTTGGCAAGTCTGTGTAAGATCACTGAAGAACTGTGGACAGATAATTAACAAGATATCAGGGAGAAATTAGCAGCAAAAGCAACTTAGGCTTTACTATTTAGTAACTGTGAGCAAATATATCCTAAATGTTATTTCACACACATACTCCCTACACAGGTTGATGCAATTTGTTATTGTTCCATATTAGTAAGATGTGACACCTAGAGCCTCTTTAATTGGATGGAAAATATGATAGTTGCATGGTGCAGATCAAGGCTGTTAAAGGGGATATAGACCATGTTTAAACTAAAGCTGTTTTTTGTTGAATCATTTATCATTATTTACCTTTATTTCATTGAACTGCAAGTTTCAGTTTTTTTCTCTAAGCAAAGCACAGTAGTCACTGGGCACTGATTGTCCATGCTCCAGAAATGCACCAGAATAGGATCCTAGAGAAGATCGTCATGATGATAGTTACACACAAATGGCTCCAAGCACTTGGTCAGTGTTGAGAAAATAAGACAGTAGTGGTCAGAAGAAAGCGGCACGATGGTGTAGTGGTTAGAACTCTCGCTTTGCACCTCCAGGATCTGGGCTCAATTTCCAGACTCGATTCAGGTACGGTTTCCTCCCACAGTCCAAAGACATGCAGATTAGGCTAACTGGCGTTCCCAAATCGCCCGTAGTGTGTGTATGTGTGTGTGCCCTGCGATGGATTGGCACTCTGTCCAGGCATGAACCCTGTCTCATGCCATAAGCCTTCTGGGATCCTGAATACAGGATAAAACGGTACAGAGGATGAGTGAGTGAGTTGGCAGAAGAGAAGAATAGAGGAGAGAATGAAGGGGAGAGGGGTGCATGTTTTATACCTTCTTTTTGTATAATTCTTCTAAATGCAAAAAAAAAATAAAAATCATAACTGGAAATATCTTGGATATAATTATATTTATGTTATAGTTCTTTTTATAATCTTCCAGTGATCAGTAAACATATATTTGGACATTTTAACTAATAACTAGCTTTAAAATAATAATAATAATAATAATAATAATAATAATGTTTTTCCTTTTTCCTAGAAATAACTGCTTACAATAAGCAAAATTATTTAATATAACAGACTTTTTCTTCAGTGTTTAGTCATAAAATATGTGTATAATTTTTTTTTTCACTTGCTCTTTTTTCTATTTAATTACTTAGTTAAAAACGAATATAGCAAACATTGAACATAATATACCATCTGGCTGATTGCTTGTGATTATTTCTTATACCATTCCTCTTTATAATAATTACCAGTCTGCATATTAGTATATGTATTTGACCTCCTGTGTGTTTGTGGATGTGCACATTTCTGTGAGTGCATGTGAGTAAGACCCCAGGTGGTGTATGAGACTGGCAGCTGGGGAGTGTGAAAGGGAGTGTGTTTGGGAGGGACTGACCGAAGGCTATTATGTCATTCTGGGACATCTGTTCCCTTCTTTTCAAGACCTCCATCTCCTTCTCCCCTTCTCCCCCATCATCTTCTTTACATGTATCTCCTCCACGGTTGGAGAGAATGGTCACACAGAGGAGACAGTGTGTCATGAAGCTGTAGAGTTGTTTGTGGGACAGAGGAGTAATCGTTTTAATAGTCCAGTTCCAATACGTATATATGTTTTACATGCTACTAACATATCCCTACAACAAATATCCTTATCGTTTATTATCACAGAAAGGCACATACACTTCAAGCCTTTAAGAAGGAGCTAGAGCGTGTCAAATGCACTAATTAGCATTTAGGCTGCGTCCCCATCTTATTCTTACACACACGAGTCATATTCTTTAATAAAGATGAGCAAAATGCCCCCATAATGTCACCAAGGTATTGATGACATCTTCCAAAAGATGAAAACATGCCCCCTACATTTCCAATCCAGAAAACTAGTCTGGTGTGTGTTTCACACAGTTTTGCTTCAACATCTAAATCAGCCAACTCTTTAATCCTTTTGCAATCTGCCCATGTGTAGAGAGGGACAGGCCAGCAGCAGTTTTTGAGACCGTTGTGATGCAGTTCACAAATCAGTTATTTATAATTAACTTGTTTTTAATAAATAAATGTATATTACACTGAAAATTATATAGCAAAATAATGGTTAAGTTGGTAAAAGGCATTATGAAAAGCAAAGCACACTGACCGGCCCCTTTTTTTTTAGGTCTGTTCATGACCACCTTATACAGTTCTGACCACCTAATACAGTGCCATAACATTCAATTCAATTCAATTCAATTTTATTTGTATAGCGCTTTTAACAATTGACATTGTCGCAAAGCAGCTTTACACAATCAAAAGAAGTAAGTGTGTATGAAATGTGAATGTGTATGAATCAAAATGATCAGATTGTCCCTGATGAGCAAGCCGAGGGCGACGGTGGCAAGGAAAAACTCCCTGAGATGGTAATAGGAAGAAACCTCGAGAGGAACCAGACTCAACAGGGAACCCATCCTCATCTGGGTGAAAACGGAGAGCAGGGATTGATCAGCATAATAATGTGTAACATTTATTACCTGTCACTCTGTAATAGGATCACATTCTTACATGACTGTAGAAGAAATGAGAAGCTGCTCACTGCATCAGTTAAAATGAAATGAATTGTTGCCAGCTGATACAAATTAATCACTGCAGTAATTATCCAATCATTGGCTTAAAGTATTTGCTTGTTTAAATCCAACTGGATTTTTTTTTTTTTTTTGCAGCCAGTATACTTGACAGAGTCATGTTTTTAGATCTCTATATTTAGACATAACGGCTTACATGCAATTATAGCATCTATTATTGCTTATGGTCTTTTGGAGACCATTTGTTTAATTCACCAGGTAAATAAGGGTACTTTTTCAGAGTGAACAGTGGTGTGTTGTTAATGACACAATACTGCAGAACTCTGTGTAACTTTAACTGCCATACTTTGGTGTTAAAAATATATTCAGAAAAAAAAACCACATACTCAAACAGGCTGTGGGAATAAAGTTGAGACAATCTTTTAAGAAAATATATATAAAACATATAAAAAAAAAAAAACATTTTTCTAAGGTTGTAGTTCTATATTAAAGATTTGCATAGTTAAGACTCAGCTCAGGGCAGGATTTAAAGGGCACCTGCAATGATGTCTCTAATGACAAAAGTGCCCTCTTTTGGTATGCAAGAGTACTGCATTCCTTCAGTGTTGCTTTTCCATCCTCCATTCTTAACTCGAGCAGTAGGAGTGCCAGGTAACTATGTAGCTGATGATTACTGCAATAACCCGAGAAACAAACGGTTTGACAGGAGACAAGACATAGAGCTGTTGAAATGTCCTGATCCGGGTGAAAACAGAGCTTTCTGTTGGTATGTGTGTTCATGTGTGGGAAAGCTGTGTGGCACAGAGCAGGACTGACAGGAAGGGCGTGACTCCAGTTTTACTGAATGTGGTTAGGCACAGCAGCAGGGTTCACTGCACCTCACTTCTTCTCTGTTTATCCACTCTGGAAAAAAAAAAGAGGGGGAGGAATGAACGATGGATGAATGAGTGTTCTTTATTCCTGTTTTCACCCCTCCCCTTTCCTCTGGTTAAATTGCTTCCTTGCCTCCTCTACCTTTCTCTGCCCCTTTTCTCTCTCCTTCTCTCGTCCTCTTTTTCTTTTGTCCTCGTGCTTTTTTCGGAGTCTTACATGAAAGTTCTCCTGCTCGCCTGTCTCAACAAGCAGTGTGCTGCAGGCCAGGGGCCACACACAGAAACAAGGAGAGAGAGAGAGAGAGAGAGGAAGGGAAGGACAGAGAGACGAGTTAAAGGGACCAAGTGAAATAGAGGCGTAGCAGGGTTGAGAAAGAGACCTGGAGGTTTGTGTGGCGTGTGGGCTGAGGGTGCCGAACTGGAATGGATGCCATTATGCTGCAGGAGAAGCTGGTGGAGAAACTGCTGTGTGCCCGAAGCAGGACTACTCGCCAGAAGGTTGTGTGGTTAATATAATAATATACACACTATGCATAGTGGAATGTATTCTAAGTTGTGATAATACAGTAACAGTGCAGAGTGGATTACTTTATAAATGCGTTACATGGAGAGAGAAAAGTGAGTTGAGACTGTAAAAGCTAGGAAACACGAGTAAGATTTATTATTGATAGTGTAAGTGTTTGTATGTCATAGCACTGTCCTTCATCTTTTAGTCTCATTCTTCTAATATTCAGATTCACAATGTGTGTGTGTGAGAGAGAGAGAGAGAGAGAGAGAGAGAGTGATGAAGTAGCTGCAGGGCCACTGTGGGGAACTATTCAGTAGCCCACAGAGACAGCGGAAATGTTTATTACAAGTTATGAGGAGAGCTGGCAGTCTGAGCAGTTTGGCCAGTCTGGGAGTGTGTTTTTTTGAAAGAGCTATTCAGACCCATTCAATGAGACATTTTCTGCATGTGTACGTGCGCGTATGTGTGCGAGCATCCCGGCCGGCATGTCTGCTTCCCGCTGTGATGCCAAAACTAAACCTTCATTTTCTTTCAATTTCATAATATTTCATAACTTCGCGTTGACGTTTTGTCTGTAGGAACATGTTGAGCAATTCAGCCTTCAAAAGCCTTCGAAAGCTTTGCGTTTCCACAGTGATGTCCAGTTTAGCGAGGCTCACACTTTTGTGTGAAGCAGTTTGGATATTGAGTATGCACAGAATGTGAAATCGTTTCTGTAAGCTGTGGTGTTTGTCAATTTCACACTTCCATGGTCTATAACTGCTGTCTCTGCTGTCCGTGTCTCCCAGGATAAGCAGTATGTCGGCTTTGCAACGCTGCCTAACCAGGTCCACAGGAAGTCTGTGAAGAAAGGCTTTGATTTCACGCTCATGGTGGCAGGTTAGTGAAACTGTCCCAACCACTGGCTCAGTGTCAACTGTCATTTCACCTGAAGTTAGACATGACAAGTATGTACATGCTTACATGTGTCAACAAGGGTTCTCTCTCTCTCTCTCTCTCTCTCTCTCTCTCTCTCTTTATCTGTATGTGTGTGTGTCAGGTGAATCTGGCTTGGGCAAGTCTACTCTAGTAAACAGCCTTTTCCTCACAGACCTCTATAAGGACAGAAAACTACTAAATGCAGAAGGTACACATCTCTTACAGCACGTCATTAGCATTCTTCATTTCTAAAGTGATTTAATCATTTCCAGTCATCAAAATGATCAATGATTTGAATAATTTTCTTTTGCCATATGATCATTCTACCCTCATTGCAATGGAATGTATTGTACGTTTTCTGCATTGTAAAGTAAAATAGAACATTGTGCAGTTGAGGCAGTTTATTCTAGTTTTAGTGTGAATTAAAATACCAGACAGAGTGTAATTTAGCAGGTCTTATTAGGTTGCACTCGTAAAACATGGAGATGCAGGATGTGTAAAATATAACCTCTGTTGCAATATTCCCTGTGGTTCAAATGGGAGAGAAAAAATGTAGAGGGGAAAAAAAAAACCTGTAGAGCTAGAGAAATCAACAGAGCCATTTTCTTGTTTCTTCAGCTAAAAGGCGTAATGTTAATCCTCTCACAACATCCATCTTTAGAAAAACACTGACATCTAAAACTTCTGGCAAAAACACAAAGTTACTCAGATACTCCGATTATACAGTAGATACTCAGAAATGCTGAGCCCTAACGACTTATTGGTCCACATTGTTCATTTAAGTCTTTCAAAGACACATTGTTCCTAGCGGGTCAAACTGCAACAAGATTTGCTTATGGAAATATTGGCTTCTATGATTGGGCTTATCTTTATGCATTCAGATCATATCTCATATTTCTATGTCCTCGCTAATAAGAGGGAGATTCAAACGGAAATGCAACTTAATACCTGAAACTATGAGCTGACGTATCACTTCGCCACATATGCTCCTCGCAGGTCAATTCACTTTTTGTATCGAGCAACTAACTTGTTTATTCCAGAAGCTTTACTGCTCTTCCTGATTCCAGGTTCCCACTGTTTAACCTCTATAACCTCCGCCTCATCCGCGGGAAACCTGTATATGCATAGAGCCTCATTAAGTGGACAGAGGATGTGACCGTTGCATCAGAAAGCAGGTCACCGTGATTTTCTTGGCCAACGGCTGTCATTTGAATTTTGTCTGTACTGGAGAAGATTCTGTTTAAAGATGTTTTTCTAGACTACATTTAAGTTTCATTAGAGAACTTTGGTCTTGGAGGATTATGGTAAAGTCCTAAAAATGTGTACGAAGCCTGAACGAATCATAAACCAAATATAAAACGGTATGATTCTAGCAGACCCGCAAAGTGGACGCCCTCAACCAGTTTCTAGCTACAAGTGATCATTTCTTTACTCGTTCACATGTTTAGTTTCAAAATCAACCCATTTTCTTACACTAGACATACAGTACCAGAAAGTTATTCCTTCTTGTTATATGCTACTGATATTAAAGCTCAGGGTATTGATTGATACTTAAAACAGACTGGAATCTCTGCCAGCTTAATTCCAAGGTAAAAAATAAAACCTGTGTAATCATGTGCTGTGTCAGTCATCACATGCATTCATGAGCTGTATTTTACCAAGTGCCAGGATTACTACTGTAGAATTGGAAGCGACTTGTTTGGTTGAGCAATTTAGATTTTGTCTCTTTCTTTCAGAGCGTATTAACCAGACAGTGGAGATCACGAAACACACAGTGGATATTGAGGAGAAGGGTGTCAAACTTAAACTCACCATTGTAGACACACCAGGGTTTGGAGATGCTGTAAACAATAATGAGTGGTAAGAACAAAGCTTGACAGATCACGTAATTATCTCCTGGTGGATCCGGGTCGCAACGCATGTCAGTGTGTGTTTGTGTGTGCATAGTCCTGTGATGGACTATGTGAGTGCACCCAGGATCCACTTCACCTGACTGAGATAAATCTGTTCCTGAAGAGGTATAAATATACCATGCCGGTCTGAATTTTTCCTCTGTGTGTGTTTTCTAGTTGGAAGCCGATCACTGACTACATTGATCAGCAGTTCGAGCAATATTTCAGGGATGAAAGTGGACTCAACAGGAAGAACATATTGGATAACCGAGTGCACTGCTGTCTTTATTTCATACCACCTTTTGGACATGGGTGTGTAGCGCACACTGTGTTAGTGCACATTATGTGGCCAAAAGTATTTGGACATCTGACCTTCACACCGATATGTTCGTCTCCCCAATCTGTAGGCACAAATTTATTAAGTGAATTATGTGTTTTTATGCCATAGCATTACAGTGTTTGAACTAAGAGGTTTAAACATGTTCCTTCTGTGCATAATGTGAGCTCCATCAAGAAATAGTTTGTCAAGTTAGTAGTGGAGCAACTTGAGTGTCCTGCACGGAGCCCTGACCAGAACCCCATTGGACACCTTTGAGACAAACTGGAACACTGAGTGCACCCGAAGCCTTCTTACATGCTATCAGTGCCTGACCTCACTCATACTCTTGTGGCTGGATGAAGCACGAATCCCCACAGCAACACGCCAAAATCTTGCGAAAGGCGTCTCAAAAGAATGCTGGTTATTATAGCAGGGAAGACGGGAACGAGATGCTCACAAAGCAAATACGGGTGTTATGGTCAGGTGTCCACAGCGTTTTGGCTAAATAGTGCATATGCAGAGATTTAAAGGTTTATTTGTGTGTTTGTGTGGGTTACTTTCAGCTTGAGGCCAGTAGATGTGGAGTTCATGAAAGCACTGCATGAGAAAGTGAACATTATTCCTCTTATTGCCAAAGCAGACTGTCTCACTCCAACAGAGATAAAGAAGCTAAAGGATCGGGTGAGTACACCGAATCTTCTTTTATCCTGTGCAAACTGAACACTGCTAATTCACTGATGTTCTCTTCGGTGTACATTGCTAACCTCAAGTTGTTCATTTGCTCTCTCCCTCTCTCTCTCTCTCTCTCTCTCCCTCTCTCTCTCTCAGGTACGAGATGAGATTGAGCGCTTTGGGATTAAAGTGTACCAGTTTCCTGAATGTGACTCTGATGAGGATGAGGAGTTTAAACAGATGGATAAAGAGCTGAAGGTGAAATAAAAATGTTTAACGCTCCATAAAGACCAGCAGCAGTTGAAAAGATGCACATTTATCCAGGCTGCGTTTACGTAAAGTGAATAATGATTTCACAGATTTGTGTAATCATTATTAATCATGTGCTGTTATACTGTAGAAATGTACAGTACAAAGGATATGCATTTTCTCATCATTGGTGAAACTCCTTACAGTCTAAAGATGACTAAAACGGTATAATTTAATGTATCATTACCTAGGATACTTTTTACTGTACATTTCTACAGAAGCTACCACTGGCCGTGAGGTTAGACAAAGCATTGTAGTGAATGTATCCAGTGAAATCATTATCCACTTAACCTAAATACAGCCTGGATAAATGTGCCGATTTTCCAACAATAAATCCCTTTACTCGTCATTTCATCAGTATCAGGTTACAAAATCCTCTCTCTTTTTAAAAAATTTTTTTTTAAAGAATTGACTCACTTGTATTAACATGTAAAGTGCTTCTCCCTTTATTCCCAAAATGTGCTTAGCCAGCAGCATTTTTAAAATATCTTTTTGGCCCATGTGCTACAGTTAAAAAAAAACTTAACAGCAGCGTTCACAGCTGCTCGTCTTTGTCTACTTAAAGTCTGTGTCAAAATCACTCTAGCAGTGTTTCTCATTTCCAACAGAAATCATTCTAATTAAAGATTCTAACCCAACTGTTTACTTGGACACTGATCTGATAAGATGTGCATTTACATGCTCGAAGCAATTAATCGGCATGTGCAGTGTGGTTCTGCCTGCTATGAAGCATTTAATCTACTGGAAATATAATAGAAGCAGGAGAAGAATAAGTTTTTTTTTCTTCTAACTTTGAGGTCAGGTTAGGCCTTCTATTTTTTTTTCCACAAATATCATCTTCTGCGTTATGATTGGTTATAAGAGAACAGTCTTATTTATGATTGGTTCGATGCTTACCAATCATGCTACATATGAAATAAAGAGCCAATCCGTTCCCCTTGCCCATCCAAAGGCAGAGTCTGGAGTAAAGATTGCTGGTAGAGAGATATTCTCATGAGGTTTACAGATCAGCAATTAAAGCAAAACTTGTAATGTCCCCACCACGTGGAACAAATATGGGCAGGAAGAATAGATGTATTCCAATAAGAGAGAAATGATCAGATGAACATATTTTTTAAAGGTATACACCTCACCTCATTCCGATCAAAAATTAATTCTGTCACTTGATACATGACCCAGAAGGAGATTCCTTTCTGATGTACACAAGTTGTGCTTATATTCCTATCAAATGCTCTGCTAATGTGCTTGTATGTGTGCATGTTTTTTTTTTTTATTTATTTGTTACAGGAATGTACTCCCTTTGCTGTTATTGGCAGTAACACAGTGGTGGAAGCAAGAGGTCAGAGAGTACGAGGACGCCTCTACCCTTGGGGCATTGTCGAAGGTGAGGTGTGTATGTGTTTATAATTAGATGTGACGCAGGAGAGAGAGCAATCAGGAAAATGTTTCAGATAAGAAGTTATTTGCAAAGGAATCTTGCTGTTTAATCTAGTCCTCCCTCAAATGCGTTATTGTGTATATTCTGTCAAGTGATGATGGCTCACATACGATTGCTTCATTTTTGTGTGATTCCCACAGTTGAGAACCAGTCCCACTGTGACTTTGTGAAGTTGAGGAACATGCTGATTCGCTCTCACATGCACGACCTGAAAGATGTGACCTGCGATGTACACTATGAGAACTACAGAGCCCACTGTATACAGGAGATGACCAGGTTTGTGATTTTGTGGGTCCAGTACAGTTCTGCTTGTTTCTGCTCGAATGACATTTTTTGTTTAACTTTCAGTGCTTGTATGCTTTTTTTCCATTTAACAATGAATCCTTACATCCTGTTAATGAATAATTGTAATGCCCGCTCTTGAGTTCTCCCTCATCAAAACAGATAACAGTTTTTTTGTTTATCAAAAATCCTCCTGAATCGTGCTATGAAATGTTCATAGGAGGCGAGTTGATGCTTTTCCTCGAACCAGACTGCTGTGGCCCAGGCGAGTGCTTCGCCAGTGAGGAGACTTGTGATATTTTTTGTTTGTCAGATAATCCTTGAAAACAGGAAAAATACATTGAACACTGTAGTAGAAAACCAGTGCAAAGGTCCGGCTCTCCTGCATACTTCTCTGGGAGGGGAGTCCTTGGTGGTTTGTTTAGGGTTGCCAGTTATGGTTTGTGAGAGCTGCTGTATTTTGGCATTGATTTCTGTTAGCCTCTGTACCTCCAATAGTTGTTCCCGAGTTCTATCAGCTTGGAGCCCCCTGGGACACGCTGCATCCATGATAAAGGCGAAATATTCTGTTAGGAAGGTGGGTAGAGACGGATGCAAATGCATATAACAGCAGAGGTTTATTGATAAACTCCAAACAAACAAATCCAAAACAGTAGTCCAAAAGGCAAGGTCAAAAAACAGGCAAGGTCGGGCGATGTACAGTACAAACAACAATGGTAGGGTCAGGGCAAAACTGAAATGAGGAACAGGTGAGCTCAGTCAGAACTCCCGAGACCACGTGCAAGTGCATGTTGGGTGTTGTAGTTTCTGGCGGCCATAGTTATAATCCGTGATGCATGCTGGGAAATGGAGTTTGGGACCTGTTCCTCTGGTTCTCTCACATTGTATCATTTGCTTTAGTTGACTGATGAAGGCCAATAATTTAACCCTTCTGATATAAAGACTTTTTTTTGGTACAGGTAGTGTTTGTAGTATTTAATTCATACAATTTTGCTCTTTTTTTTGCGGGGTGCCAATAACTAGTCGGAATTTGTGTTGCAGTAAACTTGCACAGGACAACCGCGTGGACAGTCCTATTCCTATACTGCCGCTGCCGACTCCAGATGCAGAAACAGAGCGACTCATTAAGATGAAGGATGAGGAGGTGAGGCTTAAATACAAACACCCTGATTATGAATTGAATTAGAGTGTGAACAGTGTGCACTGATTTAACAGCACACTAATCCTCTTGTGTGTATGTTTGCAGCTGAAACGAATGCAGGAGATGCTGCAGAAGATGCAGCAACAGATGCATGAGAAAGACCAGTAATGATCTCGCACAGGGACACACGTATACGAACATGCACTTATAGAGAAATGTACAGAAGTCACTTCAAATCATATACTGTATTCTGTCAGAATGGAAGTGGAGTGGAAGTGGTCATGTGTGTATTCTAACTGCGGCGTCGCCTTCAGGCAGTGACATACTCGATGACAAACTATACTGTATATTTGCAAAACAGTTTGCTTGGTGCTTTGGAGCGCTTGCCTACCAAGTACAAATGTGAGGCATCTGTTTAAGATTTTCTTGTGTTTATGCCTGTGTGAGTATATCTAACATTGGTAATTTTATGTATAATTAATTTAAATGAAGCCTACTTTTAGAAGTATCTAATTTATATGTACTTATATGATTTTATTGCTCAGCTAGAACGTGCATACATTGTTTTGTAACAATATATTGGATTGAATCTGGACTCTGACGGTCTGTGCGTGCGTGTGTGTGTGTGTGTGTGTGTGGGTGTGCACGTGTGTGCATGTATGTGTTAATGGGCGTGTATGTTTTCTTTAACTGCTGACTAGGATTTTATAGTGCTATCTCTCAGAGTGTGGAGTTACCTTGCAGGTTACTGTAATAAATAAATATGCTTAAGTCAGATGGTTTGTGTCAGGGTGTTTTTTTTTTTAAAAAAAAGTTTGTCTTGGTTTTAGATCCGTTACAAACTTACATCACGTTCCAGCCCCAAAAAATAGGTGTTGTTTTGTATGGACAGTAGTTTGTAGTCTCCCTTCCTGTGTGATATTCCTCAGGGGGTGGAGTGAATATGTGCGTGTGCGTGTGTGTGTGTGTGAGACCAACTTTATCAGTGTGACCCAGCTGTGTCTCTAAAACACTGCAGTTATACTGTAGCAGGAGCAGACCCTGTCCTTCTGTTGGGCCCCTGTTACACAGAGAAGACATTAATATACTGGTAAGAAGCTCTCTTTGTTTTCACAAATTTTTACACCTGTATGTTCCGTATTGCGTTCAGTAAAATAATATAATGTAGTCTGAAGATTCTAGATTTTCAAGAATTTTTCAAGAGTTTTTTTCCTCGGTTAGGAATGTATAAAGTTTGTTATCTACTCTAGTGGTGCTGAACCTGCTATAGTCACACACTAAACTCATGTACTGCTATTTAAGTTAGCTGCAGTGTGTGTGTGTGTGTGTGTGTGTGTGTGTGTGTGTGTGTGTGTGTGTGTGTGTGCTGAGGGGTGGGTGGGGGAACTAAAATGATTTTCCTTTTCGACAATATCTTAATCAGAATTTTATTATATTAGAGTCTTCTAAAAAAAAATTTAAAAGTAAAAAAAAGTTACTGCAAACAAACACAATAACGTTTGCAGCTCAAAAGGACCTCGTATCACCGAAATCATTGTCTGTTTCATAAGAGACAGGGACAGCATTTGAGCATGAGCCTCATTCTCACCATTATTAAGGAAAAAATCTTTTTATTATGTCAAACATAGGACTCTGGCTGCTGTGATCTGTTCAGTATGTGGAAGTGCTCTTCTCTATTTTAACAATGTGACGTCCGGTGATCTACTGATCCATGATCTTGATCACATATTGAGAAAACCACACTTACAGCTACATAATCAACATTATGCCATTAATTTGGCGGAGGGAGAAATAAAAGACATAACAGGGAAAAAATTGCCACATCATTCATTCTCCAGCTCGTCTCCTACTTCCCCCTTTTTATCTTTGATTCTCATGTGGAATGTCCTTCCTGCTTTCCAAGTATACTAGAACAAATGAACTGTTACACAATGAGAGAACCATTTTTGCAGTTAAAAATAAACAAAAAACAAGTAAAGCAATAAGTATCACAAACTGCTACAAAGTATTTCATGTAAAATTATTTGGGCTATATCATTTTGAAATTTGTGTAATTTTTCAAAATGCTATAACTCCCACACTTCCATAGGTGTGTCACAGTGGATAAATCCTGCAGTTGGTGAATATTTAAGTATGCAATTTATTTTCGATTATACACCTCCTTCATTGAATCACCTTTCACTTTGATTACAGCACACAATGTGGTGGCCGGTTTTTGTGTGAAAATGATTCCTCAAGCTCCCAGAACTCAACAAGAGTCTTGGAATATTCCAGTGTCAGAGAAGAAAAACTGCATTGATGTGATATCCTGGTCATTCAGTACATTCAGCTCATCAGCTGACCTCATTTTATAACCACGTTTTGTACCTGAGCCTAGACCTGAATAGCTGAAGCAATTGCAGATCCAAGAACATTGCCTGCAGAGGCTTGTACACTGGCCACTATGCATGATGGGTACATCGCTCCATGCTCTTCCCTTCCCATCCTGATGCACACATCTCTCTAATAGAGTCAATCTGACCACATGACATTTTGCTATTGCTCCAATTGCTAAAATCCAATCTTCATGCTCCCTGACAAAATGAAAAGTTTTTTTTCTGATTAATGATGAAACTTTTTTGGTTTTCTTATGGACACACAGCGCTTTAATCCCACTCCTTCCTATGAGTTCTCATCACATTACATGCATATGGAAATCCTCCTACTTTTACTATTTGTTTATAGCTATGGTTTTTATTATTTTTTTATTTATTTATAACCATGCAATTTGAACAATTCCTGTTGTCCGTTATCACCTGAATAAGTCTGGTTCCTCTCAAGGTTTCTTCCTACTGCCTTCTCAGGGAGTTTTTCCTTGCCACCGTCGCCCTCGGCTTGCTCATCAGGGACAATCTGATCATTTTAATTCATACACATTTTTCACATTTCATACACACTTCCATAACTGTCTTTTGATTCTGTAAAGCTGCTTTGCGACAAAGGCCATTGTTAAAGTGCTATACAAATTAAATTTTATTGAACTGAACTTCAAGTGTTTAAGCGAACTCAATTCAAGCATATTTCTTCCACAAACTTGACACTTCAGCAGGTTTACAGATTTTGATAATGTGTTAAAGATGTGTTAAATGTGTTCTTAACACAATTTCAGTCATTTCAAATCTCCATATTTGTTTTCTTTAATAATAATTTAACAATAATTTGACGCATCTGAAATTATGAATTTTTTGGCTAGCAGGTGGATGTTGGTTGAGGTTTTATTAAAGATATAGCAAACTTTGATTGTGAGTTTAAGTTAAACAGCAAGTAGTCGGTTTTTGGTGCAAACAAAACCTTTTTGATTACATTCATTATTAAGACTGTTAAAGATTATGAGAAAAATGATAAGCAATACAAAAACTTCAAATTACACCATGGTCATCCTCCTTCTCTAGTAGTTTTAGTTTCACTTCAGTACATTACTTCAGTTCCCTATCATAGTACAAGTACGCACCATTTAACCATCAGCTTCACAACAGAGTGCATCTCGTGTCTCTTGTACACAACTCTCTTATGCATATTGTACGTTTTGTGTCCTCACTTCACTGCTTCACTACAGTATTCCACATAGTTTTGTTAAGTATACAACATTTGTTTTGAACTGCATCCAAATCACATAATCTCCTACTAAAAAGAACGCATTGCCGACACATGCCTGTTATTTATTACTGCTAGAGTGACTGCAATGGCAGTGACAAAGTGTAAATGTCTTGGCTTTGAACACATTCAAACCATTCACGACAGCTACTGTGTTGCATCATCACTTCCCTAATCACATGACAGAAAGAAGCGATGCCATTGAAAAGTCTGTTGTCTACATGTTGCACTTTGCTCAAAATGTGCATGTTTAAAGTTTCTAATATAAAGTTAGATATCAGTTTTCCAATTAAAAGTTTTGAGGCAGACAACCTTTTATGTCAGAGAATAACAATTTGCTAAAATAAGTGAAAGTCTGAAAATAGTGTTTATCACATTCTGCGATCTGCTCAAATACAATCCCGTAGCAGCTTCCTGTATTACTTTATTCCTCAAATAGCTAAAATATGATCATATGAGTGGAATGTTTTGCCTAACTGATGATACAGTACAGTAAGTGTGACCTTTCATAACAGAAGCATATTACGTTGTAAAATTTTAACATGCCACTTTTACTACCCAGTTTTCTCTCTTTTTTTCCCCCCTGTGCAGTGTGTGTTGGTATGAAGTGTGTGTTACTGGTGCTCGTCTGTGTGCTGGGAGCTGATGTAGGTGAAGCTGAGGCTGATTGTCCAGCAGCCTGTCACTGCACAGCTTCTGCGGTGGACTGTAGCACTCGTGGACTCACCACTGCAACGCTGCCTTCATCCTTCCCCGTCAGCACCACTGAGCTCCAGCTCCATGATAATCACATCACAGCACTGCCCACTGGACTGCTGGACAACATGGAGGCGCTGCAGCTGGTCACGCTGCATGGGAACCCGTGGGAGTGTGATTGCGCTGTGCTCTATCTGAGGGGATGGCTGTTGAAACAGGACAACAGTGCTTTGATAAAGCAAGTGACCGTAATAAGTAGCAATGCTTAGAATGCATACTTGGACCAATTATAGCCTAAACTGACAACTAATTCATAAAGTTCATGGCATTTATTTAGTTTCGCTAATTAATGTTATTCAGCTGAAAACCTAGAACGTGACATACTGTACTACACTTTACTGTGCAAAATGGCTTATAAAGGCTGTCGAGGTATTTTCACTGTGTGCTGATGTACTGTATCTTCAATGCTTTTGACTTGCCATACATTCTTAAGTTGATAGTGTTTCTGTTCTTTTTCAGAAATGTGAGCTGCAGTACTCCTCCTAGCCTGCAGGGGAGACTAGTGGCCTACCTATCTGAGGACGAGGTGCTCAGATCCTGTCATTACTGGATGTGTGATCTGGCCTTGGCCTCACAGGTCAGCTTGTTCATCTTTATCGTGGTGCAAGCAATCCTCCTGGCTGTGGTGGTCCACTTCCTGCGCCGGTTCAACCAGCTGAGCTACGATGCACAGCGGGCAGCTTCTGAAAGCTATCACAGCTGAGACCAACAGCATCTAAGCACCGACAACAAAAGCTCCTGATGTACGAGGCTGAGGAGCCTCTATTTACAACACACCGGCTTTGTTTCACACCTGTTTTAACCTGCGCTCATCAGCGTTTTGTTACTATTTCCCTCAGGGAGTCCTTGCTGTTATTACATTTTTTTTTTTACCTTAATAATCTCAGGTGAAGGGTTGTTATATGAAGCATGAGAAGACTGAGGGATTAAAGCAACATAATGCTGAGAAGATATACCGATTTAACGCAACTTTCACAATTAATCTGCTCTCCCAGGAGTGTAGCTTTTCACATTAGGCAAGTTGTTCGTGCTAAAGTTGCCATGTCTGTACAGATTTCATTGGCTCTCAAATATTAGTACAACAACGCTGTTAAAGTCATCAGCCAATCAAAACAGGCTTTAATAATATGAAATGCTCAGAACAGAAGTAAAAAAATTTTTTATCTGAATCTCTATAAGGCTCTATTAAGCAGCAAAATTTGTTTAGAGTCTTTTAAAGAATCATATTTGGAATTACATGACGAATGTCAAGTCAATACGGTACATTATGAGTAAAACAGCTCTCATTGACTGCCAACTCAGCATGACCAAATTTCTGTAGATTTCCGGCGTACAGAGAGCAGGACCTCCTGATGTTTAGAAACAGCCTTTCTTTCCCTAGAGATAACGATGAGAGGAAGCTGATGACAGCATGGTGAAAACAGTAATGAACTCAGCAAGTGAGACTGCAGGAGGAGCTGATCACGTCCTGTTTTACTTTAATAATTATGGAATATGAAATAGCATTAGAAAGAGTTTTTATGCCAGTTAAGCTCCTGGTGAAAACTATTAATCACCTCACATGCCAGGTTTGCATCTACACTGCATTTGTACTGTATGTTTTTCATTAAATATCTTTGCAATGGAAGCTCCTAAAAAGTTTTTTTTTTTTTTTTGTCTTATAATAAAATTATTTTGTAGTTTCTCTCTCTTTCTCTGTGTCTTGATTTTGCATATTGCTCACTGGTTTGAATTAAAACCAGTAATTGTAATTAAATTAGCCTTAATTTAATATCCTTAGTGTTTAGCACCGTCACTTTGTACCGCCAGGGTTGTATAAGTGTACAATCTCACCTCTGGTCTACGTTGTCCCTGCATGTGATGGGTTTCCTCCAGTTTTCCTCCCACAGTCAAGAGACATGCGGTGTAGACTGATGCTGTTTCCAGATTGCCCGTAGCAAATGATTGTGGGCATTCTTGTGCCCTGCACTGGGTTGATACCTCACTGGGTGTCCCCTGCTTTGTGCAATGGGTTCCCTGGCGTAGGCTCTCACCACGACATTAAATCCAATGGATGGATGGATTCATAGTTCCTCAGCAATCAGTATTTTGCGCAGAATCAAGAGTTCTGTATTTAAGTATAAGGAACTCTGTCTGTTTGACTATTCATAAATGTTTCTATAGCTTAAGCAAGGTTTAATTCAAAACAACTTACCAATGTCATGACTTTTTTTTATTGTTACAGGTCATAAATCTATACATCCCTATGTTTTAATCACGGACTTTACTCAAGGTTATGTTTAACTTTAAAAAAAGTTTAAGAATTTGTCGGACAAGTTGTCCTGTCCAAGGTGGCGGCACAGTCGACGTGTGTGCCCTCAGCTTACCAGTCCGCGCCGGGGCATTTCCGCCACTTTGGTATAATTAAGCGCCATCAACACATTTGGGAATTCCAGAATGGTCTAGCGTTTTGTTTTAAACATTGAAACTGAATTTTGTCAGCTTTGCATGTTTGCCTTATACACTTAGGCAGTACTGACAAGTCGAAACGGCATTCGTTGCGAAGTGAGGCGAAGCGGAACGCTTTGACCGGGTGTGTAAACTGGACGGTCGCTTTAAGGAGTTGCACAGTGTTCCTGTTGATGCGCACGTGAGTGAGTGAATATCGCAAAAATATATATATATTAGAAATAATAAAAAAAAAAGTAACAACGTCTTCAGAAAGATCAGAAATAACTTCTTACTCTGTAATTTCTCTTATTTTTATTTAAAAAAGCGCACGAAAACGCGGTTACCGTTAGCGTGATAGCTATGATATGTAAACACTGCTTTCATGCTTAATATGATCAAATCACGATTTATCAACTGTTAACATTTTTTTACCTCTATTGTTTATTTAAATGTTTAACGTTACAGACAAAAAAGTGAGAGTTTTTGACAGCACTGTGTTCCGTAATATTGAAATAGGATGTACATTTTCTTTCTTGAACAACATTCTTGTTTTGTTTTCCATTCTTTTTCCTTGCATTTGCAGTGTAATTTGCAGTCATGGGGAGGCTGAGGAAGAAACACAACTGGAAGGCGAGGGAGCAAAACACAGCAGCTCCCAAACCTGCTGAAGACATGAAGGGTGAAGTGTTGTTGGAGTTGGACAGTAAGGTTTCTCCTTGTATACAGAAACATAAACCTCCTCCTTACTTGCCCATTAGCAGTGTGTTAAAGTAATACCAGGTGGTATCAAAAAGTTTCAAGACAAGTTTTGTTACACGCCAGCAGATGGCAGCACAAGGCTGTACGCACAGTCACAGGCAGCACTGACCTTCTTAAGTCAGTGTGTCAAAAGACATTGTCCTGTGTACATCGAGAGCGGTGCAACCGCCTGTGTGTTACCACGTTTGCTATTTCATACGTAGTGGACAGCACAGATGGCTAAAGTGAAATTCTGTGTGAAACTCGTTTGACATGATTCGGGAAGTTATCAGTCATCCTGCCATGAGTCGTTCAAGGTGTTTTGAGTAGCGAGCACGCTTCAAGAATGGAAGAACATCACTGGAAGACGACGAGATCAGGAAGGCCTTCAACGAGCTCAATCCCCGAAAATATCGGAGCCATTTGGGAACTTGTGCATGATGAAACAGGGTGAAGCTTTCAGCACCCATTGTACTCACCAAATAGACTATTCATTAAAAAGTCATATACTTTTATACTCATCGAACTCTAACTGACCACATACATCACTAAACCATCCATTAGCATTTACACAGTGTAACCTGTTCCAGGACATCTGGGGGAAAAAAAATCACAATATTCACAATAAAGTGTCAGCATTAAACTGTGCATGTGCTCTTAGCTTGGATCAATAGATGTGAAATCTTATCTGATCCTGATTTAACAGATCAAATACTAACAGTGAGTGAGTGGTCGAGACAGCCATGCATTACACAGTGGACTCAGAGCCTGTTCTATTCCAGTCCATCACAGGGCACCAGCACAGACACACACAATTTTTTATAGTAATAATATACTGTCTGTAGTCTGGCTTTTTTTTTTTTGCGGAGGAAATGCTGTAGACAACACATAGGGACAATGTAGCAAAAGTAAAACTGGAAAAAATGACCTGAGCTTGGGACCAAGTGACGAACCCCGTGTCTTCATTTGCTACATACGAGGGTGATTCCAAATTATTAAAACTTCTGTTGGCCGCACTGTCATATCAGCACTTTCGATTCACGTTTTTGTGTCTCTCCACTCACTGCTGTGCAGGTGTGAATGTGTTACATCATTTAATTTGTGACTGCAGTGCGGGAAAAAAAAAATTATGTCCCTCTTATGTCCATCTCAAAAGATGAGCAGCGTGCAGTGATTTGTTTTTTGTGGTCTGAGGGTGTACCTGGTGCCGAAACAACTCGCAGAAGAGCATAAACAGAAGCTTTTGGATATCCGCAAACTAAATTTGGGACTGATACTCTAAGCAATGTGAATGTTTCTTAAAGAGAATTATTACCGATGATGGATTCATCATCACGAGCCTGAGAGTAAACGGCAGAGTATGGAAAGGAAACATTCTCGATCACTGACCAAGAAAATGTCAACCATTACCTGGAAAATTTATGCTTACAGTTTTCTGGGCTTCTCGAAGGGCCAGTATTGAAAAATTATCAGAAATAAATGTTCAACAATCAACAGTGCTCGTTACAGCGAGATGCTTATTGAAGAGCTGAAGCATAAACTTTGGATTAAACGCAGAGGATTGATATCCAGCGGCGTTGTGATCTTGCCTGATAACACCCGTCCGTACAATTCTGCCCACACTGTTGAGCTTTTCCTTGTTTGTTTCTTCAGAAAGCAGCTTTATGAGGACAAATACCTCACTTCTGATGAAGTAGTAAAGACAGCAGTGCATTCGTGGCTCACAGCTCAGCCTAGAACTTTTTTTTTTTAAAGAGGGAACATGAAAGCTTGTTGACAAAGTGTATTGAAAAGGCAGGAGATTATCTCGAAAATTTAAGTATTTGTCTTTACCGAAAGTTAGTAAAAAATGAATTCTACAGCCAGAGTGCAGATACCTTTTTACGCATCTTTTATTTCATTTTTTTTTCCCTTCTCTTTCAGAGTCCACCTTGCTGAAGGGTGTTGATGAAAGTAACACACTGGTTCTCCCAGGCACCAGAGTGAAGAAGACAAAGGTGGAGAAACCTGTCCCTAAGAAAAGAGTTCTGACCAAAAAACAGAGAAAGAATCTGCAGAAAGTTCTGGAGCAAAAAGAGAAAAAAGCTCATGTAAGAAATTCATTAGCTGTATTTATTTAATAGAACAAAGTCACATTGCCCGTTTCTGTTGTGTGGAAATAACTGTTAGATGTTTGATGTTTGTAGGGGTATTTGTGTGTACTTATATTTTGTGCGTCTTCATGCAGCGAGCAGAGATTTTGGATAAATTGGCAGATGTTCAGCTGCCAGAAACTGAGATGAAGCTGCTGTACACAACCTCCAAACTGGGCATCGGAGACAAACTTTATCAAACTAAAGAGTGAGTGCATGTCCTCCATCACTTTATATATTTTGATTAGTATTATACTGTGTACACATATAGTCTGAGATGTTACTTAATAGTCGTGTGTGTGTGTGTGTGTGAAGAGTTAATGTTGAAGGTGTGAATGATGGTTCAGCAACAGTCAAAATCAACAGTCTTAGTGGCGCGAAGAGGAAGAGAAAATGGGATGAGGACGAAAGTGATGAAGCAGACTCAGTTAAGGAGGAGACGAGCAATGTGTCAGACTCTTCTTCTGAGGAAGAGGAGGATGAAGTGGAAGATAAGGCTGCAGAAGAAACAGCACCTGCATTAAAGGAGGAACAGGAAGAGAAGGGGGAAACAGAAGTGGTAGAGAAGGAGGAGAAGAAAAAGGAAGATACAAAAACGTCCATACCCAAAAAAAATGACTGTCAGCCAGCTGTGTTCATTCCTGTGGACAGATTGCCGGAGATCCAGGTAGATATTTGCCTTTTTTTTTTCTTTTTCGGCTGCTACAGTTAGGGGACGAAAACAGCAGATAATTTGTCTCCATATTGCTCACAACCTGTACCAAATCAATACGCAGATCAGCAATCCAGATCTTCAGGAATCTACAGTGTAATTTTTAAAGCTTAAAATTTGATAACTGGTAATAGTCATACATGTGCCTCCGCCTGGCACAGTGGTAAAGAGCTCGCCCTATCACCTGGAGATCGCGAGTTTGGTTCCCGGGTGGTGCTGTAACCTCTCGCAGCCGGAGGTCTAGAGAGAGCTGATTGGCCGAGCTCTCTCAGAGGGGAGGGATGAGAGGTACTTGGTGCTCCCGCATTAATCACGGCTCTACAGCCAATCAGGGGCGTCTGTGAGCTCACGCGAGCGGAAAGAGCGGATAGCGCTGTCCTCCGATTATCCCGCCCACAATGGTGCGTGAGCAGTTCGAAAAGATGCGGTCGGCTGGTTCGGAGGAAACACAAGGTAGTTTTTGGCCCTCCCGACTGAGTGGTAGTAGGAGCCTTGATGGGGGAGCCCTCTAGTGACGGGAAGGAATTGGACACGAGTAAATTAGGGAGAAAATCGTGGGGGAAAAAAAAAAAATCATTTAATGAATATATTTAGGTAAGTGGTCAAAGGTTCCCTCCTCGTGTCATCTTCTTACAATCGCCTCTGGTTTGAATCTGTATCCAGCTTTCTGTAAAGCTGCTTCATGACATTGTCCGTTCTCATCTTAATCATTTTCATCAAAAATTAACGTGATGTTAATGTGATAGTACAACAGTGCTGTGTGACAATAGTGGCACAGGAGCAGAGGCATAGTGCTATTTGTTGTTGTACTGGGGCGCTCATATGAAGCACGTGCCTGTGTGTGTGAGCAGGTGTATCAAGGGCTATGTAGAAACTGCTGCTATTGTGGTAGTTAAATGCACAATTAATGCACAATTAAATGTTAGACTGAATTTCTGAGTAGCTTGAGTTCTCTATCTTTCTCCATTACCCCTCTACCTAACCTATTTGCTGGTGTAATAGAACAATAATAGTAGAGTAGCTTAAATAAAGGCATAACACTGATTTGCTGACATTTACAGAAGACTTCAAGCACAGTATGCTGATGAGACTCCTAGCCACAATAAAACATGACCATACTAGCTGAGGTAGCTCAGAGTCCACTGTGCACACAATCATTCCATGTGCACATTAGACGAACTCGGCTGGGGGTTATTTTCATATCCCTTGTGTAGTCCTGATCTCACCCCAATCCATTTCCACATGTTTGGGCCATTTAAAGGAGTTCCCAGGAGGCCTGCGATTCAGACGTGGTGCAGGCAGGCTGATTCTGTCTCTGCCATATTGAGAATCAAAACTTTCTGCCTTAAGGGGTTCAGGACTGGTGAAACACTGAGATAATAGTGCATTAATGTAGCAGGGGATGATATAGAGAAATAAAGGTAGTTGTTATTCTCATAACTGTGCTCCGTTATCCCACACATTTAAAAGTCCCAGTTTTACTTGAACATCTCTTGTATAATCATGTAACTGAATAAGAAAACTGTAACATGAATACATTATTGCAGCATCTGTAACTACACTACATTTCCAGTGCTGTTGTGGGTGAGTGTTGGTCCAGTGCACCCCGAGTAATGTCGTATGCTTTTATTTCTGGAACTGGTGCTGAATTATTGTTAGCTAAATAACAGCCAATCTGTTAGCTAGCACCTGCGGTGGGCCTGGGCCTGCTTTTATTAACTAACTTTACATTATCAGAAACTTCACCTTGAAAAAAAGGTTTACACTGGTTCAGCTAGTTCCGGCTCCCAGACGAACATAAACCTAGAATTTTTAGGAGCCAAAATTGAATCCTTTTCAATACATAGCAAGGTGAACTCATAGAGCCAGTCTGATTTAAACTGGAGTCGTGGTACAGCAAACTTCAAAATTTTGAAAAAAATTAACTGTGTGGCCACCATGTTACCTGGATTATTTTATGGATTAATACACAAGCTTGTATTTAGTTTAAAGTCTTATGATTTAAAGTTGCAATTGCGGATACCCAAGCCTGTTATCGTACTATATTTGTAACAACAAGAGTTCTTGAGTAGGAAGGGGGCACTTGGGCAGCTAGCAAGCTGAGCAAAGTGATTTTTTTTAATATTCTGTTTTAATTCCTACTTTGTTGTTTTTGTAGGAGGCACGGCTTAAGTTGCCAGTGTTGGCTGAGGAGCAGGTGATCATGGAGGCGGTGAAGGAGAATGACTGTGTGGTGTTGTGTGGAGAGACCGGCAGTGGCAAAACCACACAAGTACCCCAGTTTCTATACGAGGCTGGTTATGCGAGGTACGTGCAGTGATTAAGAGAACATATGCCATGTATTATAGTCCTCGCTGTGCACAAAACAGGTGATTTGAATAATTATAGTAGTTCTAGCTTATTTAGCTGAAGAGTTGTGCTCATTACTTGAAAATCTAGTGAAAACTTTGCTATGTGAAAATGGTATTCAGCTTCTGAAGCCATTGCCTGCGTCATCTCCGAACCTAAACCCAACAGAAAACTGTTGGACAAAGGAGAAGAAGGCAGAAGCAAAACTGTCTTCTGTACGTGATCTTCAGGAAGAAGCAGGCATGGATTGAGTGAGTGACACTAAGATGGTACAGTGTGGCGGAGCCTGGAGCCTATTGCAGAAGACTTCGGGTACAAGGCGTTGTACACATTGAGCAGGGTGTCAATCCATCGGAGGACACACACACACACACACACACACACACACAAACACTCAGACTGCGGGCAATTTGGGAACACCAGTTTCCATCCTAATCTGCATATCTTTGGACTGTGGGAGGAAACCAGAGTACTCAGAGGAAACCCAGCAAGAACGGGAGGAACATTCAAACTCCACACACACACAGACCTGAGACGAGAATCGAACCCTCAACCCTGGAGGTGCAAGGATAAAACTATTAAAAAACTTTGCCGCCTTTTGATTGTTTTCATTTTACAAGAATTTCTCTTTTGTCTCAGTATCTTTGGCCACTACCATTCATAAGAAAATACACAAACAAGAACACCGATAATATTCATCACAGTTATTATATTTATATTATATTCATGGCTCTCTCTCTCTCTCTCTCTCTCTCTCTCTCTCTCTTTCCTACTCATTCCTCCTGTCTCTCTCTCAGTGCTGGTGGAATGATCGGCGTGACTGAGCCCAGAAGAGTGGCGGCAGTCAGCATGTCTCACCGTGTGGCCAGTGAGATGAACCTCTCCACAGGGTGTGTGAATGCACTGGTGTATTCAGGCTTTAAATAAGTGAATGTAACTTACATGATCCACCCACTAAACAATGAAAATGAAACTAATCTTCAGGTTTGTAAATTATAGTTTTACATGCTACTGTATATGAACCTCAGTAGCATTTACATACTAGGGATGGGAATCACCCAGGACCACCTGCTAAGTAACATACTTGGGAATCATTTTATATCATTTTTTTTTGGGGAAGGCAAATGTGTGAACATTTTCACAAATATAAATAAAATAAAAAAATAATTTCCTGACATCCTGGTCTTGGTGTATAGACTATAGGTGCACAGAGATGACTGTTGCTGTAGCAACGTTTTTCTAACCTCCTCCTCTAGTTCTAATCAGATGATATCAGATCTGCCATTTAAAACAGGTGGTAATTGTGGAGAACAATGTGTGTGTGTGTGTGTGTTTTGTCAGGGTGGTGTCTTATCAGATCAGATATGAAGGCAATGTGACAAAAGACACCAAGGTCAAGTTCATGACAGATGGTGTCTTGCTGAAAGAAATTCAAAAGGTGTATATGCACTTATACACATGCACTCACACACACACACACACACACACACACACATACACACATACATTTGTTGTCTTTTATTCATGGCCTAATTTTGTCTCTCTGTTTCCAGGACTTCCTGTTGCAGAAATACAGTGTGATAATAATTGATGAGGCTCACGAGCGCAGTGTTTACACCGACATCCTCATTGGCCTCCTCTCACGTATTGTGGCACTCCGCAATAAGGTATCACAAACATTTCCATGAGACTAAAATACGCAATATTTAATTGACTCTTCATGAAAACTTGGCAGGTTTACAGCCGGGGTCTTGAGTTTTATCAGAAAACGGCCAGTGTGTCTTCAATTCCAAATAAGATTGTGATGAACTGATTAAACACGCTGAATCATTTGAGACTCCCGTGCAGTTGGAATGAAAACCTGCAGCCACAGTGGCTCGTTGTGGAGTAGATTGCTCATCCCTGGTTTACAGTAATATGTGTTTTTAAACTTACAGAAAGGCTTACCGATGAAACTGCTGATTATGTCTGCTACGCTGCGAGTGGAGGACTTTACTGAGAACAAGAGACTGTTTCGCTCTCCTCCACCAGTCATAAAGGTATCAGCGACTCCCACGCTTTTACCTCCCCTCCTGTTTTTAGCACTGGAGTTGCTAAAAACAGCTGCACATCCCTGTGCTTTAATGAAAGAATTTATTTATTAAAGCTTTCGACATGTATTTTTATTGGTACGCTCATGCACATAGGTAGAGGCTCGTCAGTTCCCGGTCACGGTTCACTTTAATAAACGCACACCCATGGAGGATTACGTAGCAGAGGCCTTTCGAAAAACTTGCAAGATTCACCGCATGTTGCCTCCAGGTCAGTCATTTCTTTTACAATTTTGCCACAATAAGAATTTTGTGTCTCATGTCAATGGGTGGGTGCAGTCATCACTTAATACAGTCAATATCAATACAATTTAGGGAGTAAGTGAAAAAGACCTGCGGTGGAGGCTATGGAGGAGGCATGGTCGAATGCAGTGGAGTCAAAAGGGAGATGTTTTTATTGAATAGGTTAACAAAAGTTCAGTACAGTATCCTAAACAAGTTGCAGCATACACCTCAGTCTCTTCATGAGTAATATCCTGGCATCTCTCCCTTCTGTGTGAAGAATACAAGAGCTATGGGGTCATGTTCCCGTTCCAGTACGATGTTGTCTTATTTCAGTCTGAAATAAAAAATCTCTCATCATAAACCTGCTTAATGAAGAGACTTGATGAAGTTTTCTCTGTGGAGCAACTGGGCTCAATCTTCAACTGGAATGAGAGTTTTTTTTATGGGATATAACAGACTTGATACACAGAGTTCAGTGCACACTGGCGGTCATCACATGACTTCCAGATGCTTCTGGGTTTAGTCATCTTTTCCGTAGTCATCTTTTGTTCACTCTGCTCTCTTTTTTTTGTTTGTCGTGTTTTATAATGTTGAAAATGGAGTAAAACATTCTAAACTTTTAATATATAGACAATTCCACAATCATTGTTATACAAAAACTACTTTAATATTAATAATGATTTTTAATTATCAATGCGTTTTTTATGGTTTTCAGTGTGAATCTTTGCATCAAAATAGGACTGTGCCATAGTCACCTTAGTTGAGTGAGTCTGTTTAAAGAAGAACTATTTCTGTTTTTGTTTTTTTTGCCTAATCTGCCACTGCACACCTTTATGTAAACACTGGGGAGGCTCCTCATTTTTTTTATATTTTGCTAAGAAAATGAGACTACCGTAATGTATTGCAAGACATGCAAAATCAAATACAGTATATAACACAAAGAGAGTTTGTATATTTGTAAGTTTTAAAGTCAGTGTTCGGCATGACCACCGTTATTCTTCAACACAGCCTGAACTCTCTAGGATAAGCTTTTTGTAATTTCTTTAAGTAGTAGTTCTCCAGGCTTTTTAAGGACAGTCCAAAGCTTTTGTTTGGACATTGACAAGTTTATCTCACGCTATTGTCAAGATTATCTCACGCTGAAAAATACAAAGAAATGAGGCGGTGGATCAAGACTTTTACATATTTCTGTTCTGTTCTTGTTATGATGAAAATGGGAATGGGTTTTTTTTTTTTTGTCAGCAATGTGGGTCAGCTTTAATCTCATGACACAGTACATGTAGACATCACTATGCATCACATCACACAAGGACAGTTCCTGACTGGTTGTGTGTTTGGCTGTAGGCGGTATCCTGGTGTTTCTGACTGGCCAGGCAGAGGTGCATTCTGTGTGCAGGAGACTGAGGAAGGCTTTCCCTTATAGACCCAGCAATAAACAGCATACTGGTAGGCACACTCAAACATAAACACATACACACATATATAAACCTAACAAAACCTTTGAAAATCCTTTGTTGTCTTTGTTCTTACAGAAACAGAGGACACGTCAGAGGGGCTGAGAAAATTTAAGAAGCAGAAGCATAAGAAATCTGTGGTATGCTTTGTTTCCACATTGTGTCGTTGTTAGTGATTACTGTATGTCCCGTCCACTCACAAGCCTTTCTTGTTCTCTCCCAGTCTCTTCCCCGCATCGATCTGGATAACTACTCTGCTCAACCCGTGGATGAAGGGGATGAAGATCGCCAGACTGGCATTGATGAAGAGGATGACGAAGGCTCGGACCTGGATTTGGGTGATCAACCAGAAAACACTGGTCAGATTTTTCTCGAGTTTTATGAATGTAGGACTTGTTTTCTTGTCAGGACTATGAATCAGGTGATCCCGGGTTCAAACCCCACCACCACCGAGTTGCCCCTGTTGTGCCCTTGAGCAAGGTTGTTTAACACTCAATTGTTCAGATGTACAGTATAATGAGATAAAAATGTCAGTTGCTCCGGGTAAGGGCGTCCTCCGAATTAATGCTGTAAATATAAATGTAAACTAAGTACTTTGGGCCACTTTTGGTAGACTGCTGCAGTTTTGGAGCCGCATTTTTTGAGATGCTCTGACCCTGTCATCTAGACTTCTTCAGAATATGGCGCTCTTCTCACAATAGCTACACTTACAATATTCTTTTTTCAATAACATCTGGAAATGGGTTGAATATATTTGGCAGTAAGTGAACTTCTGTTTCCTGAGGTCAGTGTGTTTTGAAGCAGAAAAAAATAGCACAAACATAAGCATTTGAGCAAATTTAGCCCAAAAAAAAAGGGCTAAAATGTGATGACTAGACTACTGGGTCAGAGCAACTCCAAAACTGTAGATCTTATAGGATGTTCCCAGTCTGCAGTAGTCAGAACCTACCTAAAGTGTCCCACAGTATGATGGTTTCAACAGAAAGATGTCACAGAGGTCACAGGTCATTACAGTTTCGGTAGCAAAAATGTGATTTACTCAATATTAGGCATGTGTCGTCATGTTATGGGTGATGGGTATTTAAATTAGCCAGGAGGAATTTGAAGTGTTATCTTTGTGCAGAATAACTCATGTATGTGTTTTTATTTTGACTTTTAGAGGAAAAGGCTGATCCCTCCATTCCTCTGTATGTGCTGCCACTTTACTCCCTGCTGGCACCTGAACAGCAAGCTAAAGTAATTTCCCACTTGTGTTTGTTACATTTTATAAGTTGCACAACATTTCAATAATTATTAGAATGTTTTTTTTTTATTTTTTTTTACATATATTGTTCTGGTTGCAATTTCCGAATCAGAGCAAAAACTTTGACTTCTATTATATTTGTGTGTGCAGGTTTTCCGTCCGCCTCCTCCAGGTGCACGCTTGTGTGTGGTGGCCACCAACGTTGCAGAAACATCCCTCACCATTCCAGGAATTAAGTATGTGGTCGACTGTGGCCGGGTGAAAAAGAGATTTTATGACAGAGTGACAGGAGTCTCTTCCTTTAAGGTCACCTGGACGTCACAGGCCTCAGCCAATCAGAGAGCTGGAAGGGCAGGAAGAACAGAGGCAGGACATTGCTATAGGTTGGATGTCCTTGACTTTTATAACTTGTACTGGGTGAAATTTGTCTGTGTAATTTTTCTCTTGTTCGTGATATATGTATGTTTTGTATTATGTGTGTAGGCTCTACTCATCTGCGGTGTTTGGTGATTTTAGCCAGTTTTCAGAGGCTGAAATCACTCGTCGCCCTGTTGATGATCTTGTTTTGCAAATGAAAGATCTAAACATTGAGAAGGTTAGAAAGATTACACTTTCCTTATTCTTTGTTCAACATTCAAACAATTACTCTAACTACAAAACATAATGATTGTTTATGCAATAATTAAATTGCTAATTAAAATGTATTTGCAGGTGGTGAATTTTCCGTTCCCCACCCCACCCTCCTCTGAAGCACTGGTGTCTGCTGAGCAGCTGCTGATCTCTTTGGGTGCTCTAGAGGAACCACCTCGCCAGGGGCGGTAGGATTGCCATTCTTTTTAAAAAAAATTTATTAAGTGCACACTAATATTTTATCGGACCACCTCTTGCTTTTATTACGACCACGGCACCGTTTCCATAATCTTAAGTGATGTCACAACATGTATTTCAGAGTCTCATTCATTTCTCTCCAAAATATTGTACTAATGATGTATCATTAAATTATAATATATATATAATGAATTAAATTGAAATCTATGGTAGGCACTAGGCATGATGGGTGCATCCGCACTTCATCCACATCACCCTGATTTTCTCTTTACTCTGGAAGAGGGTAAATCTGGACTCATCAGTCCATATGTCCCTTTTTACAATGCCCCACAGTCCAGTTTATGCTCCCTGCCAAATGTATTTATTTATTATAATTTTTTTATTAAACTCACTGATGAGTGGTTTTTCTAAGGCTACACAGATGGTTAGTCCTAGTCCCTTCTTTTTACATTATGACTTCTCTTTGCATTGTGTGTGTGGAAATGCTCTTACATTTACTATTAAACATAGCCATGAGTTCTACTGTTGTTTTGTTTTACAATTTGATTTCACTATGGGTTTATATCGACTCCCATCACTCAATCAGGATGTTTCTCCAACCACTTTTCTTTCTCAAAGATGATGGTACAACACTATCTTTTTGGAATTTAACATATTAATCACTACAGTAATTATTCAGCGCAAGACTTTTTTTGGCCAGGCAATGTATTAAAAGAAAAGAAAGACAGTCTTCCAGACAGTTTATTTAGTAATATAGAAATGTCGTGGCAAATTAAATTGATTCCTCCTGCTCCCAGAACCACGTGTCGGTATCGACCTGAGATTGACTTTTTAAATTAAATTAAGAAAAGAAAAAAACTTTTACAGTATTTAAATTTTTCAAGATGAACATGAGAAAATGTTAGAACAAGGACAAGTTAGCACTTTGCATCTAAATTAACATAGCACTTGCCACTTGAATTCATCCTGAATATGGACTTAAAGATGAAACTGCTGACTGATTGGTCGTATTCGGGAGAGAGACCCTGAAAATAAAGGCATTGGTTTGGCACACACACAGCGTCAGTTGCGTGTGCCCAGGCATTTTTTTTCTAACACTAACCATAACCCTACTCTGCATGGCTCAGGTTTTGCATATTTTATTGTTAAAGCTGCATGTGACTGTATTTATTCCAGGAGGCACAACTGACGTTTGGTAACCCAACAAAAAAATGAAATGAGGCCTTCCTGATCCGGGCCAAACCACCTGCTTGCTGCCCAACAACTCCATGTAGGGCAGCAGGGGCATAGCGCAGAACGCTGGGCTTAATACATAAGCGTTGTCATTGTATCCTGTTCCTTTCTTGATCCATATATTTCATTTTTCATTTAAGGCTTACACAGGCCCCCCTGCCATTCCGGCCCTGGGTAGTCAGTTCCATTTTCCCCTAATAAAATGGGGGAAGAAAAATTATTGAAGAGCAGCAAAATTATTTCCACACAAGACTAGGGTTGGGTATTGTTTGGGTTTTTTTCGATACCGGTGCCAAATCGATACTTTTAAACCGGTACCGGTGCCAAAACGGTGCCTGATCCGATACTTTGCAAAAGCCACAAAATGATGGTGGACTCAAGAATACGTTTTTATTGAACAAAAAAATGTAATGCTTAAAATTGAATAATATATTAAAAGTTTAAGTACTAGCTGGAAAGCCATAATTATTAAACAGAATCCATGATACATTAGTATTTTACAAATCGTTTGACCATTTGTTAGCATGAATGCAAGATTTGCATTTTGCAATTAACATTACATTAGCCTACTACTAACCTGCGGAAAGGCTGCTGACATCATCATAATCAGTGGACTCCTTTTTGCTACGGTTGGTATGACTAGGGCTGGAATCATCCACACCAATAGTGCCAGCTGTTGTCTGTAAGCTGTCACACACGGCGCATCCCTTTGCTTTTAACTTTATTCCGTGTGCCCTCAAATGTTCCATTAGATTTGACGTGTTTCCCCCTTTACACGCGACTGCTGTAAAACATTTACTGCATGTCGCGGTGTCAGAATCCTTTTTGTGAAATATAGCCACACTTTCGACCGTTTAGTTTTAGGCATTTTAACGAAAGTTAATTTAGCAAGTTAAGATAGCGGTAGATCACCTGCTGCCGTCAGAGCAAGTGTAACGCAAGCTGCATTCACGTGCATCTCGGATGGTCTCATTTCCTGATGATTTGTGCTTTTATTTTATTTTTTTATCTAATAATAAACTTTTAATCTACAAAAATAAAATGGACAGTAACATTACTGCAACAATGTTTTGGTTTTGTAATTGTAAAAAGGTTTTTCTAATTAAGGAAATAATTTATTTTTCAATCATTTCTGACACCCCATGAATGCAGTATTTAAATTTTACTAGCGATCATTTGTGTTGATGAATCTAATGCTTATTACAACTGTGTCATCATCATAGCCCCAGAGAACAAATATATTAATCGACAGTTCAGACATTTAAATGGCATCGAAATGAGACCCCGAAATTCGCATTCTGTTTCGGTCCGGTACATACCGGATTGGCACCGGTTTTTCGGTACCCAACCCTACACAAGACAAAATTAAACTACAGTTAAACCTTGAATTGCGAGCATAATTTGTTCCGGAAGTGTGCTTGTGTTAATACAAAATATGAAGAAGTAGCCATATGCAAGTGAAGAACATGACACCGTTTACTTCAATTTTGTTGCTTCAAGTTTGTTTTGCTCAATTTGAAAGTTGGAGCCAGAGTACATACAACCAAAGCAAATTAAGCTTCACTTTATCTTTGACAAGAATCGTAGCTGTAGTGATCAAGACCAGAGAGAGGAGGGTAAGAGGCACTGTTTAAGAGGCAACTTTTTCACATACACACGCGTACAAACACCAAATAAAAAATGCTTAACGTGCACATGATCACAAGTGTTGTAGTAAACAGTATATTCTCACACGGATGACGACTATACGAGTGACGCATGTACTGGGAGGCGATTACCCACAATACTGCTCGTATTTCAAGACTTCGTTCATTTACGGACTTGAAATTTATTTAAAATTTTTGCTCGTCTTGCCAAACACCCACAGATCAAGGTATTTGCATTGCGTTTAGGCGCACTGTTTATATTCATAAAAATACTCAAAGACTAAAAGCTTTAAGAGAGAATGTACCAAAACCCTTGCAAGATCATGTAACTGTAACAGGATGACAGGAGCCATGGAAAAAGTAGATAGTTTTATGAAATGGAGGAAAAACAAGATGTATTAGACTGTAGGATAAGAAGGTCCACCAAAGAGCATGGTCCTGAGGGTCAGTTTCCCATGCTTATATGTATTTGTGCGTGTGTGTATGTGTACATGCTATATATATAAGAGTAAGAGAGAAATCAAGTTTGTTAGCCTTTGAGTGTTCTTATGAATATGAAAAAATGCTAGGTTGCTTTTCTGTAGTTACAGGATGATTAAAATATTTTAATGTCAATATAAATAGTCACATGTAATTCACACTTTTGATAATATTTTTTTGGATCCCCACTCTCACTCCCTAGTTTAAAGCTCCAGCTAGTGTGAGACCTTTCTGCAGTCTGTAAATGCGTTTGAATGTTTGTTATTTGCCTCAATGTATGTGAGGGAATGCACATGGGAACCGCAGTGTTGATTTGGATTCAAAATAAAAGCTGTTTATATCGTGGTTTTGCTTCCGTCATCCATAAACAATTGTTTTATATATAAAACCATGAGAAATTTCAAACATGGAATGAGAAGTTGAGTGATTCCATGTATCTCACTCTCAATATGTGTGAGCTGTCAGCTTTGGTTGTATGTACTCTGGCTCCAACTTTCAAATTGAGCAAAACAAACTTGAATAAACAAAATTGAAGTAAATGGTGTCATGTTCTTCACTTGCATACGGCTATTTTTTGTTCCTGAAATATAGCTAACTACTTATGGCACGTAGGCAGAAAGTAAGAATTAAAACACAAGTAAAAAAAAGTTGAAGGTGATTGAAGGTCAATGTTATGGTGCATACTCCTATAAAATTCTTCTTGGTGCATGAGGCCTTTTTGACCCATTGCTCTGTAAATTTTTTTTAAACCTCTCTTACACTCTGTATCGCTTCCAGAATGGTGGATATGGAGAGGGCTCGTCTGTCGTGTCCTATAACCCCTCTGGGACGCGCCATGGCAGCGTTTCCTGTTGCACCACGCTACGCTAAGATGCTTGCACTGGGCCGTCAGCAAGGCTGTATGCCTTATATCATAACAATAGTGGCAGCCATGACTGTTCGAGAAATCTTTGAAGAACTGGACAGGTAAAGCAGGCAAGAGATTAATACAGATTAATGTGCCTGTGAGATTGTTACAAGAGTTTCAAATTTAAAGTTCTTGAACCTTTTTTTATTTGTTTCTGTCTCTTTCAGGCCAGCGGGTAGTGAAGAGGAGAACAGTAAACTGGCTGGAAGAAAAGCACGCTTTAGCCAGATGAGGAGGTTGTGGGCAGGCCAGGGCCAGTCTTTACTGCTGGGAGACCTCATGGTGATGCTGGGTACACTGCCAATAATTCTACAGCTACTTACACATTATAATACAAGTATTTTAATTATGTAAAATCTGATGCCAAAAATGTATGTGTGTATGTAGGTGCTGTAGGGGCTTGTGAGTTTGCTGGCTGCACACCAAAGTTCTGTGAAGAAAATGGCCTTCGCTACAAAGCTATGTTGGAGATACGAAGGCTGCGGGGACAGCTTACTAATGCAGGTACAGAGCTCTCCAGAAATTTTTTTTTTTTTTTAAAAAAAGGACAAAAAGAGTTTTTGTGCTGAACTTTCCTCATCCTTCTGCACGATTCTTGCTAAAATGTGAAGTATGATTCTACTTCATGGGAATTGAGATCATGATTTTGTGACATGATTCTCAATTTTTCCTCCCCATGTCCCCATTAGAACTGTACTTGCATGTCTTTTTTCGGACAGTGGTATATATTTTTATTTTAAGTGCAATTGTAAATGCAACAAACAAACAAAAAAAAGAAAGAAAGAAAATGTAATGGTTTGACACATGCGCATTGACATGGGGACCATGCAAAGGAGCCAATCATAAACGGGTCATCAGAATGTCCTACCACGCCAGTCTCTGTCTGGCTGGACTATCACAGCAGTGCGATATTGAGGGGCCAGGTGAGAGTGTATGGAAATGCAGTTTGAGCACGAACGACTGAGAGTTTAATGGAGCAAAAATAAAATCTCAGAGCACAGTTTTATGTTTTGGTTTTTGGTACATAAATAACGCATACTACTCCAACAAGTAAACTGATTAGCTTGTTTAAGTCTGCCTCCTTGTTACACATCACCTGAGTGACAACAAAATGCCGTAAATGAGGAAGCTAGATAAGGGAATGATTTCATCTGTATGACTGAATAATTTACTAATCTCTGGTCTGATTGCTGAATTAATAGTGTTTTGTTTTACACTTTGCTATATAGTTCACACACACTGGTTACACGTACAATCAGGTACACACCTGAATGCAGAGAAATAAATGCAGTGAATCATCATACAGAAATGAGATCGTGTGTATGTACGAACTGAGATTTTTATACTTTTTAAAAAATAAAATCATGTAGCCCTAATGTCCTGACATAATTTCTTCAGTGCCCTGAGTTCCTTAACACCAAGCCACAAAACATCCCTAAATTATTAAACAAAGATTTTCAAGTATCACAATTTGTTGCATTGATTTGAAATATTTCCTGCAGAGAAATGTATAAAGAGTGAACAATTTTGGATAATATATTAGTAAAATACATCTACAGCATGTTTTTTTTTTCCAATCTGGTCATGATACTAAACAGATTTTGTTCCTAAAGTACTCAGAGATGACATCCCAAACTGTTTTACAAGCTAGATGTTACTCTTTCCTCTAGCTTGAGTTCTCCCGGACACATGAAGAATTCAAGAGTAGTAGAGGAAATATGGAATATTCAGGGACTAAGTAAGACGCAAGAGTAATGGAAACTTAAAGTTGGTATGCAGCGTCATGGGTATAGATGCTCAGTGGTGAAATGCAGAATCCTTTTTTAAAAAAGTCCTTTTTGGCAGATGGTGAATGCCCGCTCTGCTGGTAAAAGCTCCATGTATTGTGTAATGCATACATTTTTATACTCTCTGAGCCTCTTTGAAATGTATGATGGTCAGAGTAACAAATGGTCAGGTGGGCATACACTGTCTCTAATGATAGGATGGACCTCATGGGTCTAATTTATCTATATGTTAATGAACTTCCTTAGAATGAGTGTTAAAGAATGAAGGTTCTTTCCCAGGCCAGGTGGCTCTGTAATGTGTATTGTTTGTGTGTGCGTGAAGGATATTTGCAGAATTTAAATCCTTGTGCCTCAAGCGTTTTTCCCTAAACTTATTATATTTATGTCACCACATGTTCATCATGACATACAGGTTAGATTTATACAAAATTTCTCTTGAAAAATATGTTCGTTAAACATTGTTTAGATCATTACTGGACATCATAATGCGACTAGTCCTGTATGATCTTAGTGCCACAATTTGTACATTATCTCCAGTGTTTGTTTTTTTCCCTTGAAAACACAAATTGAATATTACTATAAAAAAACAAGTGTAAGCAAGACGAACATGTTAAAGGAAAATAACGAATTAGTTAAAATACTGAGAAAGCACCAAAAGGAGTTTGCCCAAATCTAGAAAACATAGTCAGCGCACATAAACATCGGTATAAAAAAGACACAAAACAAACAAAAAAGTAAAACACTGACATAAAAAAATGCGGTTAAAAAGGCACTGCCTATGAGAAATTGAGTAAGCTATGAAAAGACATCACTGGTGCTGTCATATCTTACTGGCCCAGGATATAATAATCATAAAACAAGTCAGGTCAGGTACGCTTTTATTATCATTTCAACCATATACAGTTCAGTACACAGTGAAATGAAACAACGTTCCTCCAGGACCAAGCTGCTACATACTGTACAAAATAAATTAACAAAACTAACTAGCTACCTAAGAAACCTAATTAGCTGACTAGCTGAGACCAGACAGATTGACATTTTTTAATTAACAGAAAACTATCAAAGTCCTATACAAAAGAGACATAAAGTGCACTTGGAAATGTGCAAACATGAGCAACAAGGTGGCAACTCGACATATTTCAAAACCCAAATGCCTTATTTAATAATCAATAAACATGGGGTTAATTAATAAGGGGTAAGAAGAGTTTCAAAGAGTTTTGATTTCTCACTTCAATCAGCTCAACACAGCCTGCAGAGAAATAAGCAATAAAAAGTAAACATCAAATACAAATAATTTATCAAAAAAACAACTTGGCCAATTGATCCAGGATTTAAACATGAAACCTCACTTGTCTGTCAGTCACCATTCATTGCACAGTAACATAAAGAAGACGTTGAGAGAGGGGACATTTTTATGTAACATTTTTAACAGTATTGATTTTGATTTGGTATTTTCCATTTTAAAAATAATAATTTATATATTCTTAGTAAATGCAATTAATGGAATTTTGTTTGTCATTTGTGATTTGGCTTAGTCTTAACAAATGGGGGAAAATATTTTGGCTAGATGGCTCGCATAAATTGCCAAAAATATTCATTTCAAAATGTAGTTTTAATGATGATTAATTTTTGTTTTAAACGATATGATTTTAGAACAATGAACCTAACTTTATCGAGCAATATATACAACAGCATGTCCTGCCATGTGTGTTTTGTGTTTTTTCAACAATAGTAATAGAACATTAAAGACGGATGGATAAAACTCCCCAGGTCAAACTTAAAGCAGGCCTGTCCCGTCTCTTTAGTGTCTGTTGCTCATAAGTGTTAACCTGTAGTGCTAGTGCTTCAGCAATAGATGGGAGTAGGATTTGTTAAACAAAGCACAGTAACAACTAGGGACCCATAGCCGATATAATCACAATACTTGGGTGCTGATTTGATGTGTATTGTGATTCTGTGAATATCACAATTTCATAAATATCCCGATTCAATATAACTTTTTTTAGTTGTTACATTTCTAAACAAACTTGGCGAATAATCCACTCAAACTACAATACACAGGATTCTACATGCTGCCTGCCAATGTGTTAATAGGTTTATGTGTGCCAGCTGTAAGCTTACTGAGGAACTGGCACATTTCACCACCTCAAATGCAAATGTTTATAAATAAATATATTTTTAAAAATTCTATGGAGTCAAAGTGGCGATACATGAATTTCCACATACTGTAAAAGAATCGTGATATGTAACTGAATCGATTGTTCCCAATCTCTAGTAACAACACCGACATAAAACCATCCAAGTTAGTGATGGCTATACTGACATAACAGCATTTAAATATATTATTTCCTCAAAGACTTACACAGACTTAATTTCAAGTGCTGTGCTTTTTTCCCTTTAATCACAGCATTTGTAGAATAAAACGATTGACTTTTGTATTAATGTATTATCCCCATTATGCTGTGAGTCCTAAATTACACAGATGGCCATTGCTTAAATGATATTCACACACAAAGCCTTGAACTGATAGTACAATATAAATATGTATCGTATTCATCAGCACCACCTTTATATCATGTCTGTGTGCTTTTATGTTCTTTTCTCCTGTGCAGTGAATGCTGTGTGTTCTGATGCGGGGGTGTGTGTGGACAATAAAATGCCCCCCCCAACTGAATCTCAGGTAGTGTGCCTTAGGCAGATTGTGTTGGCTGGTTTAGGAGATCATCTGGCTAGACGAGTACAAGCTGAGGAACTGCTGGATCCAAAGTGGAGAAATGGATACAAGGTGAACTCGCATGCTCAACAGTTTAGTCAGGTCTTTCAGCCTTAGACTATGGACTAAACTATAGATTAGAGCTTGTGTGTATGAAGTTTAATTTTACAAATTTTACAAGAAATTTTTTTTTTAATTGGGTATGCATATAAGTAACTAGAAGCTGAAGAAAATGGTCTAAACTGCAATTATAATCAGTCTACATTTAATCACTGTTTTTTTTTACAATGTGTCTTTTTTTAGTCTTTTTGTTATACAAAATAGTAAGGTGACTTGTATGATAAACTGCACATTTTGTTGAATATTTTATTTTGTGGGTTTGTATAGACTCCTCTGCTGGACGAGCCTGTGTTTATACATCCTTCATCTGTACTTCACAAAGAGTTGCCTGAGTTTGCAGTCTACCAAGATATCATGGAAACTACCAAAATGTACATGAGAGGTGTGTTTGTGTTTATGTGAGTCTGTGTGAGATTGTGCTTGTTTATTAATTTCAGGAATAGATTTGGAAATTAGAACATTTTACAGCATCGATCTATGCATTTATTTCTAATCGTATTTTCCAGTATATAACAAATGCTAATTGAAATACTCATCATATGGATTCTTGCTTTTTCTTTAACTGCATCAGTATCAATTCGGTCCAATTTTAAAGGAAACATTTCAGCTAATACTTATACTGTATCTATTTATTTTAAATATTTACACCAGGCTAAACTTACTCATTTACACCAGATTAGAGGAGGTACACTGGTAGACAACACAGATAAAGGCATTGTTTTTTTTTTTCTGCATAGTGTGTCTAGTGTTCTACATCAAGAATTATCAACTGGTGGGAAATGTACTGTAGCAGAACCAGTCACTAAATAAATAAATCGTCTATAGTTCTGCAATTCTAGATTTCTAAACCTGACCCAGCTGGATTTCTGTTTCAGCTCCTGTATTGCAGCATTTCAAAGCTCCATACACTTTTATGTAAATTACAAAAGAAAAGTATGAATAACAGCTCATTTTCCAGGTATAGCTCAGTTGTTAAGGCGTTGGACTACTGACCTGAAGGTCCCGGATTCAATCACCATCAAGTAATCACTGTTGGGCCCTTAAGCACGGCCCTTAACCCTCAACTGCTCAGATGTATAATGAGATAATAAGTCGCGTATAAGAATGTCTGGCAGCACTTTAGCCTTCTCCTGTTCCTTACATTTACGGCATTTGGCAGACAGATGACCTCACAAATATTTAATTTAGAATTTCTAATAGGTTCACCAAACTGGCTCATAAAATAATTTTTTTCTTTTTTATATCAACCATGATAAATGACAATATTTTTGCTTAACTGATAGTTAAACATGTTAACAGCAATAATTGATTAGCACAATAAAATAAATTAGTCATGGAATGTATGTTGAATATTTTTTTTGTCCTCATTCAAAAACAATGCCGCTATAAATACATGGTGCAATCCTGCACGTTGCCTGAACTGCAAGTGGGCTCTCTTGTGGTGTACATATTAAGTATGTGAGTTATGGAGAAGTACTATTAAGTATGCAAAACAAACATTGTCAGTTAATACATTTTTAATAGGTTAAATTCTTATCTGCAAGTAATTGGTTAATGGATACTCGATTGGAATGGGGTCTGGGGAGTTTGGAGGCTGGGTCAGCTGCCTTGGGCTTTTTGCCTGCTGGGCCCCATGCGGGATAGTCTGTGGTGCACAAGATATCCTAGTGGGCTTCCGGATGGGCTGGCTTTTAGCCTCTCCAGGCATGGCTGAGGCTTGGGTGCCACTGATCTGTCACCAGTTTACTAGTTAATGTTATATGCTGTTAATGTCATGGCTGAAAATAAGCACTGCAAAACAAAATTACCACTTTGCATTATCTCTTTTGTGGCTAGAACCTAATAATTTTATTAGTATTAAGTCTAATTTGTATTTAATGACGTTGGTGGCTTATCCAAACATTTGAGATTGAGGAATTTCTTGAAACTTAATTGATAAAAATGCATATTCCTGCTATAGAGGTGCTGTGCAGAATGTTAAATATTTGTAGAGACTGTTGTGTGGGGAACTGAACCACACACTAATACATATACAATAAATTTTGCTTATAGGAGTATGTGCAGTGCAGGCTGATTGGATCCCAAAGCTCCTGCCCCAGTACTGTCACTTCAGTGGACCAGAACAAAGCCCTGCCCCATGGTACTGCACCCTCAGTGGCAGAGTGAAGTGTCAACAACAGAGCACCTTCTGTAAGCTTCCCATCTCAAATGCTTAGCCCCTATCTGACGCGTGGCATTTTCTTTCTAGTTTTATGAACTGTTTTTGCATCTGTATTTGTAGTCAGAGTTGGATGGAAGCTTTCTGCCATTGAGATGGATCATCCCGAAGGCCTTGAACGCTACAAACTGTTTGCAAAGTTTCTGTTGGAAGGACAGGTACACGTGTGTGTTTGAATGAGTGGACTTTACAGTACCGCAGTGTATATGAATGATTAGTGACATTCTCATTTTCATGCTACAGGTGTGTCCCAAATTGCAGCGACACAGTACATGTTTATTGTCAAGCCCTGCAACCATGCTGAAGACCTGGGCCAAGTAAGACCACAGTCCACATAAATATATTTTTTATATGCATAAGTACATAAATGTGGTACATATAGGAAATGAGTGCCTGTATGTATTTTAGGCTGCAGCCTCGAACAGAAAATCTTTTGGGAGTGTTAGTATCAGAAAAAGTGGACAACCGAGATGCCTTACAAGCTGCATGGAAGAAAAATGAAAAGTGTAAGTATTGGACATTTTAATCCACAACATCCAGATTTCCATAAACATGATATTTTCTTTTGCGTGTCATATCTCTGGTAGGCTACATATTCTAAGGAACTGATTTAAATCACTGATGCATATCTGTTTATGATGGACTTAAAAGACAAAGCATGTGAATTTAAAACAAAAGTCTCTTTAACATTAGATTTTCTCAAAAGGTTAATGCAGGTACCAGAATTATAAAAAAATGATAGTGTTTGTGCGTGTTTGATCATTATAGACTTTATGTGTATTTGTGTGTGTGTGTGTGTGTGTGTGTATATGTGTGTATATGTATGTGTGTGTGTATAGAAATCACACACACACAGTAAATGCAGGGGTTGGAAAAAGAAACGCCTGATTTTTGACACAATATTTCATTAGTGTGGTGTAGGGCTTCCTTCTGCAGCCAATACAACATCATTTTGTTTTAGGAATGACAGATACAAGTCCTGCACGGTGGGCCAGAGGGATTTTGAGCCATTCTTCTTGCAGAATAATGGCCATGTCACTAGGTGATGCTGGTGGAGGAAAACGTTTCCTGACTCGCACCTCTAAAACACCCCAAAGTGGCTCAATAATATTTAGATCTGGTGACTGTGCAGGCCATGGGAGATGTTCAGCTTCACTTTCATGTTCATCAGACCACTCTGTCACCAGTCTTGCTGTGTGTATTGGTGCGTTATCATCCTGATACACAGCACCGCCTTCAGGATACAATGTTTGCACATGGTCTTCACAATGGTTCAGTAGTCCTTAACAGTGACACGCCCATCTAGCACAAGTATTGGGCCTAGGGAACGTCATGATATTGTGGCTGCTGCAGTTGGGCAGCTCTGGTTTTTTGTTTCTTTGGATACAATCCGGGTTAGCACCCGAACATCACTTTCAGACAACTTCCTCTTGCGTCCCCCATAATGATGTGTGCACTGCAATATTTGAAGCAAAACTGTACTACTACTCTGCTAATTAAACCTTAACACTTTGCACATTCCACCAGTAAGAGCAATCAATGAAGAATGACCACCATGCTGGTCAGATTTAGCCATGAAACCTTTCTCTCTCTCTCTCTCTCTCTCTCTCTCTCTCTCTCTCTCTATATATATATATATATATATATATAGATAGATAGATAGATAGATAGATAGATACACACACACATCATATGAGCTTTTTTTTTTTAAATAAAAGAAAAACACCTATCCAAGTTCACCTGTCTCTTTGCTCCTACGTGCAGAGCTCACTTGTTAATGCAGGTAGCTGATGGTTTTCATCAAATATTACATGTGAATGTCAGAAATCATATGCAATGACAGTTTGTTACAAACATGTGAAAAGTGCTTGTACTGCTATGTTTCTACCAGGCCACATGTGAGTTTTTCAAGATAACGTCTTTCTCGACATGGGAGAATGCTAACTTCACCACTTAGTTCATGCGTACAGAGCAGACATGTTAAGAACATGTTGGCTTTTATAATAGAATAGTTATATTTACTGATCTGAGATCTCACATCAGGCCAATCTCCTGTTCAACTCCAATCGATGTCCTCAGTGACTAGCAAACAGAATTACTTGGCCTTGGCCTTAGCCTAACTCCTGAAGAATTGTTTATCATTTACAATTCTTTATGTATATTATTTATGAGTTTCAGCTTTTTGACAAAAGTAAGTCCATAAGTATTTGTTTAGCAGGTTTTTTTCTTCAAGTTTTAATAAAGTGGCTTTGAAACTAAGGGATCAAAACCCACTATTTTCACAGGCTCGAACATATTTGAAAAATTGACTGTTAAGCAGTTTCTTGGACAGTTGCGGCCTGTTTACTTATGTTATGACATATTAAAGAGACAAAGTTTCTCAACAGCAAAAAGCTTGTTAGATGACTAAAGTAGATGAATTTGCAGAATTCTTTTAATGGAGACGAAAAACCCTTTTCACTGGTCTTTATTGATGTGACTGCTGATAGCAGGATGAATTCTGAAGTGTCTAGAGCTTTAGTTTCTGCTTTGATTTAGTCAAATGCTGCAAAACTGATAGGACAGTGCTTTACAGTACGCGTGGCTAATGATCCAAAACATATCGCAAAAAAAAAAAACAAGAGCTTACTAAGGCAAAGAAAAGGAATGGCAGAGTCAGTCACCTGCAACCCGACTGCAACCCCATTGGGCACTGTTTCTACTTAGTGAAGACATAACTGAAGGTAAAAAGACTCATTAAAAAGCACGAACTAACAGGATAATGTCCATGGGTTCCAGACTTCAGGGCTTCAGGAATTTCATAATAGTATTAGAAAAAAAAAAAAATTTTAAATAATTTTTTGCTTGTCCAAATATTTTTAAGCTTGTGGAGATTGACTTTACATGCACATTTTTTAGATCACTTATAAGTATTACTTAAACAGGTTCTAGGGTGGTGGTGGTGTAAGCAAGTTGTTAATAAAGGGTGGCAATGTGTACTGTATGCTACAAGACTGTACAGTCGTGGCCAAAAGTTTTGAGAATTACATAAATATTGGAAATTGGAAAAGTTGCTGCTTAAGTTTTTATAATAGCAATTTGCATATACTCCAGAATGTTATGAAGAGTGATCAGATGAATTGCATAGTCCTTCTTTGCCATGAAAATTAACTTGATCCCGAAAAAAACTTTCCACTGCATTTCATTGCTGTCATTAAAGGACCTGCTGAGATCATTTCAGTAATCGTCTTGTTAACTCAGGTGAGAATGTTGATGAGCACAAGGCTGGAGATCATTATGTCAGGCTGATTGGGTTAGAATGGCAGACTTGACATGTTAAAAGGAGGGTGATGCTTGAAATCATTGTTCTTTCATTGTTAACCATGGTGACCTGCANAATGGCTTCACAGGCAAGGATATTGTGGCTACTAAGATTGCACCTAAATCAACAATTTATAGGATCATCAAGAACTTCAAGGAAAGAGGTTCAATTCTTGTTAAGAAGGCTTCAGGGCGTCCAAGAAAGTCCAGCAAGCGCCAGGATCGTCTCCTAAAGAGGATTCAGCTGCGGGATCGGAGTGCCACCAGTGCAGAGCTGCTCAGGAATGGCAGCAGGCAGGTGTGAGCGCATCTGCACGCACAGTGAGGCGAAGACTTTTGGAAGATGGCCTGGTGTCAAGAAGGGCAGCAAAGAAGCCACTTCTCTCCAAAAAAAACATCAGGACAGATTGATCTTCTGCAAAAAGTATGGCGAATGGCAAAGTCATATTCTCAGATGAAGCCTCTTTCCGATTGTTTGGGGCATCTGGAAAAAGGCTTGTCTGGAGAAGAAAAGGTGAGCGCTACCATCAGTCCTGTGTCATGCCAACAGTAAACCATCCCGAGACCATTCATGTGTGGGGTTGTTTCTCATCCAAGGGAGTGGGCTCACTCACAATTTTGCCCAAAAACACAGCCATGAATAAAGAATGGTACCAAAACACCCAACAACAGCAACTTCTTCCAACAATCCAACAACAGTTTGGTGAAGAACAATGCATTTTCCAGCACGATGGAGCACCGTGCCATAAGGCTCAGGGATCAAAACGTTGAAATTTTGGGTCCATGGCCTGGAAACTCCCCAGATCTTAATCTCTTTGAGAACTTGTGGTCAATCCTCAAGCGGCGGGTGGACAAACAAAAACCCACTAATTCTGACAAACTCCAAGAAGTGAATATGAAAGAATGGGTTGCTATCAGTCAGGATTTGGCCCAGAAGTTGATTGAGAGCAGCCCAGTCGAATTGCAGAGGTCCTGAAAAAGAAGCGCCGACACTGCAAATACTGACTCTTTGCATAAATGTCATGTAATTGTCGATAAAAGCCTTTGAAACGTATGAAGTGCTCATAATTATATTTCAGTACATCACAGAAMCAACTGAAACAAAGATCTAAAAGCAGTTTAGCAGCAAACTTTGTAAAAACTAATATTTGTGTCATTCTCAAAACTTTTGACCACGACTGTACATTGTGGCTAGCAGTGTGTGACTACATAATATGTTCTGCCCTCTGGGTGGGTAGGATGGCTTACTTCTCTTCTGTGAGTGTAGAACTACACTTGGCACTTGTGAATTCATGCATACAGAAAATGGCAATTTGTTATCCTCAGTGTGCGCTCACCTGACCTGTTTCACATCTGGAGGAAGAACTTGTAGTGCTCGTCCTCCCAATGTGAAAGCTGTTGTGTGCTAAGTGGAAATTACCTAATAGTTAATGACCTGAAAATGTGTTTTTCTCTTAACAGTTCTCCTGTCGGCATACTGTCAGTGGGTTCCAAAGTCTCTCCATGAAGAAATCACCAAGAGCTGGCCTCCTGTCTGACATCTCACACTGTCTTATCACCCAACAGTGGCAACAATCACACACTGCCTCTATAAAATCTTAAGCAGAGCTGGAATTGCGGGATTCACACGCGCATAAGCACATGTCTCAAGGCTGCAGAAAAATTTCCACTGTCACTTGCAGAGACTAATGATCATTTATTTCCAGTTTTATGTATTTATTCATGCCTCATTGTGGACTTAAGATGACGGATATAGGATTATGCAACTTCTGTTCATATATTTAATCCTTAACTGAAAAGAATTACTGTTAAAAACATGACCAGCCTGGTATGTCTTACATTTGGGAATGCAGCCATTAAGAGTTCAGAAACTTGGAAATCTTACTAGTGAAACTACCGCAAATAAGTACTTTTTTCTCTTCATTAGGTTTTCCTAATGTGTTTTGTATACAATAATAATCGTTTTTTTATGTCATTTTGTGAATCACATATGTCTCTGGTTTGGTAGAATACTTTCAAATTAATTGTTCTGTAAAGTGATGTTTCCACTTAAATCATGATGATAAAGTGCCACCTAAATGTTTTCTTTTTTAATTTTGAAATAATTGTTAGTGTCTACAGTATATTAGCTGTCATTAAGACAGCAAAGATACAAGTATGGATTAATTAAAAATTAAAACATGAGTTCGTTTAAGGAAATTACCGGAATCCATATTTAATTGTTTTGTCTTTGAGTTGATCTTGGTAAGTAAATTAATTTAAAGACTGAATTGGTGTGAAAAAAATGAAACATACCTTAGTTTGGATATGAAATACAGCGCATGGCTGACCAAAGCATCCATGAAGATTCTTGGTAAAAGATTCAATCTGGAACAATGTAAACCCTTGTGAATTTCAACATCAACCCCAGCATAATGCCCTTTCTTGTTATTTTTCTCTTTTTACTGCTGTGCAGGAATTATTGTTCACTATTTAAAATTCTGGCCAATTTAGAATTATTTTTCCTGAATAGATCACCCTATCTGTATATGGCCAGTGTATGTATTTTACGATGAATGTAGGATGCATACGAAAACTTTTAATTGCCAAACTTTTTAAAGATTTTATTAACAAAACTGTTGTTACAGGTGTTAACTGTATATATGAAAGAAAAATGAAAGATGGCAGGCGTACACATTTATCACCACTAATTAAAAACTGGGTTTTACTTTTTTCTTCAATAAGTTTGTTTGCACAACATGGTATACAGAGTAAAACTGTCTACACTGATAATACACTTAACACTAAAAACAATTATCAGCCATAACATGAAAGCCAGTGACAGTTAAGGTTAATAACAAAATATCTTACAAGGGCACCTGGTAAGGGTTGGGCTGTAGTAATCGACAAATGAACAAAAAGTTCTTGAGGTTAATGTGTTGAAAACAGGCAAGGATCTGGTTGATGAGGGCCAAATTGTTATGGCTAGACATCAGGCACCTCCATACCAGTAGGTCTTGCAGGACATGTCTGTTCCAATCACAATTTGGTCCAAAGAAACTTTATTTTAGTACATATTGCTGAACAGTTGAATGTTGGTTATAATAGAATGATTTTAGAACATACAGTGCATCACAGCATGCTGTGTATGGGGCTCTGCACAACAATCAAACAATGAAAAATTCATGTGGAAGTGACTTTTTTATTGTGTAATGATATCACTGACACAATAGAGTAACATTTTATAATTTTTACAAATGTTTATAGGATATGGTGTAGTAAGGGCTTCATGGTGGCTTATTGGTTAGCCATGTTGCTTTGCACCTTCAGGGTCGAGGGTTTGATTTCCATGTCGTGTCTGTGTGCATGGAGTTTGCCTCGTGCCCTAAGTCTCCTGGGATAGGCACCATGCCCTCCGCGACCCTGTTTACAGGATAAAGTGATCGAGACGATGAGTGAGTCAGAGTGAGTGGTGTAGTAAAGACCAGGATTGGGAACTCGATGAAGACAAAGACTTTGTTCAGGGTGATGTATACTGTAGGACAGCTAAGGAGAGGTAAAGTATTTGTTTATACTACATATTATGGCAAAATCAAATGCTACCATAGTAGAGTAAATACTACACCATTTAGCATGGCAGAATGCGGTATGGGTCATAACACTGACACTATTAGAGGTTTATTTTCTACGGACCTTATTACAGTATTAGTTTTGACTTGTGTAAAAATCTGCCCAAAGGCATTAAGAACCACCCAATATATATGTATATCACTTTACGTATCTTAAGAATGTGTAGCAGTGCACATGTTCTCTCTCAGTAGTACAGAACAAAATGTACCATTTTCATACTTGGGTATGAAAATATATGGTTAATATAAGAACTGTAACTGTAAACAAAATAGTTTTGTGATGTTTTTGGTGGCCTTTTATGACAGCCCTAAAACAGAACTGCCATTATGGTCACTTCTCAAAAAAAAAAAAAAAAAACACCTTCTAGTTTTCTTAAAACTTGACAAATTTTCTCAATAAATGTATAGAATTGCCAAATTATTGTTGTGCTATCTATTTATTTATTTATTATTTAATAATTAATTATTTAAAAATAATTTGTGTAGCATTAGTACTACAACTAGAAGGGTCGTACAACTGGCTTTTTTTCTGCAAAGACTAGCTGGTCACAGGCTGAACTGGTCAAACTGGTAAAAGTGCTAGAAGAAAAACATGTTTTACGACCCTTCTAGACCTTTCTAGACGCTTCTAGTTGCTTGCTCAGGCTCAATGTTGCAAACTAGCTCTTTAATTAAACATAACTTGTGGGCTGCAGCTGGAAGTAAAAGCTAAGGCCCTGATCCTGTGCTATTTCTTCTTCATCATTGTGACACTTTTTTTCCTCACCAAAATTCAAAGAAACCTTTGCAAATTCTGAATCAGGACTGGTTATACTGTACGTGCGAACACTCTGGGCTTCCTACTTTACACTTAAACATGTTTTTTTTATTTTTTTTTTAACCATGCTGTGAAGTTTCAGACATGACTCAGTGCTTAGGGTTTCAATACTCGTGTAATGTCAGGGCGTGATTTTTTGTTTTACCATTTATGAACGTCCTAATAAAAAAAAGAAAGAGAGAAACACTGGAGTTGTTAGTTGTGCAGGCAAAAAACGTACAGGTTCCCACCTTCCCCTGAGGGCGAGTGAGTGAGAGGGTGGGGGAGGGGAATATCTCTGTCTCTCTCTCTCTCTCTCTCTGTTTCAGTTCACGTTAATTCTTTCTCAAGCAGATGTGAGAGAGTGTGTGTGTGTGTGTGGAACAGCGACAGGACACACCCAGTCAAACATGCCTGGTTGAGGCGAGTCCAGTGGCAGAGGGAGGGAAAGAAAAAGGGCGGGGGGCACGTTGGCCATAATCCAGCGAGTAAAAAAGAGGGAGTGTTCTGACGGTGTAATAGAAAAATGAAAAAAGTTTAAGCGGAGTCACACCTGACAGCTCGCACAGCGCCACGCTAGAAGGACTGAAGGAAGAACAACGTTCCGAAGAGCTCAAGAAGTCAAGAGTGTGAGAGGAGAAATATTAAAGGGCAAAATGAGAGACTCAGCAAAAAGAGGAAGCGGAGAGCAAAGACAGATGGGTAAGAACAGCAGTCATGTTTAAACGCCCCCTTTTCCAACGTTTCTTTCCTTTTTCTTTCCGTGCATGACAACTGAAACATTTCCTGTCCTTTTCTCATGCCTTACTGTTCCTGGATTTGTATACTGTTGAAAGTGAAAGTGATTATGTGGGAAACAGATAAGCTTTAAAGCTGTGCACAAACCTGTGCCTTATTTACTTAATAAACGAGCCTTCCTTTGTAGAGTAATCTGCAGAAAGATGACTGTGCAGTGTTCAGCCTGACTGGACTGGGCTGTATATCCTCTCTGTTACTTGGATCCCAACGTTCCTCTTCACACACTCCTGAGCTTTCAGCTAGCTTTTTTTTTCCTTCTGCCAGTATGTGCTGCAGAGCATTAGCTCCCATTCCGGAGTTCCCCTGCCTCACAAAGTTAAGCTCTTTCCCTTCTTTAACACACCCACCTGGAACCAGCAAGCAAGTCTTAAAACATATGGGGCAAAGGTGCTGTTGCAAGATTTACTAATGTGCAGGAAAATATTACCAGACACTTCTGTTTTTAAAAAAAATATTTTATGTTGTTCTTGTGTAAAATGAATGTCCTTACAGCAATCATGTGACTACTGGCCTTGTGATTGCTGCAACTCTTGGGATGGCATCTGGGTTGAGAATGACTACCACAACTAATCCAGGCAAAGCTTATTAATGATCTCATTAGAAGGATATTGTTAAAAGATTTATTAATCCCAAAAGGAAATTGTAATATGCACAGATTTATGCAACAAATAAGCAACAAGCAGAAATCGCAGTGAGAAAAGATTAAGTTCACTCACTCACTCTCACTCATCATCTATACAGCTTAATCATGTATTCAGGGTCACCGGGGGTGGGGGGCCTGGAGCCTGTCCCAGGAGACTTGGGGCACAAGGCGGGGTACATCCTGGACAGGGTTCGAAAACATCGCAGGTCACAAAAGAGTGAGTTAAAAAGTTAAAAAAAGATAGGCCGTTTACAATGTAAGGTGAATTAATGATGGTGTAAAATAATAAGAATATACTGTTTTGATGTACATGTGCATGATCATTGTATATACAGGAGAGGACTTAAGTAACTGAACTTAAGTAATTCTCTCATTTTTGTTCAAGCAAGAAAAACCCCAAAAAAGTGTGTTCGCGTAACCGGACTGTGGATCCGGATTGTGAATCACTGCTACATAGCGATAATATCCAATTTATCTCATGAAGCAACGAAAGAATATTCACCCTTGTCATAATTTATTAAAGATTGTCTTGTCTTACAGTGTGCCTCTGTCACTGTCAGGAATCTCCTTTAGAGAGATCACACTGGCATGGAGCCAAATGCTTTACAAATTCAAATGTGTAGGATTTATTGTAGAGTACTGAAGAGAAAGGCCTGTTTCTGTGTCCTGTGTATTTAAATCATTCTTCCATTCTTGGACCGGTTTCAACGTGGCAACTCCCATCCAAAAATCAACGGGGGTAATTTCTGCTCCACCACCAGGCTTAGATGCCCCAGGTGTATATGCAGTCAAATGTGACAGTTTCTTCTTTCCTGTAGGCAGATTTGTTCATGGGCAAGCTTACACAAAATCAAGCTGGGTCTTGTTTTTTAAAAGATCTAAAACATCCTAAGATAAAGCTTCAAGCTGAACTGTTAACAGTGAAAGACGCGCATATCTGCAGTACAGGGAATATTTGCGCATAAAGTTTGTTCACATTAGTTTGCACTAAGTAATTTTTTTACTTTTTTATTATATGCAACAATCAGCCATAGCATCAACATCAAACAATAATATCACATAAGCAATGATTATGAATTATATACCATAAACTGGTGACAGGCTCATAGGGAAACCCAGTGCCAGCCCATCTAGCCTGATCCCAGAGAAAACACGAATGTAGCACAACTTGCAGAAAAAAAGCCTACTCTGGTCATGAGAGAAAGGCACCAGAACACCCAGTGCACCACAGCCTGCTGAGCCGGCCTCCAAACTCTCCAGATCTCAAACAAATCCAATTCACAGAAACCCCACCCACACCAATAGCACCAAAAGTATCCACTTCCAACTTTCTGATGCCAGACATCACAGCTCACACCCAATGGTCTGGTAGAGTTATGCCCCGAGTAACCAGAGCTGCCCTGGTGGGTACCTACACCATATTGGGCCTAACATTTTGCACTGTAAAGTTATGGCTGATCAGTGTATATTTTTTATTGGGTTTGGTTGGTTTCATATTGCTATAATTTTCAAACACACCAAATTATTTGCATATATAAGTGTTTTTGAAAATGAATAGCAGGGTGTGCTTTGAAGGGCAATATTGGTTGTATTAAAGGTTGTTTTGCCTCAGGAGCGTGTTACTGTATTATATTCTAATATTACTATTAGTATTGCATGCACTAATAAGGGTATTCCTAGAGCCATTTATACAGTAGCAATTCCCATGATTTATGGTCCTGAAATAAATAATACTATTTCATCCATATCTATTGTTTTTTTTTTTTAATTATACAACTTTCTTTAAAATGTAGTTAAGCGTTCTAATGAAAACCAAGGGTATGCATGTCTTCTGTCTTCTACATTTCCTGTAGGCAGCAGTGGTCTTTAGTATATTTAATATTTTTGGCAATAATATGACAGTGGAAGTAGAACAAGTCTCAGAACCTTAAGAAGGGGTTTAGTTTAGGTGGTTTGTACAGTAGACTGAGAGCCCAGTCTTGGAGCAGTCAGTCCTGTACCAGGGCGTAATTGCCAGGAAGAGCCAGAGTTGACGAGAAGCTGATCTGGCATGCCACATCTGCGTGCAGATGCCAGTCGCGACTGTCCTTTGTAATATCCCTCTTTGGGGAGCCCTGTCACAAGTGGACCTCTGTCTTGTAAAAGCTGAGCTTCTAGAGAATGTAATTATCTTTAAGACAAAGGGGCATCTCTGTCTGTAGGATTTGTGGTTCACCACTGCCTGATAACCCACATCTAAGTTTCTTAGTTCTAACAGACTCCAGCAGAACTACCCATGCAACTGCAGTCTGTGGTCATAGTAATCTCAACTGTCAGTGTGGTATGCACAGTAATATCTGCCACATGTTGAGGTGACTAACAATTTAAGTGAATGAATGGTCAGTTAAGCTTTATAATGATAAATCAGAGAAGATAAAAAAGCAGTGAAATACAACTTGCAATGGTGACTGCACAATGAGAGTAGCATCCTGTTTTAGGCAAGCTAACAGATAAACCTAGCTAAAGTTACACTTCCTGGCAAAACCACGGAGGTTCAGTCGGTCAGGTCTAGGCTCAGCAACGTTATGTAGCAATAAAATTAGGTTAGCTGATGACCTGAATGTATTGAATGACCAGTATATTACTTCAAGTTATCGTTATCACAACTTGAAGTTTAAAGAAGAATTGAAATTTATTGCTGAATGAGATGATGCTTAATATTAAATACTACTTAATGTACTGCATTTGACTATTTTGAGAGGTCGCTCCAGATGTGTGCATGCACCAAGAAGGTGTCTAGGAGAGACTCAGCGTATAGGGGTTCAGAGAGATTAAATCAAAATGGTGCAGCGGATCATTTGAACCACTTCACATGTAAATCTGTCACACTGCAAAAAAATATCATCAAGTGAAAACATGAACAATAGCAATTTTAACTAATATTATTATGAGAGTATTATAAATCAAATATGAGCCAGTTCAGCATGTCTTAGATGAATTTACTAATTTCAAACATTATATTTTCTTATTCAATGCTAACGCATTTGCTTGGTTTCAGAAAAATGCATTAATGTAGAAACAATATCTTCTTATGTATTTAAGTTATGTATATAATTGAAAGATTATATAATTTAATAACCCACTGAATATTTATCAATTGTAATGATCCTTTATAATTTTAAAAGTTAATACTTTTTTTCTTTTGTGATTTTGATTTCATTTTGTGATTTTTGATTTCATGTGATAGTTGGAGGTACATTTATAAGACTGAATTACCAAGACAAGTCTTATTTTTGTCAAACACAACATTTCGATTTTGATAATTCACTTTTGTACCATTAGATATGGGTCACTTAGAAACCTCCACGTTGGTACCTGTCTTTTGAGACATGTTTCAGCAGAAGAGGAGTAACAGATGGTGATAGTGATATGCACATGCCAAATAAAATATGAATTTCAGCGTAACTGTTCTTAGGTACATTGCCACTTATCTGAGATCATCTGAATTCCAGACGGGAAAGATCAGATTTAATGCTCTCACAGCAATGTAAAAATCAAATATGACACATTCATGGGTATTATTGCAGTGTACAACATTTTATAGCCTGAAAGTGCCCAAATGTGACAAATGTCCATTGTTTCACTGTACAGAGAGCTCTAATTCAGCCAATGGAAAGCAATCTGGAGGACTGGGGAAGGAAGAGGATGGCTCATATACGGTGAAGGTCCAAGGGGCAGGAGTGGAGACTTTTGAGCTAACGGTGAGACACCATGCAACAGAATTAGAGAGACCAACAAGATATTTGGTAACTAGCTGTATAAATTCAGGTTCCATATTGATGACAATCCATTACACACAATTAAATCTCAATTTAGATTAAGTTGTTTAAACTGTTTTTGGAATTGACTGAATGATTTTGAAATAAATAAAAATACATTTGCTCCTTCTTCTTTCTTAAAGTTTGAAGTGTGTGTGTATCCACACAGATTTAAACTATTACTACTTAAATGTTGTAAGTGGTTTTCTAATTGGATCAATTATTACAGTACTTTTCAGTGCTTTATGTAAATATTTATTGCATAATATTATGTGTTTGAGAGAACCGTAATCTTGTTTAAGAAATTTGTAACTCGCAAAATAAGGACCTTGTGAAATGAAACACTACTGTTTACTTGTCTTTGCAGGTTCCTGGGTTCTGTCTGGTCCAGGATACAATAATGACCATCCTTAATAGAGAAGAAGTGGCCCCTCGAACATCCCTTGCTCTCGCACTGTCTGGTGCAAACCTAGACCCCTTTGCTGAGCTCCAGAGTGTTAAAGGCTTCAAAGCAGGAGTCACACTCAGATTAATAGAAGGCAAGTAGTGAATAGTATCCGCATGGTCCATGATTGACTAGTGATCTGTCATGAATCATCTTCAATGAAATTAGCTGCTGCTTTCACATGAAAGATCATACTGTATAAACACACTGCAGTATTTGCCTGTGATACAGGCTCGGATCGTAATGCAAAAATATTTTTTATGCAAACTTTATGCAACTTTTAAGTTCAGAAGGACATACAAAAACTCTGTTTTTAAGGTTAGCTCTCACACTAATAATGTTGTCGGTTTAGATTTTGTTTGGCTGTTAATTCCAACCCAAAAATGTATTTTGCCCCTCTTCCATATAAAATATGTTTATTTAAGAATTTAACAAATACTGAGTAACTGGTTTAGACCTGCCAAACACCCACCAGAAACGTTAATAGGAACATTGTACTGGTAAGATCTGACAGGAAGTCCACAGCCTTTTAAATGCACATGTATGGGCTACAACAGCAGAATTTTGTTCATACCAATGAAAATATTTGTTTGTCGTTTCACGGCGAAGATAAGACTAGTTCATCTTTGAAAATTATAACTATAAAATGTGTAATATTTTTGTCAGTAAATAAAACTTAAATAATGTAAATAAGGGATGAATAGACAAATGATTCTTTATTTCGTGTTTTTTTTAAACTTAAATTATTACTATTTGCTTTTATTTATGTTATTTATATATTGCAGTTTATTGTTTCCAGCATTGCACAAGTAACTTTTTCAGATCTCACAAAACTTTGCCCCACCCACCAGCATCAAAAACAAACACTCGTAATGGCATAATATTAATTATGTTGCCGTTTGTTACCAAAACACCACTGGAAACAAAAATCAGTTGGGAAAAACACAACAAACATAAAGAGCCCTTTGAATACCAGTAATACTTAGTAATGTATAAAAAAAAGTTAGCATTAAGTATCAGTTATGCAGATTGCAAACACAAGTTTGCTTTTAAATGCATAGTATGATTTAACCATGACATTACATAGTAACGTTTTTGACTGAAGGCACATAACGTTAGATTCTTATCATTAGCATCTGTGCTCACTAACATGTTAGCACCTCTATTGAATTGGTCACATGAGTTTATTCTGCATACTTGTTTACTCTCATAAACCTGAGAGTGGTCATAATCAAAATTCTCTACAAGTAAATGCAACCTGTAAAGTATCAGAAATACTACTGCCTTGGAGACTGTAATTACTTATTGAATGATAGGAAGTGCAGCTGTGCACTAGCTGTTTATTTATTTGTATTTTTTTAGAAGTAGCAGGTTCAGGACCAAGGTGAAACATTCCTTGGAAGATTTATAATATTTTTATATTATTTGCGAATATTACCTGAAGCTCATTAGCTGCATTAGCATGATTCTTTTGGTCCAGATAAATGCGTAACTGTGCTATGATTTACAGGTGTTCCTAATGACGTAGATTGTGTGTATATATCACACATAGTTAATCACTTTGATAAGTGTCAGAATCTCAATTCATACGGAAGGTTCTCTTTACTTTTGAGAACAATGACATTAATTTAATATTCTAAATACATAAAGGAATTTTAGTTTTTGACTGTTTCCATAGACCTTTTTAAATAGCATTTCTCATAGTTTTAATATGGTCTCAAGTCCAGTTCACAAATCATGTCTGGAACCATGTGTTTGTTACTATAGAGAAAGAACTGAATTCCGGTGAATAATAACCACACCTGCATTCATGTAACAACCAGTGATTATTATGGTGTCATTAAATTGTGTAACTCCTACAAAATTATGGTGCTTGTCCCAACATAACCTTTCACATGTGCTTTTGTGTTTGTGTGTGTGTGTGTGTGTGTGTGTTATAGAGCCATACTCTCCTCGTTCAGCTCAAGCTCATCTGGCTCGTGTCCAGGAGCTGTTGTGTGCCCCTAGTCCCCAGGATGCCTTGAAAGATGGTCGATCCCCCAGTGTATTAAATACGCTCACACACACAGTTGGTAAGAGGAGAATGGTTTGTGTGTATCTATAGTAAATTCTTATACCTTTGAGGTTTCCAGTGCTTTTCCACACCCCAGATACATGCATGCAACACAGCATCATTTTGTTATATGACTGGATCTCCTTCCATCATCACCGTCTCTACCAACAAATCAACTATTGTCATACTCAGTGTTGTTAGTAAATGATTGCAAGTCAAAAACTGGTTTATCTAAATAAATTGAGCTGTCCATTTATCATTGTTAAATGTGTGTATTTCAGATGTCCCTTCCACTAATCACTCCTCAAAGGGGAAAAGAACGAACAATAAAACCGAGCAGACGAACGAAACTCCTACACCACCTGACTACATCCTACCTGGGACTACAGAGCGCCCCCCTCTGGCCACCTTACTGCCCACTAGCACGTACCCTGAGGTAACTATATATGGAAGTGTAACAGTCTCAAAATTGCCCAAAGCAAAAGAACATGTTGAATTACATGAACTGAACAAAGACTTGTTGCAATAAAAATGTGTCAATTTGATCTGAATTTAAAAAAATCTTTACAGCATTTACTTTTTTGAGGGTTTTTTTCAGTTCCCGATTTCCTCCCTAATTTAGTCTTATCCAATTCCCAACTGTGTCTAGGGGGCTCTGACATGAAGGCTACTACTATCAGTCAGGGAGGGCCGAAGACTATCATGTGTTTCCTCTGAACCATGTGACGCTAGCTGACCACACTGTGCTTGCTCACGTACTGTTGGGGGCAGCCAACACACTCGGTAGACAGCGCTATCTGCTCTTTCAGCATGCATGAGCACATAGATGCACATGATTGGCTGTGGAGTCATGATTTATGTGACCGCGACAAGTACCTCCCATCCCACCCCACTGAGAGAGCTCGGCCAATCAGCTTTCTCCAGGCCCCCCACCCCCCGGCTGTGAGAGGCTACCGCATCACACGGGGATCAAACTAGCGATCTCTGGACACAGGGCATAATTTATTGTGATTGAATATTTTTTATGAAAAATGTAATTCAGTAATTTAAAATTCAATGCAAAAATAATTACTTAAATTGATATTCAAAAATATTTCCAAATTTAGGTAATAAAATTGAGGTAGAACAAATTCAGGTCCTCACATCCAGGAAATCACAGCAGTTTACTTTAAAGTCTGCTTCTTGCTTCCTGTGGAGTCTACTCTTAATGGAATTACTTGCCAATCGGAACGCAGCACTTCTAACCAACAGCCTGGGTTGCCAGTTGCACAATGAACAGTGTTATGCGCTAAAATTCCTTCCACTGTAATCGCTCGATTCAAAGCGAAGCCAGTGCTCTTTCATTCAAACATGAGAGCGATGGTTTTCTTTTCTCCTGCGCTCAGTAATGTACAGTCATGCTCAGAATATATACTATTTATCCAAGCACCAAAAGGGAACATATGTAGTTTAAACTACTCTGCAAGATTGTACAATGTTTGATAAAGAAGAGTATATATATATATATATATTGCACAGATGATAAGAATATTAATGTGCTTCTTGCTAGGTTCCCAGTTGCTTGCTGGATCTATCAGTTAGTCCTTGGAACCCCCCACCTGGCTCAAGGAAACTGCAGGGTGACTATCTGTACATTAGTGTACGAACATTGGAGGACAACTACTATGACATTACATCATCTCCTCGAGGGTTCTACCTGAACAGGTGAGGGAAGGGTTAACCTTAACTTATCCTTAGGCAGCAGGCCTCCCTCTCACTCTTTGTGTTTTTTATTTTAGGTCCACTGTGAATGTTTTCGACCCACGTCCTGTCTCGTCCACTCCAGTGTGCCACTGCCTGACTGACTTGCTGTCTCAACTCAGTCCACAATTTAAGCATAACTTCAGTACACTCCGACACAGGTAACACATAAATGTATATAACTATTTGGGTCTGGGTCTTATGTAGCAGTAGATGGACTTATAACCACCTGTTATATACAGTATTATGCCAGTTCGATATAGGTTTTATTTAAAACTTGGGGATGAGATCAGCAGAGATGACCTGATAAGATATTATATGTTATTTCCTTTCCAATTTCATTATAATCTTACATCCATTAACCTTAAAAAAAAGTAGTAATTAAAATTTTATGAGATAGCTTTGTTCGACAGCTTCACAGTAGAATTGAACACGAGTAATTAAATGAAGCCAATTCCTTATAAAAAATTTTTACTTAAAAACAAAGCACAGTATTTGAAGAATTCATAATAACTTCAGATAGAAGAGGTTAACATTTAACTTTAAACTAAACAAAATGCAAATTTTTTAATGAGCAGCACATATCTCTGTTTTATCTTCTGCCATAATTGTCATTTCTAAACAAATTTGGCAAATAATTCACTTCTTTCACATGGGGATGCCAATGTGTGTTTTATTTGGAATGTACCATCTGTAGGATTATAAACATTGCCATTTTGATGCCTCAAATGTAAAAATCTCAAAACTCAAACTGACAATAAGCATGTGTTGAGCAGTTACAGGCTTGTGGCCACAAGGCCTTTAACCCGAGTTCATGTCTTCCACCACTGAGTAGATTTTGTCGATAAAAAAAAGGACATATGAGGTCCAGGGTTGGGCCTAACTAAGAACTCGATAACGTGGGGAACAAGACTCTATTCCCATGTCTCCTCACGTGTAGACTTTGTTATATAGAGAGTGGAGCTCTCTGCCATGATCCACCCCTTGATGCCCCATTTTGTTGGAGAGGGAGATGCTGTCAGAAGGCAAGTCTAGCTTTGAAGCAGATTCAGAATGCCGGTGTTGGCACACAGCCCATTGTTTTGTTTTTTTTGTGCCCACTTTATAGGCTTCTCTGAACCTTCAAAGCTTTAGAAATGTTTTTATACCTTTGCCCAGATCTGTGACTCAGCACGATTTGGCCAAAAAGGTCTGTGAAAAGACTTAATGGCTTGGATTTGTGTCAGAAATCAAGTCATGACCAATGAATTCATTTGGAACTGATGAACTCCAGTCAAGATTTAAAGACATCTAAAGATAATCAAAAAGCAAGAAGCACCTGAGCTTAATTTGGATTGCCTTAGACCAGAGTCTAGATCAGGGGTGTCCAAATCCAGTCCTGGAGGGCCAGTGTCCAGCACAGTTTGTAATTCACCAACACCTAAACACACCCACAGAACCTAGTAATTAACAGATTAGTTAAATCAGCTGTGTTTGAGAAGAAGAATCACCAAACTGTGCTGGTCACTGGCCCTCCAGGACTGGATTTGGACACCCCTGGTCTAGATAATTACCAGACAGACAATATATATATATATATTTTTATTTTGAAATTCAACAACTTCTAAAAACATTTTGGTTTGCCATAATCAATTAATGTGTGAGGTTTAAATGGATAAAAATTGTAATGCATTATAAATTAAAAATATAATGTTATTATTATATTTACTTTTATATATCATAAATGTGAATTAATCTAAAGTTAATATCGCCTAATATATACTTTGTTATATATAAAATAATTTTGTTTTTGTTGTAATGTTTTGTTTTGTTTTCTGATAAATGAGGAGGTATCAATGGAAGACGGTTTACCTTCCAACATGACGATGACCCAAAGCAGTGATATTAATGAAAAAAAAAAAAAATGTTTATGTACCTTATATTTTTCCACCTTAGGCCTGCTCTGTCAACAGAAGAGTCCATGTCCACCCCTTACCGTACCATGAGCTGGCTGGGAGGTTCGGCACTCTATTCTCACAAAAGTAATCATAGTTGTAGACTCGGTTTGGAGCAGGGCCTCAACAATCAGGTATTTACCCTTTAATATTTCACTTTTCTAAAATGTATAGCTGTTCTATCCTTCAGTCATCTAGACACTGTTGCTCACTGTGTTTATACAGTCTCCAGACTGGAATGAGGAAATGCAAACAGCTAGAGATCTACCACAGAGCTCATTAGAAGAGAGACTCCAAAGAGAAAAAGCCTTATTACAGGTCCCCACTCTTTAAAAGTTGATGCACCAACATAATCAATCCCTTGAAATCAGAATAGATATACATACACTACAGTCAACCTATGAGTTAAACAACTTTGCCTTTTTGTTCCTACAGGTCAATAGTGCCTTTGCATGGTCTGTGGCCCAGGCTGCTGAAAAAGTAATAGACGGCTTTGTTGATCCAATTAATAGTTCTAATGAAACCCCAGCGTTCCTGTGGGGTGGTCTCTTTATGAACATCGGTGGACCTGGAGATGATTGGTTGGGTGGTGACCGGGGACGAAGGGCAGCACAGAGACTCGAACTACAAGCCATACAGGCATACAGTGATTTAGAGGGAGACCTACAAGAGCTTCACACTCTCCCTACTGCTCTGGCCGACTACCGAGGCCTTCGTCTTTGTGCCCAAGGTCTGGCACCTGGCCTTCAGGCTCAGGATCAGTCTGGAGTATCCACTGGCCTCCTATATAGCCTCAACACTGGCCCTTTAGAGAACCCAGCACGGAGGAAGCTCTTGCAGCTATTAGCTCAGTCAGCCAAGGGCCTTGGCCTGCAGAGGCATGCAGTAATTGGCCCTAGTGGCCATAAGGTCTCCCTGTTCACCGCCATCGATGCTCAGGGACTGTTGGGAGCAGACCGCCGTTATTACATACTTGATGTATTCCGAACAGCCCCTGCTGATGCCAACTTTTGTTTGGAAGAAGGGGAAGGAGAGGCAAAAGAGAACCGTGCTCCCAAGCGTTTCCCTCATGGGCTTTGTCGCCTACGACCAGAATTGGTCAAGGCTTTTGTGCAGCACAAGTAAGCAGTGATTGATATTGTATTTCTAATAGTTGTGATTAAAATGTGTACGTCTTATGTGTTTATGGTTTCTGTTGGTCTATGTGTAGTATTATGTGTATTTTTTTTTCTTGTTGTTCTTCAGGCATACTGAATTTACAATTCGTGTGAGAGAAAAAATGGAGGAGGAGGATGGTGTAAAATCAGGTAGGAAAGCAATCTTCGTTTTACAATTTGTCTAATAATTATACTAATGCAAAAAAAAAAAAAAGTCTCAGTTTTTCTGGCCTATTCTCAGCTCAGACTTTGACATGTATTGAATATATCTGCAAATAACAGGTGAATCTAGAGGCACAGAAGCAGTCAGAGCAGCCTGCAGAGAGGTTGGCTCTATCAGTGACATCATCTTTGAAATGCGTTTTAACCCTAACATCTTATCTCCAGGCAAGTACATCATTCCAAAACCTTCTTTCCACCTTTTTACACATAAATTAGGCGAGTAAACTTGGAAATCTGTCTTTTGTGTCTCTGCAGGTGTGCAATTTCCTGATTCAGAGCGTGATGCTGTGGCCTTACAGGAGCGATTACTAAGAGAAGCTGCTGCATTCCTTGCTAATGATCAGATAACAGCATTTGTGAGTGTGATATTCACTTCACGTTTTTGTACCCTTTTATCTATTACTCATATATGGCTGCAGTTTTTAATTTAAGTTTTTAACTATGCATGAGCCTTTTGCAGAAACATTAGACACCTTTGCTTAGCAGTTTGTATGTTGTATTGATTTGTGATTATTATTGAATATTAATACACTTATGTGGGCACTGCATTTAGATTCATGACTGTTGGCACTGCAATGAGATGCCCATTGATGGAGCGACACTACGACAAGCCCTGCATAAGAAAGGCATAAATCTCCGTTATTTGGGTCACTTGATCTCCTCCATCAATCAGTCAGATCACAAGCAGCAACTGAGGCACATCACTGTAAGAAACTGTCATAGAAAAAATAATCTTATTTTGATACAATAAATAGTTATTCTGATTTAGTTATATATTACATTATATTGTAGCAGTGCATCTTCTTTATTATTTTTTTTCCTGCATACTAGAGATTAGCTTATGGTGAAATTGTAGTGCGCTGTGCTCGAAGAATCTTCAATGGCTACATACAGGTATTGCATTGTTTCTTGTTTAACACATGAATGTAGTATATATGTATATTTTAACGTGCTATTTTAAAATATGCCACTTTTTTGTGTTTTTTTTTTTAAGGGAGTGGAGCTGTCTAATCTTTCAGCAGCTGTAAGTCACTTCTGCTGCTGCTTATTGGTGTCTCACTTTAGCTCTGCCTCAAATAGTGAGGAGTCCAAAAAACGCTCTAGGAGACGTGGTCATAAAGGTGGAGGAAGTCTTGATAATACTGCATGGAGCTTGCTCAGTGGAAACGAACTGTGGACCCTCATATGTCAGGACGCTCTAGAGACCTATGGCCTTAAACAGGGACTTGGGTGAGAAAATAATATTAAGCTTTTTTATATTGCTGTTTTCTTATCTTGTGCATATTCATTCTGATGTGTCGCAAGTACTCCTTTGCAACAAAGTTATGAAATGTTTGCAGGTCAAATATTGACCAACTAGTTGAGCAGTATGGGCTTCAGAAGCTGTCTGTATTACGAGAGATCTGCTTGAAGCTTGGCATACAGGTACAGTACTACAAATCTTGGTTATATACATTGGAACCTTGGATTGCGAGTAAATTGGTCAGCGAGCGTTTCGCAAGTCGAGCAAAATTTTTTCATGAATTTTAACTTGATAAATGGCCGAGGTCTTGAAGTACAAGTAGTACGCATGAGCTCGTCTGCTGAGCGTCATGTGATCACAACTAAGCCATTGGTTCTCCCATGCTCTGTCTCAGTGTGTGTGCGTCACTTGTATAGTCAACATCCGTGCGTGTTTACCATAGCATTTTGACCATGTGTGTGCGTGCATGTATAGCATTTTTTAAAGTCTTTAGTAACTGTACTGCAACAATGGCCTCTGTAAGGGAAAAAAGCTTAAAAAGTCTGTAGCATTGCGAGAGTTAACAACATTGCAATGTCACATTTCCGTGAAATCCTCAAAAGGAAGCAAAATCAAGTGTCATTAGAGAGGTTCCTGATAAAGAAGTTTCCCGACAGAGCAATGTTTCAGTTAATGTGTTTGTGAGTAAGCGCGTGTGTGAAATTCGCCCTACACAATGGTCCTCTCCCTCCTCCTCTCCTCTCTCCTCTTAACTTCAGCCAAAATTCTTTTAGGTAAAGTGCAGGTTAAGTTTTATTTTTACTTCATATTTTTTGTTAATTATTTTTATATGAATATTTTGGGGTTTTTAAATGAATTATCTGAGTTTCTATTATTTCTTATGGGGAAAATTTGTTTGATAGAGGTGCTTTGATATATAAACATGCTTTCAGAACGAATTATGCTCGCAATCCAAGGTTTAACTGTACTGTAAATAAATTAGCCTTCAGAGTTGCATATAAAGTCTTGCCAGATATAATCCCCGGCAGAATCCCTAAAAATAATATCAGAAACTTATCAAAACTCTCTCTAGCTTAATTATATATGCGCATAGTTTGTTTCATTAAAATTGGCACAGATTTTTAGAATCTGCCCAAAACCATAGGCAAAGATGATGTAAAAATATACGAGTATTATTATTATCAGTAGTAGTAGTATTATATAATTATTGAACATCAAACTAGTTTTTACCATGGGCACCAGTTCCTATAAGTGTTCTATAAGTTCTGTCAATTTTATCTTTTTAGTTGACCTATTTAAAGTTCAAGAAATGCCACTGGTAAAGGATAAATCTTTATTAATCCGGAGGAAAATTGCAGTTCTGCAGCAGCTCAAACAAAAGCAGACTAAAACATACATTAGTACTTAGGATAGGGACGAAACCATAAAAAACTGATATAATAAGGATACAATACTATATATAGTATTTTTGTTTAAAAAAAACTTTAGGCCATTATTGAGCAACCCTTCTACATTGTCCATTTATTTGAGCCAAATAGAATTATACACAGTTCTGCAATTAGTGCATTAGCAGGATGTTTTAGCAGAAATTATCCCACTTGCACTCTATACTCGTTGGCTTGTCCTGATACTTATTCCATACTTTTCTCATCAATAATGAATTCAATATATGAAAATGACAAAACTCACTCAAGATCTAGATCCCACCAGATTTCTTATGTGGTCAAATAATGCAAATTGCAAAACTATATGATTTATAGAAGGTTTATAAAACTATTATGGCAGCACTAGTTTAGAACTGTGACAGTCTTTTTGTATTCCTTGCTCAAAAAATGTATGAAAATACTGGTCAAGTAGTTTAATGCCTTTTTTATGCTTGTAACCAATAGCTCCGGCTTCGAGATTATATCTTTGACAACCGTAGCAAAGCCCCAATAACCCCAGATGATGTGCTAAACCTCCTGCCTGTGGTCAAACACATCACCATGCCAACAACAGACGCTACGCGGTCATTCCATGCAGCCCAGAACAGCATTGAGAAAGGTCTGCATTTAACAAAATTTTATATTAAATGTAATAATAAATTGTTCCTGCCTTTTAAAGATTATTGCTTTTTTTTGACAGGGTTGTTGGAGCAGGGATACGAACAGTTGAAAGAGGCAGCGTACCTGTTCGGCCGTGTGTGTGACAGTTTACATCCCGAGGCCTGCCACTGTCTCAGTCTGCTGGCTAAAATGGCTTATGTTCAGGGCCGCCCTGCTGAGGTACACATTTATGCTATATCACAGGCGTGTATTCAGTCTCGAAGCAACGGTGAAAATAACTTGATATTCTTGCTTACTTTCTGAACTCTTAAGGCTCGCAGTGTACAAATGAGGGTGGTAGTGATCAGTGAGAGAGTACTGGGCTTTGACCACCCGAATACCATTCAACAATACGTAAGTTACATAATATATTAAAGAACCACTCCGTTGAAATATAGACAAAAGCACAGTCCAGTGTGCATATATACCATAGATAAATTGAGATTAGACATTTAACATTGTTTTGTTTCGTCTTTCTAGGCTGTGTTGGCAGTATATGTGTTTGCTGGAGGAGAGACTGCTTTGGCCTTGCGGTGTCTGTATCGAGCTAAATCGCTCATGCTCATAGTTCATGGGGAGGATCATCCATATACAGCAATACTGGATGTGAGTAAAGCTCTGATTAAAATATACATCTAAATACACCGTACATCTATTTACTTTATACATTACCATGTACATGTCAATTAATCCTGTGAGCGTCATGTTTAAATCATTTAACACCACGTATCTTCCTTTCAGACTTCTTTAGGCTTAATGCTTCAGGGGGAATTGTCACTACAATATCTACAAAATGCACTGAGACTCAATACTTCTGTCCGAGGTGCCATCGACCTTACAACTGCCCTGAAGTAAGATAAACTGTGTTATCAAGTGAGCGCTATCAAAGCTCATTTATGATCAGCAGTGACTCTGATTGTCAGGTTATAATAAAAAAAAATAAAATAAATAAAATTAAATTTTCTATCCAGTCACCACCTCTTGGCACAGAAGATGTGTGTAGCTGGAGATTACAGAGGAGCCATGGCTCAAGAGAAGGAAGCGCATAACATCTTTGAGAAGAAGGTAATGGTCATGGTGTTTAGCATTTGGGCACTCAAGCTGGAAAATCTAAACTGAAAGGATTTGGGTAAAATTGTGTGTGAAATCTCACACATTCTGTGCAAAAAACATTTTTAATATGGAACAGCAAAATTCCTTATGACTTTAATGTTTGTGTATCTAGTGTGGTGACAATCATCCGCAGACTAAATGCAGTTCTGAGTTCCTGAATGCTGTTACTCAGCAAGCAGTGCGTGTGGAACGGTCCATAAGACAGGGAGGGGTCGAGCTCACAGACTTGAGCACACCCGAGGTATGAGAGTGATCGTATGAAAATGAACTTACATCGTGATTATAGACGATTACAAATAAATGACAAATTCAACTATCTTTATTTAGAATTTGGTTCCTTCTCAAGAGACGACCCTGGAGCAACTAGCTCTGGTAAATGGCATCCTGAAAACTTCATACAGGTACGGCAAACTAGGCCTGAAACATGATTCATGGAAGTATGCCACCAAAGTGCACTATTACATAACTGTGTAGGGGATCACGCTCAATCCGCAAGGTGGTGGTGATAATACTACTTTATGCTCACGCACGTGAGAAGGAGTCAGCTTTCTCTTGTTGCTTCATACTATAGCTGCCCTATTGGTAATGCTGAGACAAGCTTGTGCTTGCCAAGCATTAGACCTTTTCAGGTAACACACTCATGAATCCATAAAGGTGCATAACTGGCAAAGCATAGCTCAAAGTGTCTGTGTTTGCATACTTGCATAAATCATGTTTCAGTCCATAAAGTTCTAATGTGAATGGCTGTTACATAACTAAGTGTGAGCTGCTTCTAACTCTTTGTTACTGTTCCAGCATGAGGCTTATGGAATTCAAAGAGAAACTGAAAGAGAGAAGAGCGTGTGAGGAATCGGAGAAAGCTAAAGCAAACTCGTCTACTGAGGTCAAGATTGTTGAAGCTGCATCCAGTGAAACGCAGAGTGAAGATGTGAGTGATGGAAATGCCAAGAGTCAACCAGAAAAAACAGATAGTACAGAAGACCCACCGAGCCACTCCCAAATGAATGGGGAATTGGAGTCTCACATACAAAATGAAGATTGTGCAGCAACTGCACAGGATGAAGATCGTAGATCATCTTCACTTTCAACAAAGAGTGAAACAGAGTCAAAAGAGATCAGTAAAGTAAACATCACTGAAGCAGCTTTAGTAAATGGAGAATGCAAGCCCGTTGGTGAAGAAACGCTCGTGGAGAATCGGACCCCGAAGAACTGAGACATCTACAATTTTTAGAGATTGCAGACAGACAAAGATCACTACCTTTTGGGGGATGGGACAAACACATACACACCATAATGTATTTAAACACAGTTATTTTTATTTGGGTCTTTGACTGTCCGAATGATCTCCAGATCTTGGCAATGCTCATACCGGGGCTCTGAAGATTCATCCCACGTCGATTCCGGGAGATTATGAAGCTTGAGTGGAGGAAACCGGATGAGGGCAGTATCATTAAACACATCTAGGAAACGTTGTGAGCAGGGCAGGCTCGTCTCCTCGCACACATTTATTACCTTATAGTGTCAAGGGCTGGAACATACAATGGCAAGCACAAAACCATCCCTTCTGTCCAAATATATTACTCAATTGAAGCATCTAATTTCATAGTTCCACAATTTCACTCACAGTTTTTTTTTTATGTTATGGACATTTATCATGTTCCTGATGACATTTGCAAATAAACACCATTCCTTAAGTCTGCTTCTTTAATTAAATGTGTCAAATTGGCCAATTGTTCAGCTGACTATACATACAGTTTCTAAAATAAACAACAGTATTAGGGCTGACAGCATTATCATGTTCTGGATTTTTTATTCATCACAAGCCTTAACGTTTTTAAATAAATTAATTTGCATTAAACTAAGTTCACAAGTCACATTCAATGAGAAATTCTAGAACTGGAATTCACAGATGCTCAAACAGTTGTGAGAGAAGTTTAAGAGCTGGCACTTAAGAGATTATATTTTTACATTACTGGATTAAGTAACAAAAACAACAACAGTAGTCAGTTGTTATTTTAAGACACAGTCAGTTGTTCTGGAACAGGTCTTGCAAGAACAGTATTGTCAACGTGCATTAGCAAAAACCAGCAAACACCTTGATGAAACTCGCTCTTATGAAGACCTTTCAAGGAATGCAAGACCAACGCATATACCTTTGCTGCAGAGGAGAAGTTCATTTAGAGTTAGCAGCCTCAAAAGTCACCAATAAACTGCATCTCTGATTAGAGCCATTATGAAGGCTTTAATAAAAGAAGGATCAACCGTCTCAATATCAACTGTTCAAAGGAAATTATTGCATATTTGGATGCCTTCAGTATTATTTTACAGTATATAATGTAGAAAGAAATGTAAATCAGGAAAACTCATGGAATTAGAAGGTGTGTCCAAGCCTGACTGGTACTGTACAAAAGTTGTTTGCACAAACATCAATACATGAATTGGCAAACACAATTAGTGTGACATGTAATTGAATGAAACCCCTCAACTCTAGTAAGAGTAACAGCACTTTTCATTCAGAAAGACTGTCGTATGCATTTGTTTAACCACTGAAAAATGAAAGACATTTAACTGATGTTTGTGCCAATAACACATTAATAACTTTACATAGAAATGAATGTGTAAAATATTCTCTAAGTAATTTCTATAATTGAGACCTGTGACAAATGCCCATCTACTCAAACATTTAAGGATACATGTGAAAGAAAACTGTAGTCTCTTTCAAGCTCCCTTTGAAGCATTCTAGAAAACACAAAACGTCGATGAAAACAGTACATTCTAAAGTATTAAAGTATGTATATTTACTAAGAACAATCAGATGTCCCTTCATTACACATCATTTCAAATAATAAGGCAAACAAAATTAAACTTGCTTCCATGTTTTTCTTGTTTCTCTGACTCCTATTTATAGAAAAAAGCACTATAAAACGGCATCAGTCTTAAAATAGGAAAAAATTTTGCTAAAACTACTAAAAATCTCTCAGTTCCAAGTTGTCTGTTAACTGTCAGCTAGTGCACAAATTGATTTATTTTAAGCATGCTACAGTATACACTCGGCCTGAATCTGGCTGACGGAAAAGTGCCAAATACCTCTCCTGAATGCCATGAAAACTGTTGCCAATAAGGATGACCTTCGGCAGGATCTGAGGACTCCAATTCTTCCAGAGCAGATTGTTGTACAGCGCTTTTCCACAATGCATCAAGTAGAAGAGGGTGGGGTGGCAGACTGCTCGCTTCCCTTCCTGACAAAAAACAAACAATAACTTGTAACAATGTACAGTACTACGCAAAAGTGTTTGCCAGCCTCGTATGCCACAGTCTATGTAAAAACTTATTGTAACTGACGTAACATAAGCTTTTACATAGACAAACCATAGATTGGTTCAAATTGAGGTGTTTTTCTGTGCTCATTTAAAAATCAGACCTCACCCAAATAATAACCAATAGCACTAGACTATTCATTTTGAAATCTTTACATTACACTTTGTTTAAGCTATTGTTAAACCCAACAGCTAATAAGAGCTTGAAAAAAATACATTAGCCTTTGCACCACTGGCTAATCAGCCTACTGATTGACTTACTGATTTTAATTGTCATCCGTATTTTTTTTTTTTTCCTTATAATTTGTTAATGATAATTGTATTAACAATTAACTAATTAGTATAAGAAATATACCAGTCATGCCAATAAACCACACTTTGAACTTTGAAATTAGTTTCTTTGCCTGCATTTGAAAACAATAAAATATCTTCTTAAATCTACAGCTGTATTTGTGTATGCAGTATTGTATGAGTGACATGATATCAGGACATCAATGCTAGCTCAATCCCAAAGCAGTCTTTGGAGGATTAGTCATAAATAAGTACCGCTGCACATAGCTATAGTGCTGCATATGTGAACATTTACCTCATTTTCAGTCAGCACGGTAAAGCCCAACTCGCTGAGTATTTGACATTCTGACATTGTAAACACAGGGTCATACAGGCTACACCGGCTCACAGGAATCTGATATATGGAAACAGAAGGTTTACTATAAGCTTTACGTTTCTATTTAAAATACATTTTAGTTTACGGTCTTGACACCAGGTTCACCTGTAATGCCTCCAGCAGCAGTAGCAACATGGCAAGCTGATATCTTGCAGACACACAGGAGGAGAAGTTGCCCAGCCCATAGCATACACACTCCAGAAAGCAATCGGTACCTTTAATTGTTTTATCTACAGTCTCAGCCAGGCAGCTAGACAAAATCTCTGAGACAAAGGACAAGTGAGTCAGGACGGAAGCCATGTCACAATTTATTGATAATATACAGAAGACATTTTTATTGGTTGAAGGTCTCTTAAGGACTCTCACAGACTCAGTCACCTTTCCACTCTGGCCAGAAGTCTTCGCACCTCAGCTCATTGCTGCAAAAGTGAGAGAAGTAAATGCACACAGCCAAACATCTGAACCCTCAAATTAGAAGGATTCTTCCTGATGTCTTTCTACAACAACAGTTTTAAAGACAAAAATCCAGAGGTTTTAAATTTAAATCATAAAAACTGTGGTACAAGCATTAGCTTTCACCAAAATATTTCTACGTCACAGACAAAAATGATGGAACAATGTGAATCTTCCTTTCTTGCTTTCATTGAATGTTATAAAAATGTTCATCAAATAATTTGTATGGCAGCATTTTCTCACGACATTCCCATACCCTTTAACACGCTTTAGAAAAAAAAAAACCATCATTTATTTTGAACTTCTTGACATTGTAAACAAATTGCTAAATAGGGCTTCCTCCACAGATCAACAAGTGCTTGCTTTTATTCATTCATCTTACAGACATGTACAACTTTTGTAGTTCAACAAGCTCAATTGTGCCCCGCCCTCCCACATATAATGTATATTAACGCATGGTGTATGGTTAGCACTGTAGCCCCGCACCTACAGGGTTATGGGTTCGATTCTCGCCTCGGGTCTGTTCAAACATTCCCCCTGCACTTGGTTGGTTTCCTCCAGTTTCCTCCCAGAGTCCAAAGACATACAGGTTGATTGGTATTCCCAAAGTGAGTGTGTGTGCGCCCTGTAATGGATTGGAACCCTATCCATGATGTATCCTGCCCTGTGTGCCCTAAGTATCCCTGCGACAGGATCCAGACCCCCGCTACTGTATACATAATAAACAGAAGATATAGAAGACTAACTAACTCCACAGCTTTATTTTGTCACCTGGACACATTTGGTAACGAATCAAGTCACAAAATAGCTGGTGTACATAACCTGACAGACTCAAACTGCGACTAGTTGTTGCTTCCCTTACATCGCCTGCGTTGTCCTGCGTTTGTCCCGCTCCAGGTCCGCAGACTCCGGTTCCGACGGAGCAGCTTTCCCTTTGCGGACTCTTCCTCTGCCGCGCCGCACACACTGCCACTCACTGTCTGCCATCACTGCCAGGAGGAACAGCTCATCAAACACGTCTCCGGTCTGTCAGCATTTTACAGTTCACCTGCAAACCTCGGCAGCGTTATAGACCATGCCGTCAGAGCGCGCGAGCTAACCGGGGTTCCCTCTAACCGTGGTGTTACATTTTAATCGGTCCGACCTGCCCTTTACATATTTCCCACCGTACGCTATTTTAACATTTACTTCACAGAATGACCTCAGCCAAATAAATTCTCTCCACCTTCTATAGTGTAACGAGATATATAAGGTGTGATTGTGCTGTAAATAAGAAGGCGTACGAACACATCGTATAAAGGATAATCTAGCTAGCTACACTATATAAACCTAATTCAGGGCGCCATCTGGAGGCGCGAGCTCGCAGGTTCTGGATCATTTAATGTTAAACGGAAAAAGCAAACAAAAAGCCGAGGTCGCCTATATTATACATTCGAGTGGACAAATTCTACAACTGGAAACAAACAGCAGAGAACAGCTCTAGAACTGGGACCTATGGGATTGAACCTGTTCTGCGACTATAAAACTGTACTCAGAACTGCTTCTGCTTGTGCAGCCATGAAACCTCCAGTTTCAGAATTCCTTATCGAATGCGCCTCCTGTATTAAACTGATTAAGTACATGCATGTCTGTCTGTTTAGCAGAATATATATATACTGCAATGTCGCATTAAAAGTATCAGTAAATGCAAAACACACCAAGAAATGTTAGGTCAACTAACTACTGCTAGATTAATGTGGATTTTTTACACACTCATTATAATTTTTTCCTTTCGTTATAAGTAGCGTTAGTTCACAGTAAACTATAATTTAACGTGTATTTCACTTAAAGCCCTTCAATGTATCAGATGTTATGTTCGAGTCACATCGTCCACCAGGTGGCGCTCGGAACACTCCTCACGTGCTGTGCTTTCGCGAGCCCTCGTCTGAATTGAACAGGTTAGCTGGCGGTCTTGGGGATGAAGTATAAGACAACGAGAAAATAAGAATATTTACACATTTTAAGTCACGTTAATGTATTTGACCTTAATGTAACAATTTTGTTATTTGTAGTTAACTAATTTTTTTACCTAAATACTGAACTTGTCAATGATCTAACGGTAGTTAATGTAATATATAGCTACAGTAGCTGACTACACACTGTTGATTAGCATAAACGTTACTGCAAAAAAAAAAAAAAAAATGAAGTGTGTTATTGAAGGAAATTGTGTGAAAGGTAGGATTCATCATCATCATCATCATCATCACCATCATCATCATCTCTCTCTCTCTCTCTCTCTCTCTCTCTCTCACACACACACACACACACACACACACACACACACACAGATTGACATACACATATGGCAAATATTATTATAAATATATAAACAGTTGTATGTGCTCATTTCTATTTATTTTTTTAATTTTATTATTATTTAATGAATTAATAAATGTATTTATTACAGTTTTTGCTAAAGCTGTTCATGCTCTGTCACGCATCGGTGAGGAGATTTGGTTGGACCCACTGGAGAAAGGGGTAACACTTAACGTCTAGAATAATGTTAACACAGTTAACACAGCAGTTATGCACATTATATGAGCTAAAATAAATAAGACATAAAATGATTAATATCCTGTCAATATCCACTTTGGAGAACATTTACAGACAGATGTACATGGACAGATCTTTGAATCTTAATATTCGTGTGAAGTACTCTCTGCAGTCTATTTATTTATGTATTTATTTTATTTAAGCTTGGTTTCAATTCTGAAATGGTATTGTGTTCTCACAACTATTTATGTGGATGTAAGTTTGAGGTCAGTATGACAAAACACCCTTCAGCGATAACATAGGAAACCAGGTTTTTGCTTAATGAGACAAGGTGGCATTAGAACCACCTGCCCAGTGTTGTGAAGGTCTCTGTTGTACCATGAAAACAGTCCTGACATGATGAGACATCTGAACGTATGCTGTGACATCTGGCACTCTGGCATTAGTTGCAGATTCTTTAAGTGCTTTGCGTTGTGATATAGGGCCTCCATGAATCGGTCTAGTTTGTCCAGCACCTTCACGTGAACTCTGTTATGTTGCTCAGTAAGTAAAGTAAGTAAAGCCTTTATTTTGTCACATATACATTACAGTACAGTGAAATTCCTTCTTTGCATATCCCAGTGTAACTGGGGTCAGAGCATAGGGTCAGCCATGATACAGCGCCCCTGGAGCAGTTGGGGTTAAGGGCCTTGCTCAAGGGCCCAACAATGCCCAGCTGAGCTGGGAATCGAACTGCCGATCTTCCGATCAGTAACTCAGTGCCTTAGCCCTCTGAGCCACCACTGCCCATCTCTGTGCAGTTTTTGCAGCATGTTAGAATGGGCCACTTACATGATGAAATGTATTTGGTCACATACACTGTTCAGGTAGGTAGTACGTGTGAACATAACTTCCACATAAATGGCCCTGCCAAGGTTTCCCAGCATGCAAGTAATAGCCTAAAGCATTATATTGTCTCTGCCAGTGTGCCCTCTTACTATAGTGCATCTTGATTCCAGCCTGTTTCGAGGTAAGTCACACACACACACACACACACACACACACACACACGGCCATCTATAGTACATTATATAAAAGAGAATGTGATTCCTCAGATCAGGCCTCCTTCTTCCAAATTCGTGGTCCAGCCTTTGACAATCATTGTAATTGTTATTGTAATAAGAAATGTTTTTGAACATATAGTATAATGCCTATAGTTATAGGTGAAAACTCAGTGATGAAAACTATATTATTTTATATACAAGAACAAAATTATTTAATATTGTATAAACAGAGTCAATAGCTAGTAACACACCATATGACTGCAGATCAATCCCTGCTATCCCTTATCACCCAAATGAGGATCAGTTCCCTGTTGAGTCTGGTTCCTATATTATAATAATTTTGATTCGTACACATTTTCCATATTTCATATAAATTTTCATAATTTAGATTTTTGTAACGCTGCTTTGTAACAATGACAATTGCCAAATGCGCTATACAAATAAAATAAAATTTATTTGTATTGCTAGTACAGATGATCTAACCATGTGTTTATTTGTGTTAGCCCAAAATGTTATACTTCACATACTAGCATGATGATTATCAATTAACTTTTTCCAGTTCAATTACATCAGCCAGCGGAAGCAAGAAAGCAGATGAATAATTTTTATCCAGTTAATTAGCATACATGTTTTATGTTCCCCCTCTTGCTTTTTCTTACACCGTATACTGTTGATATGAACACACCACGTTTTAAAATTTTTTTTAATTTTGTGATCTGATGCTACAGTACAGTAGTTCCCTAATTTGTTTTGCACTAAATTGCATTTTCTTTTCTTTTTACATGACAAAGTGGACCTCTTGTGAGTGCCTGATACATAAACCTTTTTGCCAAATGATAGTAAAGTGTATAATAGTGTTTGGGAACTTTTTAAAACTTGACAGGCCGCATCTTCTTAATTCAGTCACTGTGAAGCTTTTTGTCCACTTTCTGGTTGATTGTTTTATAACACTGATTGTACCGAACAGGGCCTGTCCAGTATATCACCCTAAACTCTGTGGTCCTCCTCCTTAAAGTCCTGACTTTGCTCAAATTGTCAAGTTGTTGTTCTTCAACAATAAGAATGAGAAAGAGTTGAAAATTGAATGGAATGACCAATGAAATTTAATTTTTACGTAGGAAGACAAAGGACGTTTAGAATATTTTTTCATAATCATAGTCATACTTTCAGAGTATGATTAATTAGTTATTTAAAGGTGTTGGTGTTAATGGTAAGTTAAATTAATAGGCATTAAGTACATTAAGATAAATTCAAATTTTTTTGAAAAAATATATATTTTTGTTTAATCCGCTGTATTTTGTGTCCATCCTCTTTGACTGATCCTCACTCATTGTATAGAGATTTATAGAAGAAGAATACTGCTTTGTTTTGCTTTTATGCAGTAAATGTGCAGAGAAGTTGCTGAGCACCCTAAAAGTCTAAAAATAAGAAATTCTGACCTCAAGACCCTATAGGCTTGGAGCAGAAAATGAAAACAACATTTTTTTCAATGATTCAGTGCATTGCAGAAATATTCATACCTCTTGAACATTTCCACATTTTGTCAAGTTACATCCACAAACATTAATGTAATATATTGGGATTTTATGTGATAGACCAACACAAAGTGTCTCATAGGTGTGAAGTGGGAGTGGTTCTTAAAATTTTCTGATAAGTGTGGCGTGCACTTGTATTCACCCCCACTGAGTCAATACTTTGTAGAACCACCTTTCCCTGCAATTACAGCTTCTTTTTTTTTTTTTTTTTACAGTCTTTTGGCGTACAGTACATCTCTGCCAGCTTTGGACATTCATTCTTCTTTCCAAAATAGCTGAAACTCAGTCAGATTGGATGGAGAGCATCTGAGGATAGAAAACGTTCATATCTAGCCATTGGATTTAGGTCTGGCCTAACATATGAGTATGTTTTGATCTAAATCATTCCATTGTAGCTCTGGCTGTATGTTTAGGGTCGTTATCCTGCTGGAAGGTGAACCTCCACCCCAGTCTCAAGTCTTTAGCAGACTGACCAAAACACCTTCTCCCACATGTTTGCTGTATCCCCATAGGGCTTGTCACAAACTGTAAACAGGACATCTTGCCTGGCCTATCAGTTTAGGTGGACGGGCAAGTTTTTAGTTGTCCACAGCTTCTCCACAGCTTTATCTTTGGTCTGTCTGGTTTATTCCTTGGGCTTAATTGGGCTGTTTGTTTCTTAATGTTCTCTCACAAACCTCTGAGGGTTTCCCAAACCAGCTGTACTGAAATTAAATTACACACAGGTGGACTATTTACTAATTAGGTGAGTACTGAAGGCAATTGGTTCCACTGGATTTTAGTGTCAGAGTAAAGGGGGCTGAATACAAATGCACCTCACACTTTTAAGATTTTATTTGTAAAGAAAAATGTAATTACCATTTATTGTTTTCCTTCCACTTCACAATTATGGGCCAATTTATGTGTTGGTCACATAAAACCATGATAATATACATTTACGTGTATGGTTGTTCAAGGGGTATGAATGGGTATGAATGAATATGTTCCATTTTAAACATTACATTTTTGTCTTCATTAAAGGTGGGAATAAAGTTGACTTTATCAGTGAAAGTCTTAAACAGATGCTGCTAGCTTTCCCAAATCTAGCTAAGATGCCAAGAAGTGGAGACACAATGTCTTTCCCCCTCCATGCAGGCAAACATCCTCATATAGATATAAACAATGTTATGATCAGGGCCAGGCCACAGTGCCAAGAAGTATGTTGGATGCCATCTTTTTGTGTAGAATGGCCATAGCTTGAAAAACACCAAATTTAAAATGTGCACATAGTTAATGTAAGAATTTTTTCTTTTTTTCATACCATGAAGCTGGCTGTTAGGACAGTGAACAAGGCGCATTCGGCGTACGCTTGCTTCCTCTTCTCTCCCATGTTCTTCCAGCATTATTCCTCAACTTCAGACCAACAGGACAATAAATCTGCAAAATGCAAAGTGTCCTTAAAGGTATAAATAAATTCCAAAGGTTTGTGTGTTTCCACAGATAACAAGCTTTACACAAATCTGCATGACATGTGAACAGATCATAAATTCATTACAGTAGCTAGCACACCAAATTTGTTAATGCATGTACAGACAAATAATTCCACTTTGCATTGCATCTCTCTTACACTGCTGTGAATGCTTTTTTATCTTAAACAGAATTGCACAGTGAAATGCAAGACAGTAGTGTGGACGACTTTTAAAGTCAGATTACATTCATTTCTGTAGTAAGCATAAATTAGTTCAGAAAGCTATTCCCTGCTGATTGTTTTTGTTTAAAGAGGTCATGTGACGCAAATGCTATGAAGGCATAATGAAGAGTTTGCTTTTGAGTGTGGCACTTTGTCTTGCATGTCCCAAGTGAAAAGCAGTAAGGCTTGTGTATTGCATTCAGGCATTAACAAAAAAAAATAATATCAAGGGAGTCCATTCTTCCCTTTCTTCTACAACTGACAAGCTTGTAAAGCCAAAAGTTATATTCCGGAAAATAATTATAAATAAAAAAAAGTATAATTTGCATTTTCTTCTGATGTGTTCCAGTGATAAACACAACTTTAGTTATGTTTTTGAAACAGGATGTGAAATCTAAATTTACATGGTGAGCACTGATGAGCAGAGTGATACACCATGTGATTATAATCAGTATCGGCACTTTGGGAATATCGCAAGACCACTGATCAAATTAGTGGACAACTGTTGTATAATTCAGCTTATTTTCCTGATGGCATTGCTTTTCCCCTTTATACTTTTAAAGATACTTTCTCTCTTTATCAGGTTGTTGAACAAGTGAAGTGAAAAACAAGTTAATTACGCTGTATTATTCAACAGTTAGTTTCAACCGGGTAATCTGACTGGACAAGATGCCTTTCATGAAGGGTGATGATGGACAATAACAGCTAACTATATGTCAGATGGCTAACTATATGTATCATTCAATGACCCAGGTGTTCTTCAGTTGTTAATTCCGGTTGCGGGATGGGTGAAAGTATCAGTACAGTTCGCCATATTGAGGAGAGCGCAGCTACCAAAACACACGTTAAAAAACAGCACTGTCCAAGTCTGTCCAAATGACCCCATGTTGTTTTACTTATGCCTAAGATGAGCTAGAAAGCTACAGTAACTAACCTCTAAAACAAGTCTGAATCCCAAATCCTTCTGTAACCCTTTATCAAGGGCCCTACTTGGCATGGGACAAGTGCACTGGCTTTCCATTTAAGACTATTTGGTATTTAATCCCACAACCTGGAAGTTAATGGATCTGATATTCCAGACTGTTCACCATCTCCATGATTTATTCACCTACATTTTTTGGTACATCATTTCAGAGGTCTTATTTTGCTGCACTTATTTTTCGTGTGATCTTGCTTCATTAACAATCTGCTGAAGCTGACTTTCTGGCAGATAACTGTGAAAAAAAGAAAAGAAAAAAAAAAAACCTTAATATCCTGTAATCTGCTTGTCATCCCTGGCAAAATGATTTGGCCACCCGTGCGTAACATTGTCAGAACTTTTTCGTCAGCTGTTAGTAGGCTGAATTTTAATGTTTAGTTTAAGACAGTAAAATGATAATAATCTTCTTTTTAACATTCAGGTTTATTAATCTGTAATTAATTCAGAATTTGGGTCCAATTTGTACTGGCAGTTAGTCTATAAATTATGTATGTGTTCTTCAGTCGGTGCTGCCCCTCTTCCGCAGCGTCACAACAATAGAGCGCAGTGTGTACAGATGTGAGATAACTATCAACATGTTCGACAGCAGGGTGGTGTTCCAGTTTAAATGCAGGAATGGTAAGTTTAACATTTACAGTAATACCTTACATGTGTCTTGTGCTGATATTTGCAGCTGTATGTGTAGCACAAGGGGGCACTGTTTACTAGCCCACAGGTTTCCAATTCTGATCCAGGAGGATCTGATCCTAGAGTGTTTTCCTGCTTTATTACACACACGTCAATTCAGACTTGTTAACTATATTGTTAATTAGATGATCAGTTAAATCAGAGCTCGAAAAACAACCTGCAGGGCAGTAAGTCCTCTGTGATCAGGGTTGAGAACCATTGAATTAGCATGTGAGCACCAACATTCATCTCTCTCACCACGATGAGTATGAGTCTGATACATTATATTCACCTATAACATGATTGCATGAAGGTTGGACTTTTAGTTTATCATACATAAATGCATTATCTTGTGTTAAAAATTGTAGGAATAACCAAGACACATAATCTCGGGTATGAAGAATGTGAAGCACTACAAGCAGTTTTTCCAGCTCATCTGTGTCCCAACATTTTGAAAGCACACCCAAAGTAAGCCAATACCTGTTATGTATAAGATAATGACTTACATATCAGTCATAAATGTTATTCAATAAATTATTGCTTTTTTATCATGATATATTAGATATATTTATGAATTGTGTATGAAAACACATTCAGGTCCAGAATGCTTGAATGTAAATTCGTTACAAACAATAAATAACCATCATAATTTTTTTAAAACAAAACCTTGTGTGTTGCTTTTGCTGCCATTTAGTATTTTGAGTATAATCATTCCGTAAAATTTTCATTGCACTTTGTGCTTAAATGAAAGAAAGGACTACAAATAGTTTAGTTATGAGACTGTGTGCAATAGTAAAAAGCAGGCTTGATAGACTGAATGTTACAACTGAAAACCTACAACTGTGTCTCTCTTAGCCTCACTGTTCCCAATCATTTTAAATTGACTAACGGACACTCAATATAACCCTAATCTTGCACAGGGTTGTGGGAGGTCTAGTACACCCTGGTCATGATGTCAATCCATCACAGGGCACAAGCATGCACACACTCGCTCACACTCATTTTTCTGTTCTTGGCTGCCAGAAATGAAACCTGACATGGTACACCATATGTGCATTATTTTATCCACTGTACGGCAGTGTTGCCACACAATTGGTCGATTAGAAAATAGCATGAATAAGTGAATATAAAGGTGTCCTGTGAGTGTATTATTATTTTAATAAGAATTTATGGGGATACCAATAATTGTGACACATTGTTTTTTAATTTTTTTTTTTATATTTTCCCCCTTAATATGTATTGAAATTACTCATAAGATTTCTCTCGTATTTTCATCGTATGTATAAACCACTTTTTGGATATTGAGGAATCTTAAGATATGTCATCCCATATGTTTCATTTAAACACGAGAGACTTTGCTATTTTCTCAGACTTCTCAGTGATGTTGTGATGCACTTCCCTGTCTCACAAGAGGAAATCACGCTATCGATATCACCCAGTAGGGTGATACTGAAGAATTACTTTGATGAAGAAATTGGTCAGGAGTTTATTTCAGTGATTTTCAAATTCTGTGATGTTCTGCAATAGAAATATAAAGCAAGAAAAATACTTTTCATAACTGCTTTAATTTTTATATGGTTTGCTCACAGATCGTGTCATGTATACAGAGATGTTTCTACATCCTGATGAGTTTGACTTCTTCCATCTCAGACTGGACTCGGATATAACCTTCTGTCTTAAAGAACTCCGGGTATTAACTAAGAAATGTTCGCTTAGTGGAGGGTTTAAATGTGGAAATTTAAATTTGCGTATTCTGAAGTTCTAAGTAAGTTGATGTTTAATGTAACTAGTCATTCTGGTAGCATTTGGCCCATGTTTGCAACAACATACAGTACAAGCAAGACACATGATTGTATTGAGCTTAGCATGCTTGTGAACGTTGACATCAAAACAAACAAAATATAAAGTAATAACAGAGCTTTGATACATATAACATTCCACATACAGTATATAACATTCCATATATATTTAATTCACATGAAATTATAATGACCTTTGAGATATTTTGCATGTATTGTTTTTGTGACTGAAGTTGAACCAAATATGCTTCATATCCAATAAGAAATTTTACTATGGTATGTCCTATAATTTACCATTATTACTGTGGTACCATGGTAGCATCATGGTATGTACAACCATACCTCATTGACTACCATTATAGTTACTGGGCTACCATGGTAGCTACATCAGTGTACATTGTGGTAATAATATGGTGTGTACTACAAGTCACAGTGACTGCCATGGTATTTATTGGGTACTGCAGTGGTTACCAAAATTCAGTAGTTATCTACAGGAATATAGTATATTTGTATATACTGTACCATGTTAGATATGTTAGTACATATTATTTATATGGTATAGAATAGGCATGGTATGTACAGTGGTAACACCATGTACCATAGTATGGTGCATGTAATTTATCCGCAAATAAATACCATAGTACCATAGTACTTCAAACTGGCATGTCTGAAAAAATCTCATATAAATGTCAGAGCATTGTGTGTTAGTACTGTTGTCAAAATACTGAATATGTGTCTCCGGAATAGCATGTTCATATAAATTTTTATTCTGACTTATTTTGCCCTGTGCACAGTTGCTTCGGCTTTAGCTTTCATTTATTTATTTAACTGTAAGCCCACAGAAAACTTGACTTGACTTGACTTGAAGACCTAAAAGTAATAACCCACAATCATGTGCATTTTTTTCCTCATAGGATGCACATAGTAAAATGATTTGGTACTGCGTGTGTGTATATATGCAGCATATTTTTATCTTAATTTAAGATATACATTTAGATCCACATTTCTTAATCTAATCTACTGACCTAAATAACCCCTGAGTAAGTGGTGGAATTCCCTCATAGTGGTAGCATTCATCACACGTGTCTGGACTGGCTATCCTGAATGGTATCCATAAAGACTTCTGTGTGTATGTCAGTGACTGATAGAGAAAGACAGATGTCTGAACTCAGCTGCACTGCTGGGCCACTAAACTGTCACAGTGAGTTACAGAGTTGGATAGCACACAGTGTCCATGACTTCTTCCAAGTAAGTAATAAACTTGAACAGATTTAATGGAGGAGAGGGGTCATACAAACCTGTATCAGGCCAGTATGTTCTAAATGTTTATATATTGTAGATGTGATGGATGGTAATGTTCTTTCATGATGTACTAGACCTTTATCGTGAAGGAGGGTGTTATGAACACGAGTTGGACAGTTAAATATCATGTGTTTGTTTTTAGGGATTGCTGACATTTGCAGAGTCTCATGGCCTACAAGTATCTGTCCACTTTGGTTCATCTGGAAAGTAAGGGTGCATTAGTTTCAATACAGAGAAAATAATTTTTTTTGATAGTCAGTTGTTATGTGCTGAATATTCTCTTTCAGTCCGGTGTCATTCAGATTGGAGGATATGTTGCTGGAGGCTATAGTAGTATTGGCTACACTAATGGAGCCAAGCAGTGAGAATCAATCCCAGGCTCCTATTGCCCAGGAAGCTCCAGCACACAGGTGACACAGCCATCAACTTTAAATGAATAATTTAATTCATCTTTACATGATATTTGGTCTCTTGTTTGTGGAAAAGTTCAAGGCTGCTGAGGTGACCCATGTTTTTTTTTTAAATCAGGAATGGGTATATCAGGTATTTTGAGGCTAAGTTAATGTTCTGAGGCCACAAACTAAATATATTTTAACCAGAAATTATTAAGTTGTGGTCACAAATCTCAATCGTGAATTCAAATCTTGTGGGAATGTCATACTTAATATGTGTCCTCCAATTTTGAATTTTAATGGGACAGGCCAAAAAAAATATATTACTGTTAAACATACCACATCTATGGTATGTTTAACAGTTTGTGTAGAATGTTGTGTTAACATATAAAAGTCCATATCATTGTCAAATTTAGCACAAAAAAACCCTTCAAACGTGATGACCTCTCTTTTGTACTATTTCCAACCAGATTTGTAATTGTTGAAAACATTATTCCGATTGATAAACCTTCAAAAATTAACCATATTTCACTTTAGTAAACCACACACATTTCGTGTGAGGTGGATTAGTTTCCGATTTCTACATTTAATTTATGTATTATAGTTCTATTTAATACTTAGAAGTACTTAAAATATTTTTTGATGTGTCAGATGTTGCAAAGGTTGCAAATGGTTACACAATTATTTATCTCGCATTTACTCACAGTTCCCCTACTGAGGGTTTTTTTTTTTTTTGCATAAGCATAATGAAGGCCAGCTTCTGTTTGTGTTTTGGTCATTGTTTGTATCAGGTAGTGAGTGGAATGTTGGGGAATTTTGATGGAAACGTAATGAACAGCATCAAACACAAAACTTTTTAGAATGCAGAAGAAATGTTTTTTGCCTAAATTACATTACATTTAAAAAATGTAATGTTCATGAAATTACATGATTTTAATGCTTTAGATATAAACAGCAATTGTTTATATCTTGGAACGTTTCTTAGCGTTTCAACCCTATAGACAAATCCATGTTTTCTGCAAAGTTAGAGATCTGTGGATTTTCCTGGATCAGGCTTTTCACTCTTTGAATATTCACAGGAATGACTGCGGTGGGCTCCATTCAAAAGTTTTATTGCGGCTAAGAGTCACCATACTGTGCTTGAAATCTTCTGTAAATGTCAATTGGTTTTTTTATTTTCATTCATGACAATTTTGTTTGCAGTTACTGTGCACCATAATTGCTTATTATAAATCTTAATTGTATATCTAACTTACTAATATCCAACTAACTAATAATTACTAAGTGGTAAATGTCATACAAGTTTTGTTTTTCCAGACAAAATGTGATCTGAAAAAAAAAAATGCCCATGATTGGAGATCACTTAAATAATTGGTCAAGTGGCATTGTAAAAAAAGGCTTGAAATCACAGCTATGCTTAATAGTGAAGGTAAGAGATTTTCTACATTCAATCTGCTGAGAGCTCACAGGGATTAAATAGTTGTGTGGCCATAAGAAAACCTTTTGTTATTAAGACTAATCTGAAAAAAAAGACTTTAGTTTGCAAGGAAGCATAAAGATTAGTCTGACAAGTTCAGATTGACCCCATTCCAAAGTGACGGGTAAGAAGCGAAGTGCATGAAGCGCTGCTCCCATCTTGCATAGTGGACATTGTATAAGCCTCTGAAGGCAGTGTTACAGTATGAGCTAAGGTTGCTTCACAGGTTCAGGTCTAAGCAAAGCTATGTCACAATGAATGACCTGAATGTACTGAATGGCCAGGTTATCGCATCTATTGAGTTTATCTTCCCTGATGGCATATTTCAAGATTCGAATAGTAAAAGAGACGTTCTGGGAGTGAGGCATAATTTTCATACATGAGTTGGGCACCACATTGTGGCCCTATTCATAGCTGAAGGCAGTCAAGTAAAAAGTGAGAGTATGTGACTTTTTTTGGCCAGACAGTGTACTGTGTCTGTGAAGGAATGGGCTGCTGCACAATTCAATACATCTTGGTGATTTTCTTGCTCAAAAACTTTTGTGCGTGGTAGTTGCATCCTGATGCCAAACAGTAACACAAACGTCCAATTTATTCAACTCATTCATGTATAATTTACAGATATTCTATATACTGTAGTTAAAAAAAAAAAAAAAAAAAACCATACCTTCCTTGGTAACCAGAGAACCTGCCTGCATTTTCATTAGTCACATCGTCAGAGATGTCCTTGCTGTGAATTGCTTTGCTTTCAGGCTGTATACATGCAACTAATTTTACTGTATACATGCAACCTATGTTTTTAATAATAATAATAATAATAAATAATAATAAGTAATAAAAGAAGTGAAAATGTTTTGAAGGAGGCTCCTTGAATCTGTTCATTCATGCAAATAGATCAGCATGTTTCACATAAGAGCCGTTCCTAATAAAATAATTTTTTGTGAATCGTGCATTGAAAGTACCACTTCCCCCTTTTTTATTTAAAGATTGACAGCTAAAGAATTTTGAAAACCCACTGAAAAAGTAATTCCATCATCATCTAGTGTCTGTTCGCCCCTTTCGGAGTGACCCAGGAGCCTCAACAAATACATTTGGGTCAGCACCATATACAGAATAATAAGCTGATTTATTAATAACTATCTTAGATCAAAGACCACTACTTAATTATTCATCAAAGCTTTTTAAACAGTTCTTGGAATCCCTGACAGACTTGTCATTGGATACACGTTGGTAGTACTGGGTTGGACAACCTTTTGCCTTAATTCTTTGTGGCATTGATTCAACAAGGTGCTGTAAACATTCCTTGATAGTACGATCAATATTGACAATAGCAACATGCAGTTGCTTCAGATTTGTCAGCTGCACATTCCTAATCGTGCTGTATTGGATTGAGATCTGGTGACTGTGAAGGCAATTTGTATAGAGTGTGAACTAATTGTCATGATTGAGAAACCAGTTTGAGATGATTTTAACTTTTCCTGCTGGACATGATCAGTAACAATACTCAGGTCGGGTGTGCATTTAAACGATGCTCAGTTGGTACTAAGGGGCCCAAAGTGTGACAATAATGTATCCTCCCTCTATTACACCAACAGCACTATTACACCAACAACATTCGCCTCTGACCTAAACATAAACTGACATAAACAGTGCATTTTTGCCTAGAGAACTGCTGCTCACTGAAGACCCGCTCATGGTTTTTGTGTGAAATTCAGGACAGCCCGTCTGGCACCAACAACCTTCAAACATTCAAAGTTGAAAAAGTGTACTTAATGAAATGTCTTATGACGTACAGTCTTATGTACAGAATTGAAAGACTTTTAGCTGGCTATAATAAGCTGTGATATCTGCCAGAGGAGGTGTTACTAAGTACTGATTATGTACAGTAGGGTGCCCAAACTTTTGCACAATGCCACAATAATGTTTTTGTTTTTTTAATCTTTGTTCAATTTATGACATAAAAAGTAACTAGGCATTTTTTTCATTTCCAAGGGAGACCGTATTAACATCTTTTCAATTAAAAAAATCACCAAAATCTGTTATTTATCAAGGGGTGCCTAAACTTTTGCATATGACGTATGCTGGCGAATGTATTTTCAATACAATAATTAAATACAATTTAAAGAAAATAAAAAAAATGTGATCATATTGTTCTTTACAGTATAGTGGGTGTCTCTATACATGAGGGTCCAGTAGAGGCAGATGCTATTGATGTAGCACCTCGATGTACAGTTCCTTCAGTTGAGGAGCAGGCTGCCTCCAGCCAGGGAAGTCCATTCTTCAGACCAGTCTTCCACTTGAAGAAGCTCATGCAGCAAGTTGGGGGAGGAGATGATTTTTCAAAATCCAGAAATTATTTGAATGGAGTGAGCTATGGATCTGCCTTGACCACAGCAGTAGCACCAGGCACTTGTGCAGAAAATGTGCAGGTCATATGCCATAATTGTTTCTGACCCATTGTAGGAATGTCATCATTTAATAAACATATGTTATGGTTTAGAGCAGTATTCAGATTAATTTCTGTCATTTGGTTTTAATACTTAAATGATACCAGAAGATCTGAGGACATTTACCCCAAGATTGCCAGTAAAGGCAAGGTGCATGTTTATTACATTTACTGTACAGGACTTTTTCTCTCATATACAGATCAGTTCTCTGCTTTTTGGAGCTGTGGAGAATGATCAGGAGGAAGTCAACAAATCAGAACTACCCACTTTGGTGTGTGCCAGTGACACTGAGGATGATGGTGCAGACAATGGTAACAGAGAGAAAGAATGACGCAGACAAAATACACCGTATAAGCGTAGAGGTGCTATGAGAGAATTTTTACTACATTTTTGAAAATGCTTTGAGAGTAGTGATATGACTTATAAATTGTATGGTACTATAGGTTTATTACTTGTGGCTCATTGGATTTTTATTTAACATATGATCTATATGCTATACATATATATGCTGTACTCTGCAAAAGTCTTGAGCCGCCCCTCATTTGTTAATATTTTGCTTTCAAAGGGCTTCCTACTTTTCTTGTAGTTTTAATGTAGTCTTGAGGAAGAGTTCTGCAGGCTTCCTGACTTTTTTGGCTTTCCTTTTTGAGTCTTGCTCCATCTTGTCCCCATCAAGTAAGAAAAAAATCCATTAAATGAAAAATCTGGTCATTCAAGCTATCCACGTCATCAGCTGGCCTTATTTTGCTGTGGAGCTTTTTTTTCTTTCTATGACCTCAATGTCGCCGAAACTAGACTTGACCAAAAGACTCGTCAGACCACATTACCTTTTTTCAATGTTCTTTATAGGCCTTACCAAAATTAAGCATGAATTCTGAATAGTCTTACTGATATGTGTTTTTCTTAGGGCTACACAGTTGTTCTGTTCAAACTTCTTAAGTTCTCTTTGAGTTGTGTGTGTCGAAATGCTATTACTTTAGCTAATAAATATAGCCATGAGTTCTACTGTTGTTTTTTTTTACTATTTGATTTCACTAAACATTTTCAGTGGATACAGAAATTAATCACTCCACCTTTAAAATGATCATATTTTGCCCACTTTGCAGCCTGAAATAAACACAGTTTTTGTTCTATCCGGCTGCAACTTTTAACATCCAAGTGAAAGATATAACACCAAAAACTACAAAATAACACATATGGCATTAGGTAATTAAGTAACAACAACAATAACAAGAACAGAGCTGTTCTGGAATAGTTCTTTTTGCAAAGTAGTGGCTCTCAGACCATCCCAAGAAAGCAAGACCAAAACTTATCTCTGCTGCAGAGGAGAGTGTATTATGCATTTAGAATGTATTATGAAGACTTTACATAGAATGAGCAATAGACAAATCTCAATATCAACTGTTCAAAGTCAAGTCAAGTCAAGTCAAGTCAAGTAGGTCAAATCAAGTCAAATCAAAGGTAATTATTGCATATTTTGGATGCCTTCAGCATTGTTTTACAGTGCAGAAAGTTGCTACCTTTTGACTGGAAGTGTAGACAGTCATGTTCTAGCCATGTGTAAAAATCTTGACCATGACCAAATCATAAAAACCTTCTGATCATAGTGGGCAGGCAAATACCACCTCAGACCAATAACATACAGTATAACATTTTTCACCACGCCATTATTCTTTTAACGGTTTCCACAGGATATAAGAGGGCAAGTTGCAAGTTTTTAAATGATGATTTCATTTAAAAAAGGTTTTGAAACTTTCCTTGCCCTACATTATGTGAAAAAGCAATTGCCACCTAAACCTAATAACCTAATAAATCGCTGTGGAGGAATTTTAGTCCACTCTTCTTTGCTGATTTTTTTTAAATTCAGCCACATTGGAGGGTTTTCAAGCATGAACAACCTGTTTAAGGTCACGCCACAGCATTTCAACTGGATTTAATTCTGGACTTTGACTAGGCCTCTCCAAATTATTTGTTGTTATTGTTGAAACATTCAGAAGGACTAAATGGTGTTTTGGACTATTGTCCTGTTGCGTAACCCAAGTGCACTTGAGCTTGAGGTCATAAACTGATGGCTGGACATTGCTTCTTCAGGATTTTCTGGTAGAGTGCAGAATTCATAATTACATCAATTATGTCAAGTTCTGAAAATGCACCCGGCCCATCACACTATCACCCCATTATCATTATATTGTTTGTATAATATTCTTATTAAGAAATCCTGCGTTAGGTTTACGACAGATGTAACGGGATGCACACTCTCCAAAAAGTTGACCAAAAAGTATTGGGGATAATCAAGATTTATTTTGTCAAATGTAAGATAAGTTTGTGTTTTCTGACTTTGTGTTCTCTTTGGCCAGCAGTGGCTTTGGCCTTGCAACTATCCAATAGATGAAATTTCTGTGTTCTATATTCCTTTAAGAGCTCCAGGATGAGACTTCGTTATGCCCTTGTTCTAATTTTGGTAGGCTACTCCTGGGAAGGTTCACCACGGTTTTACTTATTAGAAATGGTTTTATAAATCTTTTCAGACAGATAATTGTCAATTACTTTGTTTCTCATCTGTTCCTGAATTTATATACAGTTATGCAAATGTTTAGGCACCCCTTGATAAATAACAGATTTTGGTGATTTTTTTAAATTGAAAAGATGTTAACACAGTCTCTCTTGGAAAAGGAAAAAATGCACAATATTTTTAGCAAACAATGATGCATAGTTACTTCTTATGCCATAATCTGAACAAAATGGCACAGTGCCATTTATCTCAGATTCCTTTTACAAAGTTTCAAACCTTAATTCAGATCTAATTACCTAAGCTCGTTAGATCTGATGCATGGCAACAGCTATCATTAGTAAATGCCAGTTTCAAAGCTTTACAAATACTTTGACTCTTCAAAAATTGTGCACACATTTGTGGACACTCAACAACCATGAGTTCCTCTAAGCAGTTGTGTAAGACTCTGAAAATGAAAGTTATTGATGCCCGCAATGCAGGAGAAGGCTACAGGAAGATAGCAAAGTGTTGTCAGCTTGCAGTTTTCACAGCGAGAAATGTAATTGAGGGATGTCTGTTCAGAGGAACTGTGGAGGTCTAGACGAGATCTTTAAGACCAGGAAAACTCTTGGAGAGAACTGCTCATATGCTGGTCAAAAAGACAACTCATGGAATGGCCATCACAGTTCCCTGATTTAAACATCATTGAAAATTTGTGGGTGGGTCTTAAAAGAGCTGTGCATGAAGACTATCAAAGAATACTACAGAACTAGTTAGAAGCCTTTTGCAAGGAAGAATGGGAGAAAATCCCAAGTACAAGAACTGAAAGACTTTTAGCTGGCTAGAAAAAGCATTTGCAAACTTTGATATCTGCCAGAGGAGGTGTTACTGATAGTAACATGTATAGTAGGGTGCACAAACTTTTGCACAGTGCCACAAAAATGTTTATTCTTTTTTTTTTTTTTTTATCTTTGTTCAATTTATGACATAAAAAGTAACTAAGCACCAATGTTTGCTGAACATATTGTTCATTCTTTCCATTTCCAAGATAGACTGTTAACATCTTTTCAATTAAAAAAAATCAGATATCTGTTATCAAGGGGTGCCTAAACTTGTGCTATAAGACTGTATATATATTACACACACAATATACATTTTTGTGCCTCATCATGGATATAATGAACTTGCTTTGCCAAGTTTAACATTTTGTGTAAAAAGACTGTAGAACATAGAGTTCAGTGGGTGAGTTTGTAATGGTACATACCGTACAGTACCTTGCAAAAGTATCATACCCCTTGAACTTCTACACATTCTTCAGGTTAAAACCACGATTTGTGTTTTCATTAAAAATGTATTTTATTGTGATTTTATGTTATAGACCAACATAAAGTGGCACATCATTTTGCATTTGTATTTAGCCAGCTTTACTCGGATACCCATAACTAAATTCCCCTGGACAACATTTATCATTTTCCTTTCCACTTCACAATTATATGCCACTTTATGTTGGTCTATCACATTAAACTCCATTAAACACATTTACATTTGTGGTTGTAAGCTGATAAAATGTGGAAATGTTCAATTATATATAATAGTATAAATAAATTTGCAAGGTAAAGGAAGTAGTTAAGGAAGTGCTCTACCTGTATTCACATTAACATGTGTTTAAAAAAGGTTATTTATTAAAAATGACTATGAATGCTATACTGAGCTGATAAAATTGCACATCAATAATGTGACAGATATTTAAATTCATAACACATCAGGGTACTTTACCTTGAGGAAGACAACAGTATATGTCTAGCTTGTGTTTAAGAGAAAAGGCCATGGAACAGTTAGAAAAATAGAACTTTATTAAATCGTATGACACATGTCTGCTTAAAGCATTCATAGATGCTGGCATTCGCCCTTTGCATTAACAGTATACACCTCAAAGTATATTTAAAATTACAAATACAAAAAAGCTGAGGAAGAAACATTTTAACTCACAAATTACACTTATAAAATAATGTTATATTTATATACAATGGTGTGGTATGTATGATATACAGGATGTCCCAATTTTTTTTTTTTTTACATATTTTGAAATATGAATATCTGACCTACATGTGCTATGCAAACAAAATTAAATAGGCTTGATGTTGAAAAACAAACGATTTCATTATCAAAATCCCAACAACATATTCAAACGGATATATAGTACAGACCAAAAGTTTGGACACTTTCTCATTCAAAGAGTTTTCTTTATTGTGTTCTTTATTGTGTTCTTTAGCCCAAACGCGTCTCTTCTGCTTGTTGCCTGTCCTTAGCAGTGGTTTCCTAGCAGATCTTCTAGCATGAAGGCCTGATTCACACAGTCTCCTCTTAACAGTTGTTCTAGAGATGTGTCTGCTGCTAGAACTCTGTGTGGCATTGACCTGCTCTCTGATCTGAGCTGCGATTTCTGAGGCTGGTGACTCGGATGAACTTCTCCTCCGCAGCAGAGGTGACTCTTGGTCTTCCTTTCCTCGGTGGTCCGCATGTCAGCCAGTTTCTTTGTAGCGCTTGATGCTTTTTGTGACTGCACTCGGGGACACTTTCAAAGTTTTCCCACTTTTTCGGACTGACTGACCTTCATTTCTTCTCCTTGAATGAGAAGGTGTGTCCAAACTTTTGGTCTGTACTGTAGATTTTATAACCGATTTTCCAAATGTTCAATATGCGTACTGCCTGTGACATGACCCATGTCAAGTCGGTAGTCCAGTTCCTGCCAAACACGAGATATGTAGCATATCTGGCACCACAATTCTCCAGCACCACAATGACTCAGTTCCTCTAGGCTTGTAGGAAGAGGGAGATAAACACCAGTCCTTTCACATAGCCCCATATTAAAAAGAATTACAAGGTGTCAAGTCAGGTAAATGTGGTGGCCATTTCACTGTCATTATCACTGGCACGCCCGATCCAACATTAAACATGTGTTATTACACATCTCGTTAAAATTTGAGACAATTTGAGCGGCAATTTGCTGTTGTTAGACTACGAAATGTCAAATCTTTTTGGACACCCAGTGTATATAATCAAATATTCATATAGAGCAAGAAGGTTTACCTTTTTACATACAGTATAATTTCTCTCAAGTCTACATATGCACGAGTCACACAGACACACACACATACAGTACGTGACCATTCAAAGTGGTTAACAGAGCGTCAAAGGCTTCCCTCCCCCCCATAATATAAACCTTGCAATCTCTTGCATTATATAACCACTGACACTGTGTGAAGAAACTCTAGACTAACACAATATTTAACATATTAAATATTATAAGTAAACAAAAAACATAACACGCTGAAATCATCTACTTTTTTGTACAAGTTCCCTTTACTCTGGTTTCTAAATCATTGTGGTATACAGTTACGCAGAGCCATATTACAGCCAGACTGACTAAGGAAGTACATATGCTTATTAAAATGGGTTTTTAAATAGTTAGTCCAAGGCAAATTGACCATTTCCAGTGATTCGAAATCGCTGTCCTATGGGGTGCCATTGGCATCATGAGCCCTACCGCGACTCCACAGTCAGATTGACCTCTCCTGCCACAATGATCCAATTTCCATGATCATCTCCACTCTTACTGGTTCATTCCAGGTTGCATATTCCTGTGTTTTCTTATTTAAATGGTTTATGTTATGCTGTAAAAGTAAGCGTTAGAGAGGTGTTAAAATCCAATGAAGAGGATCAAGGTTTGGTCCTTGGCAAAGAATGGAAAACCTTTTGCCTATCCTGCCAGCAGGTAGCAATGGCCACTCTAATGGCACGGAGACATGTAGAGCACTGCTCCGACATCAGTCTGTGTACTCAGCAACGATAGACAGAAGGACAGTGATGTCATCTGGTTTCCCTCCTATAGAGAAATATTAGCATTCATATAAGGAAGACTGCTTTAGCGAAAACTGCATAAAGTACATTCATGTGCAGATGACAATTATTAGTTCATATGACCAGGATATGTCAAAAAGTCATATATGAAGTCAAAAAGAGGCACAATATATCATGTATTATCAACCCATGTTAGCTTCTACCATTTTCATTCTTCTGATGTCAGGGAACATCTATCAACAGTTTCTATACTGATCAGCCAAAACATTAAAGCCACTGACAAGTGAAGTGAATAAAACATGACAGGTGTGAGTTCCCACGCTGACCAATAAACCTACTGCCAAAACCACCTACAAAGGGCATGTGAGCCTGAGAACTGAAGGATAGAACATGGAAGGTGACCTGGTCTGATGAAACACATTTCCTTTCACATGGGTGGCCAAGTGTGCATGCATTATCTATAGTAGTTGGGGAAAAGATGGCACTTGGATGACCTGTAGGAAGAAGGCAAACTGACAGTGCGATGTTCTGGGTAATGACTTGCTGGGAAAACTTGGTTCCTGGCATTTGTGTGTACACTACTTCGGCATGCACCACATACCCAAACATTGTTGCCAAACAAGGACACTCCTTCATGGCAATTGTATTCCCTTATGGCATTTACCTCTTTCACCAAAAACCTTTGCTAAATGATTTGACAAAGAGTATAAGACATTAACCTGGAATCCAGTTCCCTGTATCTCATTCCCATATTAATACCGGTGGGATGTGCTGGAAAAACAAGTATGAGATGAAGTTAACGTTATGGCTGAAAGGTGTATACAAATTACTCGGTCTCTCACTTCCTATAAGGCTCATCACAGGGATAAGCTCGGGGAAATCGTCAGAGCATACCCTGGATGGGGTGCCAATCTATTGCAGTGCACAAACACATTCACACACATACCACTGGTGATTTGGCAATCCTCCTGTAGGAAGAAACCAGAGTACCCGAACGAAACCCATCAAGCATGAGACGAACATGCAAACTCTATGCACACAGACTGGAGGTGGGAACTAAACTCTCGAATCTGGAGGGACGAGGCCACAGCGCTAACCACCAAGCTGCTGTATACAAATATGATGTACTTTCAAAGTTTAAACTATTACAGTTCAGTCTTTTGGAATATTCTGATTTCAGGAATTTTGTAAAACATATTACTTACCTCTTACATTCAGTCCATTGTCACAAGCAAACTGTGCAAACGGTGACATATAATTGGGGTCATATGCCAAAACATGAGCCTGTTCTGCAATACTCTTGGCTGTCTGCTGGATGCTCTCATAATTGGTGTTCTAAAACAGAGAATGCTTTATTACCACTCAACCACTTAGAAACATATCGGTTCTCCAAAATTGTGAGTATCAAATGTCCACAGCAATACCTTGAGCTTTTTGAGTTCTTGTAAGATCATATAATCTGGCATGTTGTCAAAAAGCCCATCTGTGGCTGTGAGGATGATGTCTCCTAGCTGGACATCGAAGGATGTGCGGTCTGCAGCTTCAGGACTGAGAGAGAAAAGCAAACAGTTTGTGTGTGAAATTGTCTCTTAAAGATCATTTTATTGTTCCAGTCATTAGACAGCATTTGATACATGACATAAAGAGCTGTCTTCCTACATTAATTGAGCTTCACTGTACGTGCTCTCTTCCAAATATTACTATTTATTATTGTTCTTGTATTATACGTACTTTAACCAAAATAATATCTACCGAGTTAGAATAATAGTTAGAATATTTGCACTGATTAAATAAACATACAACAAGACATCTTGGATTAGAATTCTGAATTTATTGCAACAGCGCCTGGAGCATTTCATGAACATTATGGTGGTCAACATTACATCCATGCCTGGCAAGATTTTTTTGTTTTTTTCCCGCAGAATTTCACCAGATGAACGTGTTGTCCTGACCTCCACGAATACTGAAAGCTTGTCCTAAGCTTGTCTCCTTCTCCATATTACGCTGAATGAGGACACATTTAGATTTGTGCTGAAGTGTCAAGTTCCATTCTAATGATAAATAGAAGTACATGTGAAGATTAGCCTTGTTGGCAGTAGCATAACCTTGGCACGCTTCTCTAGGTATTTATGTAGGAAAATAAGACAAAAATGTAATGTGATGCCAGCGTGCTCTTTTCGTTTATGTCCATCAAATGTGAGAGAGTTAAGTCTTCTCTGCTTACTTAAGGATCAGTGTGGTAGCACAATTATTTCAGCTTACTAATTTACTAACAGATTTGAGACAACATTTAGATGCCCAAAAGAAAAAGAAAGAAAGTCAGTGGTTCACCGAGGACACATCTTGTCCACCCCTGTGCATGATCAGACTTTGAATATTCTCACTGGCTGCTATCCAGCCATCCAATTCCACTACAGTTCCCTTGGTGACTAGACACAGCACGGCCATCTTGCGATAAAAAAAAGTTTAAATGCTTTTTATTTAAAGTTAAGTACCATAATACCTCAAAAACAGAATACATACACCAACCTACACTATATGGACGAAAAGTTTGTCTACACGGCCCTGCTATGTGTGGTTCCTCCGGAAGGTTTTGAGCCCACAATTGTAAAGGATGTCACTGTATGCTGTGGCATTACAATTTCCCTCCAGCTGAAGTTAAGGGGACAAACCTGTTGCAGTACGAGAATGCCACTGTGCCTTCATAGCCTTCATAGAGCCCTGACCTACTCCATCTGACCTCACTAATACTCTAGTGGCTAAATGAACAAATCAACACACATGCAATAAGAGCAGAGTCTAGAATAGGATGTTCAACAAGCACATATTACTGTTGCGTGTTATAGTAAGGTGTCTTCAAACTTCTGACCATATGGTGTGTCTACAGTAATCAGTGAGAACTAAACAGCCCTATTATTTGTTATAAAGCAATTTTCCACAGCAGGTGCAATAATCCAGTGAAGATAATGACCACACACTCTGCATGAAATGCTCATTCTTGCTTATTGGACCAGCAAGGATTACCCAGCATTGGTATAATATATATATATA
>QMIH01000073.1:826869-855308 GCA_003987875.1 Clarias batrachus
TGTCTATCTATCTATCTATCTATCTATCTATCTATCTATCTATCTATCTATCTATATATGTATATATAAAAGAAAGGTTTTATCGGTATAATAGTCAGAATTTTCTCTTTCTGTGATATCTTTATACATTAGATGACCAGAAACCAGTCTCAGAAAAAAATCCATCTGTAAGTCTCTGTCTGTATGTATGTCGGTCCAGCCAGATTTTGCCACAGCATCACAGAAAAACTGCCAGGAACAAATTGAATATAGTACAGTTGGTGTTTTAAAGTACTGCTCTTTTACAGTACTTTTACTGTCGCACCATCATCAATGCTATCATGTTAATTTTTGTGTATATATTTTTCATTTTGAGGTTTGTATACAGATAGAAATAGGGTCAGCTAAGAATTCAAGCACATTCGACCAAAATGCAGCACAGGTTATGTTTTATATAGAAATGTGCAATGTGATGGATGTAAGCTGACGTGTTAAATCTTAAGTCTCGTATACGTCAACAGTCTGTAAAAATTAAGGAACTGACTTTAGGAGCATTTCTGTGATTCATTGTTGAGTATGTTTGCTGAGTCCCTATGGAGTATTTAAGTATGAAAGTAAGAATCTCTTGCTCATGCATCTTTTTTTCTGATACACACCTCAAGTTTTGAAACCAGAGACTTGTGAACATTCCAGGAACGTTTCTCAAAATAAAAAAAGGCAACAAACAGAAACAAACGACTAACATAAATAAAATGATTACAGCATCTTAATGTCTATGGTATTGCTTTTATATTTGAGAACATTTTCTATGTGTGAAATGAAACTTGGATTTGAGGTGATATGACTGTCAAGAATAAATTGTTAGTGTTTTTATAAAATGCAAAGCAATCATATGTCACAGCACTACATTAAAAGAGATTTAGCTAACATCTCAATCTGTAGAATTTAATATCAGTAAAGGTGTGTAGTATCATGCTGTCCACAACTAACAATTCCCTGCAGTTATGCAAATTATTTTCAAAAATAACGTGGCTATCATTGCTGCCTCATAGCTCCAGGGTCCCCAGTTCAATGCTGAGCTCTGGTTACTGTCTGTGTGGGGTTTCTCCACATGTTTCCCACATGTTTCCCACATGTTTCCCAGGATTTCTACTGGATTCTCAGGTTTCCACCCACTGTGCTCCCCAAAAATAAATAAAATGTCAGAAATCTTAGATGTGAAAGAATGAACATGCAAACCTGATCCAGTCCGATAAGCTACTGTAAAATCTAGCCCTGCCTTGTGCCCTTGAACCAAATGTTCCTTGGTGCCACTATGATCCTAAGTAGGATAAAATGGTCAAAGTATTTCTGCCAAAAGTGAACAGTGGTGGCCAAAAAATATTGAGACAAACATGAAATTTATAATTTTAATGACATTTGAGAGAATGAAAATCATTTGTTGTTTTCTGCAATGAAATTGCTATACAACAATCAATGTTAAGCCTTTTAGTCTTCAAAACCTGCTGGAACTAGCTGGGCATAGGGGCAAAAAGATTAATGGATTAATGCCTCTTGGTCTCAAGAGGTCCAATAATCAATATAATTATAGTTCACCTGCATTTCTAAATACTCTTGAATTGGTGGTTCATTTGTAGTCAAATGTCTTAGAATTTAAATATTAAATATTTAGGTGGTCCATTACTGCAATATGTGTCAAAAAGGGCAGTGTAACCCGGGATTTGTTTCAAACCCAAATGAGCTCTGTTTTGTAGCAAGCAGGGCAACACTACCCAGAAATCTGTGAAAAACTCTCATTGTTTTATTGTTCTCTGCAAATGACATGGGGGTGGTGAAAGGAGCTCCTTCAAAATATTTCCACATTTACATCTGAACAAAAGTAATATGCACAGATGCATCCTGCTTGCATATCAACACTTATTTAAATTTCAAATTTAACAATGAACCCTATGAAAACAGGATACATTATTGCCTTCTTATGAGACTGATGCGGTGTATTCCCCTGAAGCCATAAATAAAAGGCAATAAAACTGAAACTTTTAATAAGCCCCTATAATATGTCCCTTAGGGGATTTATAAAGTGTATTTAGCATTTCAAGCTAAAGAAACAGTTGACTCTTAGGCCTAGTTTGGCATTAATAACAAAAAGAAAAATGACAGATGTGTTCACATTCTAATTTCTCACAACCTATGATTTCAAAATGTTTAACTATGAGAATATTACCTAAAAATGATCAAATATATTCGTAACTGCTTTTTTTTTTCTTTTCTTCAAACATCATAATGCTATGCATATTTGAGGAGAATCGTTTCTCTAACCGCGTGGGCTGTGAATCTGCTAGCTTTCTTAAAAAGAAATTGAAATGTCCTGTAATGTAGATCTAATGTAGTCTCTCCCAGGTCTACAGCTACTTCCCCGTCTTGACAGCTCTCATTTTCAGGAAACAAGATTCTTATACTGTACTAATATTTTAACGTCAAAAAAGAAAAGAAAAAAAAGTCTTCCACAAGAGGGAGCAAGTGATGTTAAGAAGTTAAAAAAGATCTTTTAAATGTACTATTGCAAATGATGGAAACGACTGACATTGTCAAAATATATCTTCTTTCAATAATAGATGAAAAATAGGAGAGGGGAAATAGTCATACACATCTATTAAAGTGAAGGATAAAAGCATTGATTAATTTGTCCCAACAGCGCCTAATCTTTCACAGAATCATAGCAACAAAGTAACTTCTTCTCATTATTATTATTATTATTATTAATTATTATTGTTATCTTTCCGAGCAAAAATGAATACTTAAAATTGTTCTCTCACACGCTACACATCCAGCGTATAGGTAACCATGTGTCGGGTTTCTCTTCATAAAAATAGTTTTGATTTGCTTTATGAAATGACACTAAACACTTAGAAAAGCACAAAGGCTTGACGGTAATTTATAGTTGTTCATATTTCAGAAGAACTCGTAGCCAGTCTGTCGGTGTGAACGGCAATGTATAAATTCAAATATTGAACTTGGTTAATTCCGTGTTCATTTCTTTTATACACGCAAAAACACCGTTAATTATTCCGATGTTCTTCTTTCCGATACCAGACGATATCGATCAGCGCGTTACGTCAGTATCGATAACTTTCCCGAACCAAAATCAAGTGCACTTGACCAGTTAATCCCAGCACCGCGCCACCCGAGCGCGTTTCTTCTACTTTTATAAACGCACGCGCCCGCGTCCTGTCGCCCCGCGCCTTCACTCATCAACGTTAAGTTTTTAAGGGGGGCTGCTATTTTCATAACATTTTTTTTTTTTTTCTCACGCGGAGGAGCGTCAACGCTGCTTAACGAGGGGAATCCAGCCCATATATTTATTGTAGCCGGTGCAAAAAAAAATCTCCTCAATATACCCCAAGATGGCCGCCGATGTGGGATCGATGTTTCAATATTGGAAGAAATTTGATCTACGGCGGCTGCAGGTAGGTCATCTCCCTCACCTCACTGCAGTAAATAGTCATTTACGGGGTATTACACGATGCAAAGAAGGGAATTTCGGTTCGTTGCGACTTTTTTGGGGGCGAAACAAAAGCCGTTGCATTGATAGTTATTAGAAATTGATCCTGTTCTGCCTTTGTTCGGTTCAGTCATTGATCAGTGGCGGAGCGGAGCGGAGAGCAGCGCGGTGCCTCTCTACAGCCACCGCTTCCCCGAGCCCTTCTCGCTTCTTTCTCGAGCGTTTCCTCCGCTTATCGCCTGTCGTGCTTCGGCATGGAAACTTTTACTGCTCTCGCGAGTCTTGGTGTGTGCACTTAACTTTTTAAAAGGCGTTTATTCTGATGAGTTTACGAGGCGGCGCGTGCCTAACCCGAGTGCGGCTGGTGATGGGGCGTGCTGACAGCAAAACGGCTCGTGGTTTATTGACATTTATATCGCGCAGGAGATGTTGTTATTTTTATGGTAAAGGCAATAATCGTGCCGTAACGCTGCATGTTTGTGTTAACCCGAGCCCGCACTTGTGATGTGCAGCTTCGCCAGGTCTGCACGACGGATAGGCTTGCTAGGAAAAGTTCGTGCGTTGAGCTTTGTATATTCTTGTTTATTAGTAGAAAGTCTAGCGATAACTTGAGCACGTCATGCCGTTCTGTTTGCAGATATTCTAACTTTCGCTATGTGGATGATTTTCACGTTTCCCGGAATAAGAGCAAAAATTACGGCTTATTTGAAATCCCCACGTCTCCGTTGTTTGAAATGATTGTTACGCTACGCTAATTATTTTCATTAACAAAGGGATAGCCTACAGCTTCTGCGCAGTCACTATACGTGTGTGTGTGTGTTTTTTATCCTGCGTAAATAATGCGGTCACCGCTCGACCAGAGACAAAAGGTTTGGTCACGAGCACCGACATTGCGCTGCGATGCAATCACGCGGATCAAACTGCTATGGTTTTATTGCTGTGTGGCAGCTTGCACAACGCACAAGCGTGTTTTTTTTTTTTTGTGTGTGTGTGTCTGCCTGCTTTTCCTCCCCGCATTGTGAGCGTTGCTCGGCCAAGGACTGTGTAATTGCATTCCCTGCTAATGTTTGTAAATCAGCGCGGGCCGGCGCAAGGGCAGCGTCTGAGGCGCGTGATTGATGTCCTGTAACATGAGAAATGACGGGAGCGTGGAGAGGGGAAGAAAAAAAAAAGCCGAGCCGGAGAGGAATCGCGTTTTGCGCCGCGGTGTGTGGCCGCGCGCGCGCGCGCATGTGTGTGTGTGTGTATGTGTGTATGCGCGCGCGCGCGCTCGGAGTCGCTCACCGACACTGACGGGTTTAAATGTGTTGTGATTGAAGCAGTGAAGCGGTTCGCTCGCGTCTTAGATTTTTCAAACATATAGACACTGCTCGCGACGTCCTGTTTCCGTCTCCGCAGACGCGATCGACACTGATATCGATTTGTGCAAAGAGCAAATGTATTTTGCACGGAGATCCCCGTGCAGAGTGATGAGCAGGGTTACTGTAGTGAGCTGGGGATGAAGTGGACTGTACACACTGAGGACTCACTGTTATTCCAAACTCTAGGTAACTGCAAGTCATTACACGAACTCTGGAATTGTGTTTTCAAAGCCAAGTGTGATTTTTGTCCTCCCTCACACACATGTAACGTGTGTATTTATGTCTAAATAGTGATGGCCAGCACCTCTGATTTTGCCACGCTGCAGGGTTTGACCACTTGTTAAACCCACAATTCCATGCGTGCAAATCCTCTTTCTCTCAGTTTATAGAATGCACACGTCTGCTACATGCAAGTCTTAAGGCACTACTTTGTTCCCTAAGTTAGTCTAGGTCACACCTGGCCTGGCTTATTGATGTGTTCACCTGCGCTCGCTGACAATTCAAGGCAGACCGAGTTTACTTCCTAAATGCTCTGTCAGCATCCTTCATTTTTCTTTGTATCAAATTCGATTGGGTTTTGGTTCTGCTTACATGTACAACCCAAAACCCTCAGCCCGCGTTGACATGTGACGAAATATATTACTAGTTTAAATCCGCTTGTAAATTTTGCATTTAAAATAGAATTTCTTAGACATGAGTTAGATGTTTGCTCTCTCCTCCAAGATGAGTGATTTTCACACAACGCATTCTTCAAGTGTCATATTTAACTTCTATAATAAGATGAATATTTACAGAGGGTCATGAATAATTATATTGTCCTTGCATCGGTTTGTATTCTCTTAAAAGTAAGTGCACAAGGACTGATAATAAATGTCAAACTGCAGGTCTCGCACAGTTTACTGTGGTAAGTTGCAGAGGTATCTGAGTGAAAAAAAAAATGTGTTTAAGCAATGGCCTGGAGAAATGAAGCACAAAATCGTTTACTTGGCTAAAGTATAGATAATTGTATGATGATAAAATTTAATAAACTGTAAAGGAATTGCAAACTATTGCATGGTAACATTGTATATTTTTATGCATGCAGTCAAACGAGCGTCTTTAACATCAGCGGAACAAAGAAACCAAATCACGACATTATGGGTGGACATGGTGGTTGTTCTCGCAACTGCTTTTCTCCCCTATTTCTCTTCTTGGCGATTGTGTCTACCTTTGTACCCTCACCTACCTATGAACTTGAACTACGCGGAAATCCATACGTTATCTGTAAATATAGACTATGAAACAATAGAGAGAACAAACCTATCATAGAGATCTATGAAACCATAGAAGTGAGTCATATTGACAATTTGTTTGCATCACAAATCTATATACAAGCTCAGATTTCAATAATGCCTTCCTCAAAAATTTTATATTGTCTTTCTCGTCAGTTGTTGTGCTCTAACCTTAGACCCCTTGGGTGGAAATAGTCTACTTGTATCGACCAGTGGGGGAATAAGTGGGGGATCTGTGGCTGACAGTTGATTTATTACCCTCTTTTGTCTGTGTTGGTCTGCAGCGTTGCATATGGCCGTGTCAGATGATATTTGTGTCTGGGCTCTGTGTGTCCTGGGTGTCGGGACGGTTGCCCTCCAATTACAATAAGTTAAAAGCCAACTGCTATATTGCTGTTTTACCTCGAGGGTGCTTCCATAATGTCGCCTGGTTCATAGGAGTTGATCATCTTTAAGAATATTATAAATACAACACCACTCGTAAGGATTTCTGATTTAAAAAAAAAAAAACCCACTATACTAGATATCATAGATTTGGTTTAATAAGTAAGGCTTCTGTTTGTGATCACACGGCTGTGTTCTTGTTCTCCCTCTTTTATTTCCTAAACTGAGAATGAAGAAAACTTTTTAACATTTTTCGGACTGAGAATTTCCTCTTGGCATAAACAAGATCACACAGAATGGAGAGCGAGCGGGTTCTGTGACCTTGGTTCCTTCTGGTCTCAGGTCACTTGGCTGTTGCCTTGGTAATCATTCACACCAGCCAGATGGCAATTCCGTGGGCACCCATCGAAAAGGACCAGTCATGAGGTTCCGGGTCCTGGTATGTAGGAAACAGGCTTTTGAGATCCTTTGTGCAGTATCATAAAATAGTCGGTAATAAGAAATCTGCCTCATTAAATTGAGTGTGGATCTGTAATGCAAAGCATTTTCACTGTAATATTTGGTGCCTCCTCTTGATGCTGATTAAAGCCTGTTTTAGTGTAAGTTCGGGATGAGTCTATATGTAATGATCTGTTCCAGCTTTTGTATTTGATGGTACATGCCAAGTGTTAGTTTAACCAAATAAGGATAATTATTCAGTTGTAAAAAAAAAAAAAAAAGAAACAAGAGAAATTAACAAAATCATGATTTTTAATGATCATATAAATATTCATTTGTTAATGATGGGCTTTTTATTAATGTGATTGCACTGTAATTCTGCATGGGTGGTGCTGTGTGTGTGTGTGTGTGTGTGTGTGTGTGTGTGTGTGTGTGTGTGTGWGAGAGAGAGAGAGAGACACTGACAGGCTTAAATATGCGCTTATGGAAGTGGCAAAGTGGTATATTCAGACACATGAACCTGATTTTTTGCTTTATCTGTATAATGCATACTGCTTTATTAATTTGTACAGACAGTTGATTAAGGATCTGACATATTTTCCATATTATTTCATCAAAATGTCTTGGGTCATAGGAATATGTTGCCTGTGTCTGGGGGCTCAGTTTCTGTCCGGTGTGAATGAGATCAGGAACAAAAGAGTTTGCCAAAAACTCTAGGACTCGGGTCTTTCAAATGTTGGCTTTGGTCCTTAGAAGGCAGTAACAGGATGATGACCACATGATGCCTCCATACTGTTTTCCAAGAGTGTTCGCAACAGCTTTCTTCTTTGGTACAGGGCTTTTTTATTAGTTGGAAGAAAATAAATGTTAAGGCGACACTTTTTTTTTTTTTTTTACCCAGCAGAGTAGATCTGGGTTTATTGCTGTCCTTCTTGTTCTTGAATTTGACATTCTGTGGGGTTTTGATTCTCCTGGGCAGTTTGGGAAGGATTTACAATGATGGAAGGAGCAGTGTTTTCGCTGAGAGGAAGCATTTAGTGGAAGGTGTCTTGGAGGATGAGCTAACTCCATAACTGCACCACAGAGAATTCACACATTAATGCACAGCAGTCAAGTCTGCACCAATCACCGATTATCCACATACATTATTAATCATGGCTGATTGTCAAAATGCAGATCAGAGATGCTGATCTGTTGTTGCTTTAATCCGGAGATGTGTGTGATGTAGTACTATTTCTTATCCATCATGTGTGGTTACAACCTCTCTCACTTACTCTAAATCTCTTTAAATGCGAAGAAGAAAACGAAGAAAAAAAATAAAATAGCATCGACACCGTGGCGAATTGAGTTGTGAGGTCTCAAAGTCACATTCTTCTGTTTTGCTGATAACATTAAGGAAGAAGCGAAACTGACTCAAGCTTTAAGCAGGTTAGTCTTTCTTGCTAGATTTTGGGCTTGAGACTTCAGCATGAGGTGTGGAGTGATAAACTGCATTTTTTTTTAACGCTATGATGGGCAACTATTCATAGAGGAGAGAACAGCTTTGTCATAAAATGTCGGCTTAATCACCGTGACCCTCCAGGGGATTGATTTTTTTTTCATACCTGTCCAGAGTCATTTTCTTCCATTCACACCAAGTGTTCCAGGATAAACACGGCTGCTTTGATACGCCTGCGCGCTTTTCTTATAATGACAGTTTTATGCACCGCACAAAGAAATCCACTTTGTAACGTGCTTGACGTGATTTGCAGCTGCATTAGTGGACTGTTTGTCTTGAACTGAAGTAACATGGCTCAGCAGGAAAGTCTGCCATGACAAAGCATTATGTGGACCTTCATGCATCAAAACTGACCCTGACTATGCATGTGTGAGAACCTGACTGCAGCATTGGCCGACCACTAGACTTGATGCATAACCATGATGCATGCCTGCAGCTTAAGCTGGATTCCCATTCAAAAAAAAAAAAAAAAAAATCACTAACAATGTCCCAAATGGATAGATCCTCAATTTTTCACTATTGATCTGCACTGGAGCACCACAGCTCTTCATGGCAATAACTCTCAGCATTTTCATATTAATACCTTGTTCTCTGACACTCCTGGGGATGACTGTGGGCTCAGTGCAGGAGTAAATAACGAGGCTTTAACAAAACTTTGGGGATACATTAGTTCAAAGGAGAAAGAGACTTGGGTTTTCTTCATTCTCTTCAACCCACCAGTGGTCTCCGTAAACCTTTCTTTCAAAATGGAGAGAGAGAGCGAGCTAATGGCTCATCTGTATGAGCATAAAGCCCTGCCTCCTCTTCCCTGCCGGAGCTTGGCCCAGTGGGCCATATTGAGCTGTGTACCTGTACAGCAGCGTGCTCTATTTGTTTTGACCGTCTGATGGCTGAAATTTTGAACACCAGTCTTTCTTGCGCTTTTTAGAGAGCCTCTATTGAATCCTTCCATTCTTTTTTTTTCTCCGTCTTCCCCCATTCTCCTGCTCTGCTGTCTGCCCATCTCGTATCAGGCAGTGCTTTTGTTGATGTAATTCAGTTCCCTATTGTCCATTCTGCCCTCCAGGAATAAAAGGAGACCCCTTGATTGTGTGTGTGTGTGTGTGTGTGTGTGTGTGCGCGCCTGTGTATGTGTGTGCGCAGTGTTTTGCCTGCTGCTATGCCTTGAAGATAGTACTTGTATTTGGATGCAAATTCACGATTGTATGCTTATTGCTCATAAAATAGATCAGTGAAGCATTCATTTGAGCACAACCTAGATTTTTATTATACGGTCATTTTCTTTATGCATTTAAGTTATTAGAGGTACTAATAATAAGCTCAGCCTTTTTTTTTTGTTTTTGTTTTGTTTATTTATCCTCGATTTAGTTTCATTGTAACACATGAAAGGGTCCATTACACATGCAGGAAGAGAACCTTACAATTTCCCAATATCAACCTGTAACGTAGGGATTTCATTAGAGAACATGTAGACTTCTTTGCGATTTTGGTTTTGCTCGTACCAGTGGATATAATACTTGGTGTTTTAATAGTAAAGAAATGGAAATGTAGTAGACCTGTGCGATTTGTCCACATACTCATTCAGTTGCTAATTTTTTTTTTCAGCAGTTATTCGAAGCCTTGACGTCACACACTTAGGACAGGTTTGTATAGTGATGTAACCTGGATATCATAATAAATGAGACCAGAGTATCACATGGATCTTCAGTATTTCAAAACATGGAGTTCATTACTCACAAACAGCAGGTTGAGTGTTAAACTATTTTGCCTATTTAATGTTTCACTTTACCCCATTTCTCATGCTAAATAATTAATCTGCGTTATGTAGTCATTAAGTAAATGCACCACTGAATTAATACAGTATTTCTATGCAATTAGTTTTTTACTGTTTTGTTGCCATACTTTTATCCAATCTAAATAATTGTGCTTTGTAAAAATTCTGAGCTATTTTTTGCAATACGTCTCATCGCTAATAGGAATGTTTAAGCACGGACTATTTGTAAATCTTAAAGCCGTTCGTTCAGTGGGAGTGTCTCCGCCTGTCTCGTGGAAGATTAGGGTTTAATTCCTCAACAGGGAACCCCATCTACAGGTGCGCACGAGTCAGTGCCAGTTCCAAGCCGGGATAAAAATGGGAATGTTGTGTCCAGGAAGGGCATCCGGTGTAAAATCTGCGTATGTGACACCATCCCTATGGAGCCAAAAGGAAAACATCACCACATGGAGAAAGTTTTACAAATGCTTCCTAACAATAACTCAGATGGTAAGAGTTAAAGTAAGATGATATGAAAACATCATGCATACACACGTCTGCGACTTGCGATATGTGATCAGTTTTAAGGGCTTTCCTGTGTATTAATGTTTCATGGCCACGTTCAACTTAAAAAAAAAAACCCTATAAACTCGCATTGTACCAGGTGGTACTCAGGGGGAAAAGAGAAGGAGGCATAAGGAAAAAGAAAATTAAACAAATATTTGTGAATACTTGTCAAGTGTACCTGGAACAAAAAGCATTAAGATTCACTATAGAGAATCAAATAACATAATCGTGTCCTTATCAGTTAATCCATCTAATTGCACTGTTGAATATTCATTAAACTGAGTAGAGATCTGTAATTACATAAATATGGCATTATTGAAACCATTATCTTTACGAAATGATATAAACCAGTAATCAGAAGAACAATAGGTGTGTGCACTCACTTAGTCTGTGTATCTTGACTCCTTTCTGTTGAATGTTGTTACCGCTTTCCTTAGAGAGAGTTTAGGGCGAACGCACCGGCTTCATTCTACGCTTAATGGATTATTTTACAATGCAATTTGTTGTTTTTAGATAATCATTTAAATATACCTTTGGCAACGTGGTGTTCATACACGCCTTCCCTTCCCACAAAAACGGATTATTTAGGCATTTTGCACTTAAAATTAAAGCAGGTTGAGAGGCTGAATTGAAATGTTCCCATTCGAATCTCTTTTGTAGTGTAATGCATTCCACACCTTCCTTTATTCCAGATGAATTTTGTTATTTCTTTCTCCCTCTCTCTCCTTTGCAGTTTTCCCCAGACAGGTTCCACAGTGCTTTAGAGGGGATGGATTTAATTGCTCTGTGGGGATTGGTTGGTGGTGCCGGGCTCGGCTGTTTAATTAGTGTACCCTGCCGGGATTGGTTTAATGCTTTGTGATCTTGAAATTGTCTGATTGTTCAGCCCTCTGGGGACCCCCTTGCTTTCTCTGTCTTTCTCGCTACCGCTTCCTCTCTATGCTCTTGCTCTCTTGCATGCGTTCTCTCTCTCTCTCGCTCTCTCTCTCGTGTGCCACCGAGAGCAGCAGGTTTAGTTAAACAGTGCGGTAGGCCTTGCTGAAGAGGGGAAGCACTTTTTCCCATTTTCCCCCGAGGCTTGAGCAGTGGGGTGTAAACATGAGGGTGAGTATGATCACAGCATCTCACTTGGGGGGGCCCTGCTCTTCACTCCCTCTGCCGCTCCCTCTTGGTCTGAAGCCGACTCAAAACTGTCATTCGGGTTACCCATGGCTTCACTGTAGGGACTAGTAAGGGCCTGTGGGATGAGACTTTTTGAACTCAAACAATTTAGTGCAAAATCATCAGTGAGTTTTGACCGTTTTTTATATTTTTGTACATGGAAAATGGAACTAGCATGCAGCCTCTACTACATTTACACAATAATGCATGAGCTGCAGAGCAACTGGCTTGATGTGAGAGGGGCTCCGCTCGGGGGCATGATCAAATGAAAGTTTTATAAGCAGCTACATGGACCATACCTTTATACTGACACTTCTTTTTGCCGTGGAGCAGTGAGGCTCTGGTTCCGTTGGCCCCCATTGCTGACTTTTTGAATTAAAAAAAAAAATTGCTATATATTAAATGACACAAATAGCCATGTGCACTTGTGGGAAACAAATGCTACATTGTGTTCAATATTCTTGTATGCACATATCCCGTGGGAGGGGGCAAGTCTTTTACCTTGTGCAATTGCCCCCAGATTTGGCACATACAGTATGTGTGCAAGTCAGCCAAAAAATGTATACACAGGAAAAGAAAAACTTGTATGTTATACATTCATATATGTATATGTGATATTATGAAGATAATATGTTTTTGGCTGACTGTGTGTGTGTGAAGGGTTTTCATTTTGCATTTACTTACATTCTCAGAGGCATTCTCTTGGTTATAGAAGTTGAATCAAAACATCTCCGTCACTAATGCACAACCTTAATCACTACTCCTTATCCTTATATTCTATCTCCTTGTTCTACTTAGCTGGTAGTAGAGGGAGGATCAATGATGGCACTGCTAATATAACTGGACTGCATGAAGTCCTGTATAAAATCAACATACCGTAGTTAAACGCCATTTAATGAGAATGTAGTTTGTTTTCTAAATCATAACTGACTGTGGGCCAAAGTCCTTGCCTAGTACTTTTTCCTGTAACTCAGTTTCCTACAAAATCTTTTTGGTTATGTTTTGGATGGTAGTGTTTAGCCGGCTGGCACTACAGTGATCATTTGTCCTGCAGAAATGGCGTTCTAGATTGACTTCATCATTGTGCCTGGAATATAAGATGTTTTGGTTTATATGTACATGTCTGAAAGCTTAGTGAAACCATATGTTCATGCATCTCCTACAGTGCTCTCTACACTGTCCTTGAGCTCTGTCATATTAATGATCAAAGTGCCACAAGAGGAGACATTATCTGAGCCTATATTCATCGCCTCTGTATTCATTTCATTACAGTCGTCTAAGGAGCTCTGTTCCATTTCTTGGACTTTTAATAGTCTGACCAGGTCTCTTTGAAATACTATCAGTAGCTTCTGTTTTCCAGTATTGCAGGAGAAAGTATGCTCTTTCTGTTCATTTGCACCTTTTTGGAAGTCTAACCTCTGTTTAAACCTTTGCCCATGGAAGTGGGTGGAAATGATTTGCCATGCTGATTTGGAACAGTCCTAGTGAAAGATGTATGACTTGACGCACTCTTTTTCTTTGTGTGTTCACAGAGCCTTGTGTATTTTGTTTCCTATTCACTTGTCTTTCTCGTGTCAACACTTGTACTCATATTAGTTATGCGCTTACTCAGCTGCCTCAGACTGAAAGACGGATGCAAACCAGTGCTTGATGAAATCCTAATCCTAAACCAGTATGTTTTTACTGTTTGAATAATTTTTTTACATTTTAAATAAATATATTTATTTTATAGCTTGACTCAAATGCGCTAAGTCTGGTCTCTTCTTTCCGGTCACTGACAAAGCTATTCCGATTGTCGTACTGTAAGTGCTGATGTGTTATTTATTTATTTATTTGCTCAATCACCTTGGTGGAATCAGAAGGGGAAATTACATTGTGCATACGGGGAAAAGTGGGTGTGTTTATTCTCTCCATGGCCCGCCACCTGCCCTTGGTTTTGGCTCAGATGCAGCAGAGAGTGTTGACCTTAACAGTTACAGTACTCAGCATCAAATGCAAATCAAGCATTTCCTCTTGGAACATAGATCCTTGCCAAAGTGGAGGGGAGTGGGTGCTGTGACTTGGTATGCGTGGGTGCTATTCATCTAAGGCCAAAATCATAAGACTTCATCTAATCATAAGACAACCTATTTTAAAAGGGCAGAAACTTCTGCCTGAATGTTGCCACACAACATTATATATATATATATATATATATATTTCTCCAATTGATTTCAAAGGTGCCAAGTAAACATGCACCTCAGACATCCCCAAAATGTATCCAGATGCAATACCCCCCAGATCATGCATTTCTCAAAGCCTCTCTGTCACTTTGCATTTAAGTAAGCTGTTTGAGTGATACTAGATTTAAAATGCAAATGAGCTACTGCCACACGCTTCAGTGTTTCCCCTATAAAAGGCGAGGCGTGGTGGCCTATCATGCCTGTATGACAAGTCCAATATACTGTAATGTACTGTATACTGTAGTCAAACATTTAATGTGGCTACATGGTGATCCCAAATAAGCACACAAGGTAGCTTTGTTTTTTTTTTTGTTGTGCTAGACTGTATAGAAGTTGTTTTGGTAAGTTGCTGATTAGCTATCTCGCTGAACTAATTCTCTTAACTAATTAATTGTGCAGGGTGATTGCTTACATTGTACAGCTCATGTATATCTAAAGAATGTAGCGAACTGGCTTGTATAGTCGATGTTCAGTACTGCTACAGTGTGGCCATCCAGACATGCTTTTTGGCCTCTTAAGCTAACTTGCTATCGTGGCGCTAAAGCTAACTAGAGGCTTCAGCAAACCGCAATGAAGTTGAATTGATATTTTATATTTGCTTGATATTCTCGCATAAGTTTCTTACCGCAGTATGAACCAATTGAATAGGAAAATCTCCATTCACATTTTTGTATGTACAGTAATCTGAAAATAAAACAAGTTTTTAATACATGCTGCATGGTGATATGCAAGATCTCTCATTGGGTTGTTAGAATAAAAGTCGGTCAGATGTTTTAAATTCATTATAAAACATTTTTTCTAAAGAAGTTTTCTTGGTTTGTATTATGCATAAGTAATTAAAAACCGTTATTTTTACAAGTTATTAGAACTAAAAAATATCAACTGCCAGTAATTGTCATATAATATTATAAAGGCTGCGGAATATAAAATTTTTAAATAAAGAATTTGGCCTCTCCAAATCAGTGCTTATAGAACAATGCATATAGGGCTTTATTTCAGTTTCGAAACCTCCCATGCTGTTGTGAAAATCAATAGAACACACCAATTGGCATATTTTGAAGCCACAGTCATGCCATAGACAAAGTGCTGCTGAAATAACATACTGTATGGCTTGATCTCTCAAAAACCTGTTTATTTCTCGCACTACATTTTAGCACACAATACATTCTCTACCCAAACAGAGTGCAGGAAGCAGGACTTGCCTAAATTGGTGGAAAAACAAATATTTAAGACATTTCCTATTTATAGGTGATTCCCTTTTTTTCACTTGCTGCTATCAGGAAAAATGACGTTTCATTAGCAACCAATTTATAGTGTAGAATTGTAGATTTTGTGATGACATCATCAATATTAGCCTTTTAGCAATATAAAACTTAAAAACTAAATCAGACGGCACTAAATGTTTTGGGTTGTCTGCTCCAAAAAGTCTAGGCTAGTTATATTAGCAAGCTAGTTAGCTACTGTAGTATACAAACTGTTTAAAAATGTATTAGGTTGAAACTACTGTCTATGCAACGTTCTATAAGCACAAATGCAAAAGCACATTTCCTGGTGCCCATCTGACACCAGCAACCATGCCACGTTCTAAGTGACTTAAATCATCTTTCTTTCCCAATCTAATGCTCAGTTTGAACTTTAGGAGAGCTGTCATGTGATTGACATGAACTCATAGATATTAGCGTTAACAAGCAGTTGAACAGGTGTCTCTAATGAAGAGGCTGGAGAATGTATATTCATTTTTTTTTTTTTTTTTAATAAAAAGTGCAAAAATTTTTTACGGTGGAAGCAAAAGGTATCTGAGGTGCTTACATTACCAAGGTAATGCATAGAGAAGTTGATGTCTTCATTTATCACCATGATTGTTTTACATGAAGAACTAATTTTGTCGAGCGAAGTTCCCTTAACAAACTTAAACAAAAAAATTAAAGTACAATGAGAAGCGTAATGCAGCATACAGTATAGTGCTAGATCCACTGTTGCTACTGAAATCCTTAATTTTGTTTCCCACTCATTTTCAGAATATTTACTGCTGTCCTGATGAAATATTCTGAGAGAACTGTCTTAAAATTTCACACATTCTTTTGGTGCATTCTGAGTATTGCATAAAATTACTACCCTGGAGATTTATACTGCTCTGGGGTGCAGTGCAAGCTGCCATTGTGAACAAGTTTAACTTCATGTGGCTATGTTCAACAGGCTAACTTGCTAAACATGCACTAAAATCATTTTAAAATAGCAAGACAATGGCTTCAGGATCTGAATTTGTGTCACAGAAACTCTGAATCCATACTTGAGCTTCAGCATTGAAGGAAAATCCAGCTTTGAACTTTCCCTGGTTGAGTCTGTTGTGGAATGATTAGAAAATACAGAGCTTTGGGGAAATTTGTCAGAATCTTTCCACTGTAAATATATGACAACCGCTGTGTCTTCACTTCTTCTGAGGGTGGCAATGGTAAGAGAATTTTCAGCTATTTTGTTTGGCTAACAGCACAGTGCTGCACATGCTTTGTTTTGCAGAGTACTGTAGATAACAATACTGATATAATGCGAGTGAAGGGAGAACAGGAAAAAAAACATGCAAAGTAAAAACATGCAAAAGTTATATAATTGTTTTATTAAAATTCACTGACATTTTTTCGGAAAGTTACACAAAGATTCTAGCATCTTACAATCTTTATATTTTAACCATACTTATGTTCTGTTCTAGATTTGTCTTCCTTTGAAGTACAATACATGTAACTGTTAGCCCCAAAGTGCGACTAAATTAGCTTAAACGTAACATGCTAAACTAGCATTCACTTAGTATTAAAGCGAATCCAGCTTTGAACTGTTACTCGGTGTGAAAGCAGTCCAATGTGGATTGAGTAGCGTACACACGTACAACATTTGGAGATAGATAGCTGATTAAGCACCCCTCTGTCAAGGTACAATAACTACCGTTTCTGCTGTCTCTTGGAAAAAAATTTTTTTGTATATTGACAGTTACAGTTTTTACGAAGAATGAAAATTAGAATCAGGCAAAAAAAAAATGCAGTTGGTTTATCGTTTATCTTTCAATCTAATAATAAAAAATTATTTTAAATAAAAATATTAAAGCAAGGTCGAAGAATGTGCCCCAAATGGGATGCCAGCCCATCCCAATGCACAGTTCATGCATACATTTACAAATATATTCACATTTAGGAGCAGGCAGATTCTAAACTCAGGATTATTCCACACTGTGCCACCATGGCATCATGAATTCCTATTACCAGGACTACTGGAAAAGCTTGCCTCAGCCATACTGTAGATATGTCTTTGAAAAATATATTGATCCCTTACATACACCTTATCCCCTCTACTCCAAGAAACACCACAGGAACATGGCTGGAGGATCTCTGTGAAGCAGTAACATGTTATTGTGTCTAGTGCTGGTGCATATATATCAGTCAGAGCAGGGTTTTGTATGATATTGAACACCTCAGTGGGTAAAAAAAAATAGCCTTATGGTGAAAAACTGAGAATTGACTGACAAACGCCTAGAGAACAATTACTAGAAACTGTTATTGTGAAAAGAAGAGCTATGGTCTCTACATGATGATGCACGAGATAACTAAGCAACAGATACAACAAATGCCTTAAGTTTCACTAAACCCATACAGTATTTGGGCTGCATTCTGACCACGGAGATGCACTAAGTGCCTACAGTATTAGTACAAGAGTTCCTAATTTCATTTATTTTAGATGGATAACTGAAATAAAAATTGTATGAAAAGATCTACTTTGATTGATTAAATGCTATACAGCTGTCATTTAAAAATGTCCCTCATGTCTACAAGTAACCAGTGTGGTAATTATCTCTTTTGTCCTCAGAGCAAAGATTGTCTCCTAATACCTCCAGTGCATTTTGAGCTTCAGGGTTTGCCGCTTGTTTTCCCCTTGAGCTTGGGTTGAAGGTTTTGGCCCAGGATCACCAAGGTGATGGGTCTCACGACAACAGATCTGTTGTCATCGCTAACGCTTTCCTCCCCCTTCTTACCCCCATTTTTCCAGGAAGAATGCCATGATTACTAAATGCACTGGGGTGGTGGCAGTGGCCCTGGTGGAGCTGTAATTGTCTGTGTAATGATAATGGGTTGAGTGTTGAGTGCTGGATGAAGAGGCTCTAATCACAGGCTGTCGTGTGGGCGAAGCTTTTGACTCTTTTGGTTGTTAACATATTAAATGCAGCCCTGCACATAGTAATTCATTTTGTGCTTAAATATGAATCTTGGACTGTGTTGAGCCCCAGAGAGGTGAGTGAGAGGGCTGTTTTTACCCCGTGACTCGAGGTCACATGAGTGGAGCATAGACATGAAAAGGTATTGGTCCTGCCACAGGATTGCTGTACCATGTTGCGTCCCACTAGAGCTGCATTGCATGTTTAAGGCTGTATAAAATGGTTCGGTTTAAAGATGAGCGTTTATTTAATGTTTCATTTCAGGAAAGGAAAACCTTTTCTTGATTCAACCAGATTCTAACCTTGAACTTGCAGTTAGTGAGTAGGTGATGTCATTTAGCTCAATTCTATTAATATTTAATTTTGATGTCAAGCACCGAAATAAAATATAATTCACATTTGTCTGGCTGGTGAACGTCACTAATATGTATCTAGTCAGAAGGCCTTTACAACCTTTAAATAAAAATTGAAAATCCTGAGCAATGGCTGGAAAAAAGATGGCGTGTAAGGTATTAAGAGAATCTGACCACGGTCAATAGCCCCAGCATTTATGTTTCATCCCCAGCTGGCTCTTCAGGCAGAGGGCAAGAGGAGCGTCTGTCTAGACACGTGACATCATTAACCTGCTGTGACCCTGGCTACACTGCTGATGAATTCAGTCTCGCATTTCCTCAGTCCACTAGCCTGGTCTGGGAGACCAACTCTACTGTCTCTGCTCCACCCCCACTTACCCCAGCCACAAATATTCCTTTCCCACTCCCTCTCCCTGGGGCCCCACTTTAGGGACACCTGACTCTCGTGGCCTGGAAGGTTCAGGACGGTTAGTGGCCCCTACTTCCTTCATGCATAGACCGACAACAAGGTAGCTGTAGCTTTCTCCCAGACTGCTGAATAATTCAGGGTGTCTGGGCCTGCGTCTGGCCAAGGGCCATGATGCGATATATGTGTGTGTTTGTGTGACTGTGTGTGTGTGCAGGCTTTGCGAGGATGCATACAGAAGGGCAGGGGTTAATAACAGGTCTACTCCCTCTGTGTCAGCAGCTGCGCCTTCCACATATGAAAGAATCCTGTTCTGTTGATTAGATTTTTTTTCAAAAGGAATCAATTTTTAATCAGCAGAGCATCTGACTATGGTCAATAAGCACGCCGTAGACAAGACAGTTTCTGGACATGATTCTTTATTTACAGGACTGTTTGTCTTTCTACTGTATGCAGATTTCCAGACAGGAAATGGCAATGGCAGCCCTCAGCTTTAGTGCTGAGGACACAACATTGCATTCTAGAAAGCAGTAAATTAAACCTGGAAAATATTACTGTTCTGTGAGTGTTTGTGTTGGACTTATCGTTCCCATGTGTTTTGTTTTGGTTATTTTCATATATTTACTGTATCTATTATATGTAGACGTACTGGATAGACTTCATGCCATATTTCCATTAGCACAATCATATGCTGGTTGTCCATAGCCACAGTGAGCTGGCAGTATAACGCTGCCATCAAATTTTTACTTGACCAGTGGGAAGCTGTAACTTTTAAATGGTGAGTGAGCCACACACTGATTTCCCTTTTCCGTCACTACTGCTATACATTCTGTGCCCGTTATGAGCTAACTGTGTAAACGTACATGCTTGTATTGAAATGATTTAACCATGTGTTTCTCAATACTGCGGATGCCGAAGACCTTGAGATGGTTCAAGTAATTGTATGAATGTGATCCTTTTGCATATGTACAGAGTTTTCAACTATAAATTGGACCCTATTTCCTATTAACCGAGAAACTACTATTAAGGAAGAAACATTGCCTTGATTCCGTGGTATAAATCTTGATCGGGCATGCTGAAGAAGAAGGTGGTGTGAAAAAGAATTGCAGATCCTGAAAAATTTCATCTCTTATAATATGCCATTTGCCCTATATCAATAGAACATTTTCATTGATTAAAGATTGACACATCATGTGAGTTATTTATTCCTCCTTTATTCCTCCTTAGTTCATTTTCTTTCTGTCTTGGGTAGCAGTGGATCCATGGCAGGGGTGCTGTGTGTGGAAGGAACGAATATACACAGCAGCCTTTTGCAGGGGCACCTCCGGTAGGACCAATTTAGCATAGACTGGCATGTTTTTGGTGGGTAAGAGGAAATAGGAGAGCCATGAGGAAAATCCACTCAACATTGCGTGAACATGGCTTGAACAACTCCATAGAGAGTAACCCAAGCTCTGGCTCAATCCACTAACCTTGGATCTATGGGTTGAGCAGGGATGTCTGCAAAACAAGATACATCCTGTGTTATCACTTACATCCTAGCAGCTATAAACAATCATTTCAGCATCTGCTTAGATTTATATGAGGAAATAATAATAATAATAATAATAATAATAATAATGATAAGTTGATATTGGCGATAGAGTACATAGGGTCAGCCATGATGGCACTACTGGGGCAGAGAATGTTTAGGGCCTTGCTTAAGGGCCTGAGTCCATTCTCAGTAGCAGTAGCATTCTCAGTGCTATTGAATCTTTTCTGCATTAACTTTACTACCTCTTTTTCCTTAAGAAACTCTTACCGAACCCCTTGAAAACATCTCAGACATGTGGGGTTAGAAGAACAATTGCCTGACCGCGATAGGCAGTTTGTGTCTTTGCAGCATGTACTGTAGTTGGTTGCGGGGTCTCTCTCCTTTCATTCTTCGTGCTTATATCTTGTCTGTAAATAAATAAGCACTTCTTGCTTCTTTCTCAGAACTTTTGTCATCTTGTTAACATGCCCTACTTTTAACAAAGGGCTGCAATAAATCAGAACACCACTATCCCCATTCATGCAGAAATAATAAATATATACAGTGTGCTACACACTTATTTCAAAGTAGTTTGAAACCCACTTTGGGTAATTAACCAGGATTGTCAGTGACATTAGGCAGAAACGCCATTTACGACATTTTGTAGAGAAAATGTAACCGAAACAAAACGAAACTAAGCACATCAGGCTGCGTTGATTGACTTGGTAAACTGGCAAGGGTATAAATCATATTCAAGTGAATTTTATATGTTTACCTTCTCTCGTTATTTTAAAAATAGCAACACCTTTAAATCAGAATGTTTTTTAATTTTTTTCTAACCAAAGCAGTGACCGTATTGAGAATGCAGTGCAGCCTTGTGGAGATGGTGCCCCCCTCTGGCTTTTTAGTTGCTCATATGTCTGCCCAGGTTCATTTGTTTCTTAGTCAAAGGAACAAACTGTTTAAGTCAAACCTCCATAGTGACACTTTTTATTTATTTATTTTCATTTAAAATCAAGTCTTCAGCCTTACACCCGCATGCCAGTGGTTAGTGTGACTCACATGCTGCCTCTTTTCACCAAATAAAAAGTAATTAAAAAAATGCCTCACATAAACTATACATGCACGTTTTATTCAAAATTAAGTGCAGAATTAAAAACGGAGTTAGCGGCTTTCGCAGAATTTTCCAGCACAGTTAGCTGAAGCGCGGTTTTGGCCTCTTTCATATGCACTGTAGTTCTTCAGGGAGTCATTTTGTACCTGTGCAAACAAAACATCCACAAATTATTCGCTTGGTCTACGAGTAATGGCCTTGAGGAAGGAGTTCACTTTGAGAACATGGTAGCTGTTCATAGTGTGACTACTAGGGGCCTGTTGTCTACAGTAGGAAGAGACCTCAGGCTGTTTCATGCTTCAGGGCCAAAACAACTTCTTTTCTGATTGACTCCCAGTTCCTTACGATTGCATCATGTAATGAGGTTAAGGAAAGTAGGAAAAAAGGACCGAGAGTGGTTCATTATACTTAATGCATGGGCAAATTACATTGCAACAGCATATGAGTCACAGAAACACACAAAACTGTAAGAATATTACATCTTCATTTTTTATTCCTTTAAGGTAATAAGGAAATGCAAATGCTGGGAAATTTGCATGTAAAGGATGCAGTGTGGTGTCTTTGAGAGTGTCTGATAGAAAATATTCATAGGCCAAATGCATTTTTTCAATATTGGTTCATTAATATTGTTTTTCAGCAAACGTTAGTGTCAAAAAAAACATTGTAATTATATAGGAGCACCGACCTACCGATCTTTTCAGCATCTGTGTTTGTTTCTGGACAAATTCATGAAGCTTTCTTCACTGCAAAAATATGTATCCGCTCCATATAAAGGAGGCACAAATTGCAGGTACGAAAATACTTTTTAATAAAATGTTTTTTTTTTTTTTTTAGATTTGCACATTTGTTTGCAAGAATAAATGTATAATTCTAATCTGTTTTCGGTAGATGCTATTCTTCTGCAGCACCACTAAAAAACCTTTTACAGTTAAGTTAATGAAATAATATTTACAGTGGATATGAAAAAGTTGCAGATTTTTTTTTTGCAGAAAAAGAAACTGAGATACATCATGTCAGATTTTTTCCACCTTTGATGTGATATAACAGCTAACAAAATTTAAGTGAAAAACTTTTTTTTTTTGGTGGTGGTTACAATAACATGAGTGCGTAAGTATGCACACCCTTTTATAATGGGGCATGTGACTGCACTCAGAACTAGTCACGTTCGAGCTTGTGTGAAAAAGCAATTATCATACACCTTTCATCAGTGAAGTCAGTGTGGTTAACTCTGAATTAAGATCAAACATCAAAGGAACTGCAAGAATATCTGGAGAGGACTGGTTGCTCCCTGAATGTTGCAGTGTCGACATCTCATCATGTCGCGACTAAATTACATAAACAAAGTCCTTTAATCCATGTGGCAAAATGTGTTGAGATCAAGCTACACATATTTAGGCATAATTTTAAAAGATATGTTTGCACGAAACCAAGTATTAAAACATGCTGGTGGTAGCATCATGTGCATCCTGTCCTAGTGCTAGTTCTCTTGAGGCTGTGGTTCCAGTCACAATAGAGGGAATCACGGGGAGCTCCAAACAGCAGTCTATAGTAGCACAAAATTTGCAGGCCTCTGTTAGACAGCTTAAGATGAGGAGTGATTTCATATTTGAGTAGGCCTGCTGCGTGTACTTTATACAGACGTACGAAGAGCTTCTAGGGGAATGTGGTGTGCGCTCCATTTTTTTATTAATTTTTTTCTCGTAAGCCTTTTAGCTCTGTGCAGATAGACATGGAGCCTGGTGAGAGTACATCCAGAGAGGAAGTGCTGCGATCTGGGCTTGGCGTCATGCCACTGACAGCGTCTTATTTACTGTCCAGATGGATGACTCATTTTATGCACCTTATCGTAAAGCATTTGGATTTATGGTAGGTAATGGGACAGGGGTGAATACCCCAGGAGAGGCTCTAATTGAAGTCAAATACTCTTTCTCTTGTGGAAAGCAGGATTAACTCTACATCTAGAGAACGTAGATGCAAACATGCTGGAAAAAAAGTTAATGTTTCTGTCCGACTCTGAGAGATAACAGACAGTCTAATAAATCAACAGTCAGTAAAAGGGTGGTGCGTTAATGCATAGTTGTTTGTTAGTGGGTGGTGGGTGAGTCCTGGTTACCCAGTTTCTGTTCTGCAGTTCAGACCCTACCTTAGCTGTAATGTTCACATATCTAAACCAAACTGATTTATGAGCCTAATGACATAAAAAAGACGTGCTATTTACAAGTGTGTGTGTGTATATATCTTTTAAATTATAAAATTAAAAAAGCACCAATGAAGTAGAAAAAAAAGAATTAGTGAATTATTGAATTTTGTTTTCTGGACAAAGTTCGGTGATGGTTTTCAAAAAGAAAATCGGTGGCGTAGATTTAGTTTAAGCAGTCTCACGTCTGACTGAGTTTGTGTTCAGTTTCAGAAGAGGCTTATTGAACTTCCTTCCATCACTGTATACATTGGAACATCGGAATTGGCATAAATAATAAGCAATAAACATTTTCTATTGTACTCCTTTGAAAAGTATTGTTTCTGATTTCGTTCAGTAAGGACCAACATTCGTGTTTACTGATACAGCAGACTAATAAAGATCGCATTCCATTGTGACCATTGTCATTTCATAGCTTGGTTTGTCAGACCAATGGAGACCTGAAATGGAAGGAGGAGAGGAATATGTGCTTGTTATAATATTGTCTTTTTTTTTCCTGACAATTGTACTTCCAAATCTAGCACTGTGTGTGCATGGTGTTAATGGAAAATTAAAATAATGAAAAGAATTGCATGCTGTTTAATCCAGAAATGATCTGATGTAACAAACTGCTTTAATATCTCTCAGCATACTTAATCAGAGTGGACTTAGCCCTGTCACTTTTTATTAACCTCTGTTGAAACGGGAGAAGGGCTTCACTAATCTGCAATTGTTGTCTCTGGCAGCCTAAAGAGCGGACAAAACAGACTTGGTAGTTGGTGGGAAAGTAGTGGCATTATAATGGCACCAGGGCCTTGGCACAATATGAGGCTGTTAAATCAAATCGTATGTCGTTCTTTCTCTGGGCAGTTCTTCTTGAATGACTGGTGCATAGTGATTGAATGAGATCCCCACCCCCATTTTCCCTTTCTCTGGATTAGCACCCCCCTATACACCCCCATACCCCAATGCATTGGGTTGCTTTCCCAAAGGGAATTAGCAATGCAATTAAAACCTAATGACCTTTAAATCAAGGCATATGCCATTCAGTGTCTGAGCGTGTGTCCATGTGTGTGTTAGAGCGGGTGTGCATGTCAACCTGCTATGTGATTTGTGTTGCGTAAGTTTGAGCTCGGTGGGCTTCGTGTTCTCTCTTTTTCATAGAATTTCTCTGCAGCCGATGATCAGGTTGTAAATATACATTGGATCTCACCTCTCGTTAGAAGAATTCGTTTCCAATTTGTTAGATTTTTTATTATTATTTTTTTGTCTCAGCGCCATACTATGTTCTACAATTTGCCCACCTTGTGTAGCATTCTCTGTGCAAACTGTGATCTTATTTAAACGTCTTCTCCAGTAGCACTCCAATCCCATAATCATGTTCACACAGTATTATTTGCTTTCTGTAAACTCACTTTCTCTCTTGTTGAATTAATACAGTACCACACACTGAGCGCTTGATTCATCTCATCTTTCAGGTGGAATTACATTGAATTGCTGTTGTACAGACAGCTTCTGTACTCCCAGTCCTACTTTGAGTCCTGTAAACAGGAAAGGATGACTGTTCTCAGATCAGCAGCAGTAGGCCTCTTGCTTCCCATGCCTCTTGCTCTTAGCTGTGCAAAAGCAGGCACCATTTAAATGGCAAATTAAACAGCATTTAGTCCTCTGCGAGAATGCTGTTTCTCTGTGGCAGCTGATCAGAATCGAGTTTATTAAATTAGACAAAGTTAAGGGGGATCAGGAGGCTCGGCAAAACTGATGAGACAGAGACACCGCCACGTGAATGCACAAGCTGCTGCTGCATGGTTTCACAAACCGGTTATATATGTTGAGGTGCTACTTCTGAAGCTTCCACACCGTGCTCCTTAGCATAAATTATTTTTAGCTGAAATCTCCTGTTACCTTTCTCATTTCACCACTTTTCCACATCACACCGTGAATAAGGCAAGTATAAGATGATTTGTATTGGTCATATTTAAGAACACAAGAATTTTTCTTACACTGATCATTATATAGTATGTTGTGGACAATGTCATGTCATTTTTGTGTATCTTCATTGTACAGTATCTGTAGCACTCAATCATGCTAGTGATAACACCCTAGGCCTTTGCAGTCATGCTGCTCATCTCTGTCTGCTTCATAAATATTGACACCCTTGTTCTGTCTCAATTTGTTATTATTGTTTTCCTGGTATTTGTCATAGGCCAGGCTGTACACTTTAATACAGTGTATCTTCATTCAGTAAGCTTTGAATAAACCTCACTATTTTCATCATTATCCATCTCTACCCGCAGTTCTTCTTCTTCCTCTGCTGCTTCTTCAAGCCCCAACACCTTTATTAAACTTCTGTAATCCATTCTACCAGTGAGGACTCGGAAGTCCCAAGCAATTTGGTTTCCTTCTCAATACCCCAGAGTTCCCTGTTTCAATAATCCAAAAGGTGAAGTATAATGAACAACTGCAGGCTTGGATGCAAACCAAATACATTCCCAGTGTTTAATATAGAGTGCAAAATAAGCTCAATAAAAGTCAGACTAGTTTCCTGAAGATGTGTGGACATATATATATATATATTTTTTTTTATCCATGGGAATTTGTAGCAGTACTATCATGTTAGAGTTGATGTTAATAGGTTATAAGCAGTGGCCATCGGCTGTCCTGCTCCCACGTTTGGTCATGCTCTACTTCCTCAGATAAGGTCCTGCAGGAGGTCTTTGCCATTACAGGAGTCATTTGCTTCTTCCACTGTAATGCCTGGGAAATGGGGACAAGAGTGTGCACATCCCTGTGAGTGGTGTGTGTGTGTGTGTGTGTGAGTGTGTGTTTTTGGAAGGGATGTACTAAAAGGAGGAGAGTGTCAAAGGCTAATTTCCAGAGCTGCTCCTGGGTTGCCATCTCTCATTGCAGGGTGAGCGGCTTGCGTGTTGTCATGGATACTGAAGCATGGCACCCCAGAGAAGGCAGGCGGGGGACAAATGGCCGCCTTCCTTATAGGATTCCTGTCGGCCAGCCTCTGATAGATGGCCTTGATGGGCCATTTGTCATACTGTAATTGTTCCAGCAAACACGAAATACCCACTAGTATAAACAGTGGTGTGCAGCGTTGCTAATAAAGTGGAGTACCAGTGGAAGGAAACGGTGATACACTGTTGCCCTTGGTTAAAGAGACAATGCCTCTTTTGTTCTGGCCCTTGTGCTGATTGGACCACAGGAGGGGGTAAAAGAAAACATGAAGAGCGAGAAAAAGGCAATCATAGAGAATACTGCCATTACTCATCAGTATTGACATGACCAAGTGTGGAACCAACAGTGATGGTCCTTTGAACAACAGTAGCAGTTTTGTGAGTGATTTATTTTATTTTTCTTCAGTTTGGCAGCAAAAAAAATCCTAGAAGTGAGTCTGTCAACAGGCTGTAGCCAAAACCGAACTAACCCTTAGTATGTGCTGCAGTATTTCTCTACTGTATTATTTTCTAGTATAAAGGGAAAACTTTGACTTGCTACCAAGTTTCCTATTTACTTTCACTAGCACATTAGCATTAGCATGATGTCCTTTGAGGTGTTTGAGAATCTTTACACACTCTCTTGGGGGTACACAAGCTTTGCCAAACATGGGGCGTCTCCCCATTTTAAAATCTTGATTGAGTGAATTTGGACACGTGCACAGTGTTTCTTTTAGTGCACAATTGCAGTGTAATTAGATCCCAAAACCTTTAGCCGCCCTTGGAGGATGAAACTTTTCATCCATGGGACAGTGAGCCAGAGCATCTGGAACTGGATTCACTTTCTTTCCCCAGGTTTAGGATCCACCAGGCTTGCCTGTAAAATCTCCACCGCAACGGAAATTCATACATATCGTACATACAGTGCCTGAATGTGTTTGTTCATGAGTTTCGGCAATGTGATGCAGACTGCATCGAAGGCTACTCAGGACTATCTCAACTTTCCTGCCGCATCGGTGGGAGGTCATGCGTTCTGTCACGGCATTGTCCAGCCATAACTTTAATTATACACATTGTGAATAAAAAACAAACATAAGCCGGAACACGGTTTTGGCTAGGAAGTAAAATCACTTAAACATTTTGTCATGGTTAAAAAATCTTTGATGAGCAACATTAATATGCAGTGTGAACAAGATTTTGAGGACATTTGTTTTTAAACAGATTTTGAGGCAGAATTTGGAACATGATAATAATAATTGGTGTTAGTATTATTAATAGTAGTAATAGTCATAGTGCTAATATATTCTAATCAGATAAAACAATACTGTGATCTTTGTATATATTTGAACCTATACCTTTTATAAAAATGAGTTGTCAGTAGTTAGTGCAAATGTACTGTCTCCATTTTGATAGGTCATTTATCCTCTCTGTGTCATTTCATTTCTTTGTGCCCTTGTATCTCAATTATCCTCTCTCTTGTGGTATGCTGAGAATCTTGAAATAATGGAGTGTGTATGTGTGTGTGTGTATGTGTATGTGTGTGTATGTGTGTGTGTGTGTGTGTGTGTGTGTGTGTGTGTGTGTGTGTATGTGTGTGT
>QMIH01000073.1:855541-896384 GCA_003987875.1 Clarias batrachus
TGTGTGTGTGTGTGTGTGTGTGTGTTTGTGTGTGTGTGTGTGCACCTTGTGTCCCATGACTCTTATTTCTGGAAAAATGTTTGTGTGATAGACTGGCCACCGCTGCAGTACAACCTCTCGCATTTGTCCTGACATACTGTGGCCCTGGAGCACTTTACAGTGACCCCTCCTCTCACCTTCTCTCTGACGGACAGTTTAAAGCATCATTAAGTGTAATTACTATTTCAACAGACGAGTCAAGAGAAACTCACATTGGAAGAAATTATTATTCTAAATGGTCCAATTGCACGTCCTACCCCCAAAACACTTTTAAAATGTACCCTTTTTGACTTGTAGCACTTTAGTTGCACACTAGGTGTGCTTATTTGCTATTTATTGCCTATAGTGCTGCATATGGTTTGATAGATTATACGGGATATAGACACTTTGTGGCCATTTACTAGATACAACTTTTTATAAATGTTATTTGTAGCACAGTGCTGTGGAGTTTTGGATAAATCTTCTAGAACAGAATAGCTCTGACAGTATTTAGGTGTGTTATGTAAACAATAGATTTTATATGAATATGATAATTTCTACAGTATCTCATGCACAGGGAGTTGTATGGTGCATGATCATTATAATGTTAATCTAATAATAATTGGATTTATTTAAAAGCATGTTTTAACTTAACAAAGGTAATCGTATAATCAGACGAGAGGTTTTTTCCTAGATGACATTTATGTAACTTTTGTTGTTGGAATCTTTGTGTGCCTGTGGTATGTATTTGTTTTTCACAAGCTGGAGAATTTTCACGAGGTAAAACTTCTTGGAGGCAATTTCTAATAAAACCTATTAATAAACTAATAATCTGTCGAAAAACTGATTTCAGTATATTTTTTCCCCAAAAAAGTTGAGCAACAATCCAAAACCAGGTGGGAAAAAATAATACACCGTTCCTACTTCCACAAATATTTAGAGCAATTAACAGTGATGTCTTGATTTGATAATTATCAGTCATTGTTGGAGTGAGCGTCTCATCTAAATTCAGTTTATGGTCGGTGATATGAAGACAAACACAGGAGCTACATCATGTGACCTACAGGCCTCTGTAAGCACATTAAATATTTATGCTCATGAAAGCACCATCAGAAAAGCACCGAATAAGTGTGGCTTTTGTGAAAGGGTTGTTGGAAAAAAAAAAAAAACACCCTCTACGAAAGGTATATGACGGCACAATTTAGATTTGTGAAATTGAATCTGAAAAAGAAAAACAAGTTCCGGAACAATATATATTTTGGACTGATGAAACCAAGATGGATGCCGTCCAAGATCTTGCACCATATTTGCTGAAAACCAAAACAAAATCCATCATCATAAACACCTTATATCTCCCTCTCAATCATAGGGGTGGAAGTGATGATCTGGGTCTATTATGCAGTGATGGAACCTGGAAAATTTGCAATCATTCAGGCAGTGTGGAATTCCACCTTAAACCAGAAATCCATCATTTTTTAAGTTGAATCTGGGTTAAAAGTTGATCATGCAACTGGACTGCAAATCTTCACAAACACACCAGCAAATCGACATTAAATAAAGAATAATGTAGGAGTGAGGATGGGAAAGTCCAGATCTCAACCCCATTTGAGATGCTGTGGCAAAGTCTTCAAACAAGTGTGCATAAATGAATCTCCTAGAGGAAATCGTTGTAGGGAAAATCCACACCAGAGTGTGTTGTGAAGGAGAGATGTCCGGAATACCAGTAGAAAATACCCTTATTTTTTTAATATAATCTCCTGCTACAGTAATGCACTTATCCCAGTGTTTCACTAGTGCTTCCATGCCATCAAGGTAGAATGTTTTCTCAGTACGGCAATCCAGGATTGGACCTCTTGCTTCATGTCTGACATGCTGGCCTCCCAGGAACTACTTACAGTACAGTACAAAAAAAAGAACAAAATATACAAACCAATACTAACAACAACAACAAAAAAAACAGTAATAAAAATGACAAATACTGTCGTCACCACTACCCTTCCTGTTGTATGGCCCTGTGTTATGCTCTCAATATACCTCCAAAGAGATAACCATGTGTGCCCAAATTTTTGCAAATGATGTCTCAGATTTTCAGGAAAGTGTAAAGTACCTCTGTTTTAAATCACAGTAACCATAAAAATGGTTCTTTGCCGCTGGTCAAATTTTTTTCCAATTGGTCATAAAGTAAATGTAAACTAGGACTCAAGTCCAAATGTTTATTAAAGATGTTTTGCGCAGTGTAATGTGCTTAATATTATCAGAGTGAAGAAAACTGAGTGACATTTAGGAAACCGATCTGATCAGTTTGGGTACATTCTGTTACCGCACTGGGGTGACGTAAATTCTAGTTTGTAATTCATCTCATTTACAGTACAGTAAATGAGGAACTTTAAGAAAGCACCCTTTTCCCTGTCACAAAGTACAGCCTTCTTTATAATGTTTGCACCGTCGAAATGTTTTACTGTGGCTGAGACTCTCATCACTGGACCGCGCATAAAGTTTTCTGTAAATATCCTTCGGTTTTCTTGATTTCTGTCTTCATTCATGAGACATTTCAGGTCCGGTTTGACTTTGAATTCTTCTTGTACTTTCAAAGAGCTTCTTCGGCTAACCGAAAGAGTATTGCAATATTTTGGTAGCTCCAGAAGTCTTCCAAGATGAATGCAAATTGGGTATGCATCCCAATGTATATTGTGTACCCATTCGTTGTTCCTTATATTTTGCACAGGAAAATGCCATGAGCTTTATGCACCAGTTAAAAGCTAGTTAAGCATGGGTCGTACAAACAACTCGGCTCAGCTGAGTAATTTACTCATAGTTGAAACCACAAGAAAACCCACATTTCCTCCTGTTGGGAAATGGTCGATGCCATCATCTCAGCAGGCACCCGAGGCTGTAGACCAGCTCCTCCTTGAGTCTGCATCAATGGCAGTATTTATTATAAAACATTCCCATTGCACTCCTCTCTCGCTCTTTCTTATTCTCCTTTCCCCATTTGGGTGATGATTATACTCTGGATGAGAACAAACAGTATCTCTACTTAATAATTCACATCACTTTCATCTGATATTCAGTTACCATGGGCAATTTAGTAGTTGAATAATTTTGTGAAAAATTCATTTATTATGGCTGCGTGTTATGAGGCGGCGGTGATGGCAGCCAAGAGTGTTAGTGGAGGGGTTTAAATTGCGTCTGTGGAGGGGATCCAGGGGAAGGTAATGTGTTCTAATGTTCTCAGCCATATGCATTGTTTTCAGGGCTCATCAGTTTTACATTGATTCCCACTGAAGTGTTTAATTGCATCATGAATATGATCTAATTCTGTCCTTTTTGCTGAAACCGGCGCACTCGCTGAAAATGATGTACTGCCATGACAGCGCCATATCGGGACATATTTTATATGGAACGTAAATTATAGTGTTAAATTAGCCTGGAAAGATAACTAGCTGGCACAGGGAATGGACCCAACAGTTTAATTTAGTGTCAAAAGGCTGTGAAGGGATAAATCTCTCCTCTCTCTCTCTCTAACGCGCCGCCATAATGTCTGGGATTTTACTGGAATAGTTTAACTATATTTTTATTACCTACGGTTTCTCTCCATGTTGCACTTTTTTGTGGGGTTTCGGTAACAGCACACAGTTAGAAGGAACAAGTACAGCATCCCTTTTTCAGTCTGATTTAGAGATGTGCATAGCATCTCCGTGTAAGTTTAGGATCTTGACACTAACTTTATTATTACTGGGATGACAATGATGATTATTATTATTATTAGCCGAAATAGTCCACATATCAAGATGATCATATTTTAAGTTGAATGTGTAGAGCAAAATGCAGTTTCTACGTTGCTTTTTTTTTCCCCCCACAGTGAGTGTGAGAGCAGGTAAACGAGTACTGCTTTGAAATGGTTTCTTCAAGCTGGGTTATTCACGAAAGATGAAAGGCATCGAGTGTGCATGGCCGTCTTTTTTATTTTGCTTCAGGAGGGAGCGTTTTCTCTCTGCTGCCCTTAAAGCTTGGAGTGTTCTACTGAGTGGTTGCCAGGAGTTAAGTTTTCTCTCGCCAGCTGGTCCCGTACACAGCCGCTCTCTGGCTCTCGTTCTTTCTCTTATCTTCCATACCTCCTTCACTGTAATAATGGTCTGCAGTTTTCGAGCCAACCACTTAATAAAAATGTGTGAACAGTCAGTCATATTGGTTCCCAGAACTTGTAAAGGACCTTTTGAATATTGACAGAGTTCATGTTTTTTGTACAAAAAATCCTGTTTCTGCCAACATTTGTATTATTTATTTATTTATTTATTTATTTTTTACAAAAGTTTCATTTCCACACAGAAGTTCAGAGAGAGGCAACGAAGACTCCTGGACAAGCAGGATCATAATCATCATGAAGGCAGCAACAGTATTTAAATGAGCTCGTACTCTATTATGGAAATGGTTGGTTAATCTCGTGTCCTGAGATGACAGTCCCAGAAAAAACAGTTTCACCCATCCCGAAAATGAATGCAAACTGACCCAAACTCGGTAAGTGTGCCATTTTCGGATGTACAGTAGTAGATGCAGATCTAACTTTAGTAACTTATCTGCGATCATAAGAACATGAGAATGAAATAAAATATAAACGTGTTTCATCAATTCACATGTTTCCTTACTTCAGACTTTGGGTTTTCAGGTGTGTTTGTACAGCCAGTGATCGTGAGCGACCATAGTGACAGCATGAACCGATATCCCCCTGATGAAATCAGTGCAGAGTTTACAGTAGTTTTCATCTGCTGAGCAATAGTTGCTCAAGCACACACACTATACGCTTGCAAAAGTGCCTTTCATCCGGGAGGATCTCTGATCGTCCCAAACACATTTTTTTATCATCTCTGGGACGACGGGACGCTGTTCGTCTCGAGCCCTTGTGGACCAAGATAAATATTGCCACCCACCCCTGCTGTCTTTCCGTTCCACACTCCAGTCTTGCCATCAGGGCTAGTGGCTTAATGTCAGGGAATGTTGGTGAAGAGAAAAGAGAGGGCAGAAATAAGGCCTTGCGATAGTTTTTGCAGATACGTTTGTGTGATTTGAGCAAATAAGATGATGTAAATGCAAGAAAGGCTAACAACTGCAGATTTAGCCCCGGGGCTTTGTTCACCATGTCGCATACATGGCAGCTGGATAAGCTCTGCAGAGCATGCCGTGTGACATCACTTGTGTTTTATATGATCAAAATGAAGCCGTAGAGAGTATGCAAGCTTGTAAGTTTACAAAGGTGGCTTTTGATTTTTTACAGCCCTCATGTACTTTCTCTCAAGGAATAACAAAGGCCAATGTTGCTCTTTTAAAGAAGTATACATCTGTTTGGATGACTTGGTACTTTATCAGGTCTAAATTCCTTTATTTAGCATTTGAACACGTAACAAGGGTTTGTGGTAAAGAATCATAGTGTAGACCTAATGTTGAATGGAATGCTGGTTCATGTCTCGGTTTTGTAGGTCACTTTTTTAAGTCGGCCTTGTTCTAAGCCCTGTTCCTTTGCTCTCTACTGAGTTTGAATAGCTCAAGTATTTACTTCTTTTTCTATCCTCTCTGTGCTTGGGCTCTGAGCTGAAGTGCTGTTACCTGAGTGAGGTTGGTAAGGAGTGTGTCTAGAGAAGATGTCTAACAGACAGGACTGTGTAAGGAAGTGAGAGAAAGAAAGAAACAAAGGTTCCTCTTAGTATTATCAGTGTTGGTGTGTGCCGAGGTTTGTGTGTGTGTGTGTGAGCATGTGTGTTATCCTTAAGCCTCTGTGTGTTTGACAGTAAGAGAGAAGAACATAAGGAGTGGGTGAAAGAGAATGTGTAGAAGAGTGTGTGTGAGAGAGAGAGAGAGAGAGAGAAGAAAAGGATCCTCAGGAGGTTCCATTGATGCACTGTTATTTGGTTTACTTACTGCGCCTGCCAAATGATATATCAATGAAAATCTGTTCTCTGAATTATGGCCATCTGATGATGGAGAGACTGAGTGCCGTGTCCTGGAACGCCTCTTATTGTGCCCCATTACTTAGCCTCTCTGAGTACCACTAAGTGATTTTTAGAATGCATTGCCACAGGCTCTATTCTTCCTAATTCACTGTATTTTTTCACCCCTTAAATGGCAGTGAACTACATTTGCACTTAAAACATATTCTTTAATATTCTGTTATTTTACATACAAATTGCATCCTGGGCAATGCATTCATCATTGCTCATCCCCTCCACTCTTCTACTAAATGAAAAATGTATCTTAAATGAATAATGGATCGCACTGTAGAATAATTTCCTTTGCAGCATGTTTACCGTTTTGGATGATTTTCTTTGTCTCGGCAAAGAAAACGAGGCCAATATCCTCACGCATGCCTCACTTTGGATTTTCTAAAGAGCTGCTCAGTGATCAGAGTGTATTGATTCATATCATGGCAATAGGATAGCTGAACCCTATGAGAACATCCTTGCTTTGATTTATCCAGGTCCTCGGTAGGTCTGCACGAGAAGGGAAGCATGGCTGAAGGAAAACTTGGGCTCCTGAGATGCTTCAGATCAATTAACTCGTGATATCTGTGCAAAGTCTCAGATAACGCCGCTAAAAGCCTCCTGATTTAGTTTGAATTTAATTTCTTTTTTTAGCTTCTGACCCCTCGTTATCTCTCGCACTGGTGCTGTCACTTCAGCTGGAGCAAAATAGGGCCAAAGCGTAATGTCCTTTATGCACAGCGGAGAGAAAGTAGATGGATGTGAGCAGAACAAGAGCTCAAGCGCTCTGCGGATGGTCAAGCCGAGTTGTGGTGCATGGTCATATTTGTAGTTCCACGTGTCCTGTCAGGTCGTACTCCTTCCTGTGCTGTCACGGTGCGTTCTTGTACGTGTTCAACATATCGTTGCTGTCTCAATCCGGCTTTAGCATTGTTCTTTCATCTGTGCGTGTAACGGATCTAATGATGGATTTAGTTGTCTGGAGGACTGGTGATGATGACTGGGTTTCACACTTCACAGAACCCCACTTGGGTGCTCTCCCTGGCTGTGGGATTCACAATGTAAACTTTCTCCCAGTGCACTTCCTACTTTTTCTACTCTGCCATCCAAAATATTTTGTTGAGCCCAGGAGAGAAGCGCATGACTGAGCTGTATGGAGACAGCTTGTTGCCGCCACCGCCACACTGCTGGTACACTTTCTTTCTTTTCTTTTCTTTTTTTTTTTCCCTTCTTTCCCTTTGAGATGGCATAGTACAGATGGGAGTCGCTGGACTGCGGCAGCTCATGTCACGATACGTTGACGATTTTACGGCTGAGCAGAAAGCAGCTTCTACAGTGTTGTTCTGCTGAGAACACTGAACAGATTACAGCAGTTTACATTGTCGTACTCCACATACAGATTGCCAATTGTCTTGCAGCATGAGTGCTACGGGTCTAATAAATGCAGTTAAACCCGAATTAAATCATCAAGGATCACGATCTCCTTATTGTTCTAAAGGTCAGATTCAGTACATTATGAAGGCTAGGTGGTACAGTGTAAACATCACACGCTAGATATCATAGGAATGATTTCACACAGAACAAAGGGTTGCTTAATTCAAACAGTGAGTCGTCGAGCGCAAATATGAAGTCTTCCTGCAAGTGACTGATCACCCACATGTGACAGGACGATCCAAGCACCTTTGATACATGGGATATAAATGGATTGATTAATATGGAGGATGGAGAGGGAGCTTTGTTATCAGTGTGGAGGCCCTCCTTAGGTCACCCATCTATCATGGTTCCTCAGGCCATGTTGGTTTGCTTTGGTAATGAGTGAGCTGACATTTACACAGAGCTCACTAACAGTCTGACCCGCTGATTAGAGCCGAATCCTCACGCTAGCGACTATTGATGATTTTTTTTTTTTTTTAAAAAGAGAAGAAAAAAAAGAAGAAGGCCAGAATATAGGATGGAACAAAAACGTGACTTTTCTACCCCCTTTTTTAAATATGCGTATAACATTAAGGGGGCGGTGATAATGAATCGAATATCCCGGAGTAAATATAAATAAATGTACAATTCAGCACAACGCTGTACGCAGTATGGTGTTTAGTTCAGGTTAAAGAGTGATTTATGAGAAGAGTGAGGGTGTTGTCCACTTTGCTCTGCCTGCTCATAATAGAAGATGGAAGTTAGCGCAGCATGGAGCTCCAGCACTGGTGGAAGGATTTTGGACATGTGTGCATTGTAGCATCAAATAGATTGCGCTTCCTCGCATGTATTCAGCTAATGTGTATCAAGCAGCCTGATGCAGATGAATGTACAGCCATGGGAAACTGATGACATGGTCCCCTCCTTTACACGGCGTGTACAACAGGTATACACAAGGGCTCTGGCGTTATTTCATTTTACTCCAGTGTCTCTGCTCCGAAGCTCCTTTTGCTCCAGCCATAGGGAACAGCTGTTGAATAGCAGTGCTTAGATTGGTAGGGACACTCTGGATACCTTTTTTTATTGTCTGTGGAATAGGAGATGGCTGCTCAAATGGTTATGTGCCTACACACACACACACACACACACACACAGCTAAAGCATCAGACCCCGGGTTGGGCCATTTTGCTGCATCAACCGTTTATGCAGCATGGACAATATTTTCTGTAGTAAGGTGTATGAACTAGAATTTTTGAAATATTAACCGGTTTTTCAAGTGTCTGACTCCATATGAGCAAGCTCCTTCATATATCATGCGTTTGAAGATGTTCAGCAAAGCAAATCTATGATTATTTTCACAAACTGTACCTCTGTGAGTTCCGTAACCTTGCTAGTGAGTCCATCATCTCCGTTTTAAAATGTACATCCTCAATGTAGGTTACGTTCCCAGTCTCATTGCTCTAGATAAATTTATTTTTATCTCAGATGAGTAATATTACAGCACACGTGCGCATATTCTCCTCGGCACATATGAGTAAGAAAAAATGTCAGCCCAAGTGTGACAGGTGGTCCAGGTTTGTGTCGCCGGGCCCCCAGGGTCCTGCCGGAGCTCAGGTTGTGAATGTGAGGGGGGCTGGTCCCAGTTCAGGATGACACAGGTGGTGTGAAACCTGGCTCTCTCCTATCACCTGAAATATTCACATTCTTCTGGCAAGCAAGCTTTGATCTCTCCTTGCAATCAGCAAGGGAGCTGTGGAGGGGAAAAGGAAACCGTGTAAACAACAGGAAAAAAGGAGCACACCTGAGAACACACTGATATTTCTTAAGAGAGAATAAACAATGGCAGTTTATCAGTGTTATCCATCGCTCAGGGTTTTTTTTAAATTTTTTTTTAATCCCCCTCGTCGATGGCCGTGTAAAAACTGGGCCAACGTCAACATCGCAGTTGCACCTTTGCAGAGGTAAGCTCTTGATTTGGTGCTGTTTGTTATGGATTGTCATGTCAGTGGCCCCAATTTATAAACTTCTCCTTGCGCTGGTTATATTTACGCTGTAATAAATTTTGTGAAGACGTTTATTAATTTTTTTTTGTTTTTAGCTATGTGCGGTTGGACTCATTGTGGCAAACTGAAATACTGTTCTTGGCCGTTTTGTTCCTTATCCTCCAACTGTGGGTTCAAATTGTTGTTTTACCTTTAGGCCAAGAAATCAGCAATCAATAAGTAGGCAAGAATGAAAAGGGATTAGAAGGGTTAAGTGTCAATGCAGAAGGTGAAAGTAGCACTGGATTTTGATAGCCATGACATTTCATATGAAATGTTTATGATAAATTCAAATCAAACAAAGGTTTACCGTAAAATAAGTTTTAATACAAGTCCTACACCAGCTAGGAAGTAGTGAGTAGTCACATTGAGCAGTTTACATTTTTGTAATAAATTAACTGCAGTTTAAGTCTGAAAATAACTGTACAGTCAAATTTGTTTGGATTTGTTTGGACTTGATGCATTGAGGCCATGTGAAGAGTCTAACAGTCAGTGTGTCCATTTCAGTTGACACTGAGTGTACGTGGAGGGGACCATACAAAAAAATCATTTGCTTTTATTTATTGGTCAGATTTTTGTCATCATTAATTTCAGCATAAGAGGACTAACAAAGGGCCTGTAGCTGTTTCCAAAAACAGCTGAGTCCCAAAAAGACCAAAAAAAAAAGAAAAAAGAATAATGCCGGTAAAGCTGCCTATTGTGTGGAAAAAGGTTTTAAAATGAAGCTGGCAGATTTCAGAAGACAAATGTATTCAGTCAAGAAACGAACACTTTAAAAGATCTAATGGCATGATAAAAAGAAAACTTTGAGTTCCCTACAGAAGAACAATAATGTGATAGGACTGGTTCTAGCTTCTTTACTACAAGGAGGCTCTGAAGGGGACAAATGTCTTGGGCATACAGTATGAGGCCAGGCGGAATGGGCAGAGGAAAAAACTTCATTATTACTTTACATGATCTAAATTAAGGAATGTTTTTTTCTTTTTTTCATTAGGTAATCATAGTGGCATTGGTAGTAAGGCTCGGAGAGCAGAGGTTCACTTGTTTCTATTGATACTACGGACAATAGTAGCAGGAGGAATTTGGAAGTGTAAAGAAGAATCTTAACAGCTTGGATAAAACAAATGCTTCAAAACTCAAATGTCTTTAGTGCCAAAACGGTATTGACTGGCCAAGTCTACAGTATCAACCAACCAGAACACAAGATTACTCATTTCAAATAGCAAACAGCATGTAAACAGGCCAGTGTACACTATACAAACGACACAAAGTGGATCATCACCGGACGTTACTGTATATCCAACGCAGCTATTAGTACTGCATTATTACCGATGGTTTTAGACGTGCTTCATTTGCAGCATGATGTTTCTGAAGGATTCCCTGGATGTCAGCAGTTATGAAGTACATCATATTTCCAAATTCATTCTTTTGCTGCTGTTGATGCCCAGAGTCTCAATACTCCACTCATTCTTCTTATCAGAGTTGAGTAGGAGAGCATTGAAGTTATTAAGGAAGGTTTTCTGTTCTGTGGGTTTCCTGGTAAATTCTGCAGGGTGGCTGAACTTGACACATTGTAGTTGGATTCTTCATGATTGTTAAGGTAAACATCTGTCTACTAAAGTCTGCCAGGTTGATTTTCAGGTAGAACTGTAAGGAGTCATCAACCTCAAATTATTGTCGAGCAGAATTAAAAAAAAAAAAAAAGTTATTAATTTTTTTTTTTTTTACTGGATATTTGTTAAACACCATGAATGGTAATTTTTTTTTTTCAAGAAACAGTTAATATTTACAATTTATTTGTTACTAATAAATGCCAGAAATTGCTAATATGTTTTTTCCAAAGTAACCAGTTCTTAATCCTGTCATATTTAATTATGTATAAGGAAGTGCAGCTAAATACATTGACCAATTGATCTACTAAGTTTCAGATTTTTTACTTTTTCTAGTCAGATTTTGTAGGTTTCTCGGGGGCGCTAGCGAGCAATGGTTCGATAGGTCGCACTCTCCGACAGCTCCCACAAAAATAAAAAGATTTTGTAGGTTTCTCAATTGGCCACTCGGCTGTCATCTATACAACATGTTCCCTGTTTTTATACATGTATTTTGTACTGATTAAATTAAATTCTTATACGAGTAAAAAAAAGAAAGAAAAAAGTCTGACTACGGTGAGATATTGCGTTTTTACCCATCTTAGTTTTCGTAGTGAGTTTGCCTTGGTTCTCATCCGCGGCAGGAGAAAAGGGTGTTTTTTTTCCATCTGTTTCCAAAACACTCCTTAATGAAACCATAAGAAACGGAGGACTACATGTTTTAGATGGGGTGTTGATGGATTGCAGTATACGAGGCGCTAAAACTCCTAAAAGAAGTGCAGCATGATGGCTAATGCGTGACAACGCTAGTCACACCTCTGCCGATGATTGTAACGCTCATGTGCTGCTCCTTCTCTTTAAGATCCTCTGTGCTGTCTGTGAAGAGCTGCCTGACTGACTGGGGATTAATTATTCGGGATCATTTCCCAGGCTTTGCCGGCAGCTTTAGAAAGGGTGTCAAAATGAGATTTTCAGAGACAGTACCTGCTAAATCTACACACCATAGCACTATTAGCGTATTATGTGCACCCTTCAGTGCGTTTTGTTTAACAGGTAATTGTGCGTTTGCGAGAACTGTCTAATTCTTTGCTATGTACCACCCACTCTTTTTTTTATTGCAGTAGAGTTATAAATGTAAAGAGTATTTTTAAATGTACTTTTGCTCACCATTGTTTTTTTGTTAAAGTTTATTTTTTTTAGTTTTTCTCTGCAGCGCTGAAGATATAAGGCAGATAACTGACTGATATTTAACGCCTCAGTTTATCACCGTGTTCCACAATATACAATAATGATGTTTATATGGTCAAACTGAGGCTTCTTGCCTGTTTTGTTGCACAAACCTGCACAAAGATATTTCCGTGGCCACTTGCGAACCTATCCACCCAAAATTGTGTGTGCGTGAGTGTGTGTTTTGTAGGCAGGGCTAAAAGACCAGGATGGGGGTGGGGCGATGCCCGTAATAACACGCGGGCCAGACTAGTCTGTGTCAGTCGGGTTTTGTATTGATTGTGTTGCTTTGATTTATTGATTGATCTCTTTCTTGAATGTTGCATCTGTGGAGCTAATCTCAAATGGCTCAAAACAGTCTTACCATACACACAGATGGCAGGAATAAGGAATGTATAAAAGGCAAGTACACTTTTTTCATCACACATACAGTACTGTAAGTCGCTCTGCTCCATTTCGCCGCAGCCTGTGTTTAGTTGTGTTACTGCTTGTTTCTTTATTCAGCTTCATATAGATTCATATGAACTCTGAAGTGGATTGAGCTCCGGATTCAGTAAAATCCTGCAAAACATAGGACAGCGCTTCACTGTACAGATGGATAATGACCCAAAATGTACCACAAAACCAACCCAAGGCAAAGAAATGTCATGTTCTTAAATGGCCGAGTCAGTCACCTGACTTTTCAACCCAATAGAGCATGTTTTTCACTTACTGAAAACTGAAGGCACAAAGTCACATGAAAAAGCAGCAACTGAGGGTGGCTACATTAAACGCCCAGAAAAGAAATTTGGTGATTTCCATGGGATTGAGACTTCCGGTGGTCATTAACTGCAAAATTTTTGTAACCAATTATCAAAACTAATCCTGATGTTTGTTAGTTTGGACAATTACTTTTGAGTCCGTGAAATATCGGCACTTTGTCTAAAAAAAAAAAAAGAAATAAAGAAGATATTCCTAAAAAGTCAAATCAATATTTTTGATGTGAACTAAAGGTGAAAGTGTACACATCATGGATTATCTGGATTTTAGTTCTTCGTTGTAAATCCATTGTGGTGGCAGAAATTACGAAACTGCGTTGCTGTCCAAATACTTATGGACCTGACTTTGCGTGGATGCAGACGACCCTGGTTGTGTGAATTTGTATTCTGTGTGTGTGTGTGTGTGTGTGTGTGTGTGTGTGTGTGTGTGCGTGCATCAGGGGTTTTGGAGGCAGTGCAGTCACTAGGCAGAACAGAGTGGATCTATAAATTGATGGAATTCAAAGCCTCCAGCATCGATTACCATTATAACAAACAGCAGAGCCCCGAATGTCTGATTATTTTTAGACAAAGATTCTGTTCTCTCAGCAGTAATTCTGCTGATGCTGTCACACTTTCAGACATCTGCCTATGATTGCAATTAGATGGGATACCAAAATAATACCTCCATCTACATTTTTCCTTTTTTGTTTCTGCCACCCACTCTCCCCCCCCCTCCCCCTCCCCATGTCTCCATTTATTTGTGCTGGTGTGACTGCCCCTGTTCACGGGGTAGAACTAGATCTGCTTTTCTAGATGTCAACATCCCCAGTTCTTTGCTGTCATCAGCTTTTAATGCTGCATATTTAGAGGCCATCAATATTAAAGATTATCCGGCACTATAGTATACCTGAAGGTTATTTTAACTCCGCATGATTTATTTTCCATATTGAATGTATTATTTGAACCTGCATGGTATCAAAGATAAATCAGAAATCGGACATGACTTCTATTTGTGTTTCTTCAAGGGCATAAATCTTATTCACTGCTAGCGTTATCATGTGCTATCTGTTCAGTGTTGTGCATCACTCGACATCTCAACCCCAGTGGTGTTTTGTTCATTCGTCTCCTCATTTGCATATTCGGAGTGGTTGCTCTGCGAAGGTGGTCTGTCATGCTAGAGTGTAAATACCTCTTCCAGTCAGTTCCCCATATTACGCCGTCTGTCAGACAGGATGACACACGCTGGCCTCAGTGGATTGTGCTAGCCTTCGCCTCTCAAGTGGCTCCTCCTTCCCCCATGGTGCTTTGCAGGGGGAGATTCATCAATTACCACCGGATGTTTGACTGGCACAGGCTTAATGACAGGGCCTTGCTATTGACCTGCCTGCTTGCCTGCCATGTAGTGAAAATGCAGCTCCTGATTGCCTTTTTACAAACCTTGAAAAACATTTTAAGTTGTCTGCTTTCTCACGGCTTCATTTCAGTACATTGAAGCCAACATATTGTCTGTGTTCGGTGTGGCTGTATAGAGGTGTGGGTGGATCTTTAGAGAGGTAAATGTTGCATTTACATTGGAGCGAGAAGGTTTCTGTGCCGAAACAAATCCAATGAAATCAAATGATTACTGCAAACATGATTGAGGAACTGAAATTGCTTGAAGATATTTGGACTGTGAGCAGTCATTGATTAGCATTCATGAGGATTTCAGCCTAACAGGGAAGAAGGGAGTGTTATGCTGGGACTGTGTGTGTGTGTGTGCTTGCGTGTCTGTGTGCATGTGTGTGTGTGTTTGCGCGTGTGTGTGACTTGTCTTCCTGGGAAAAGTTTACATGCATAGATGGGCGTGACACTTACAACAAAGCAACAAGGGATATAGAAAACAGTAGTTTCTCCTGCAGAGGTCTTTTTGGTGTGTTTATTCTGTGAACATATGACAAACTATTTTTTTGTGACATTAAATTCACAAATTAGTTAACAGCATATGGAGTGACATGTTTTGTGAAAGCGTTGTAATTCATAACAGGAACAACTTTGTGAACATTCTGCAACATGGATTGCACTGACTGGCAACTCATAATTACATCTTTTACATCGTTGTTGGCAAATTTCTCTGGTGTAAGATAAAAATATAAAAACACTGTAATATATACAGTGCAACCTCGGCATTAGAATGTAATCCAGGTGAAATTTCGTAATGCAAATGCAGATCATCCGTCCCAGCCAGCCGCAATATTACCAATATTACACTATAACGCTATAATCATTTAAATAAAAGACATGCGAGTGACGTAAAGTCTGAAATAAATAGACGTGAAACCTCACTTTACAAACAGAACTGAAAGTGGCTCCATTTGTTTCTTGCTACCATTCTTCAGACACACGGTGCTGCTCACTTTGCTTGGCTTTCCACTGAGACGAACGAGTTTTGAAAGGCTCCCTGATGCACGCCCAACTTCTAGCATTAAGTTCAGCTCGGTTAGCGCGCTCGTCTGCTGAAATTGCATCGTATGCTGAGGTATGACTGTATGCATGTTTGAGATGATTATTTCCCCATCTACATCCTGACGTCTACATCCTTGCGTATTTAGTTTTTTATTTAGTCTGTTTTCAGTCATTAGTTGTTTTTAGTTGATCAGTTTGATCATCTCTTCATTTGGATTCTTTCCAAAAAAATGTTTAGCGAGCGTTTTTTCTGCCAAAACGTATTTGTCATGTAAAAACTGTTATTACTGAATTTAGTCATATCTTGTACAGTATGTGGTGTACACACCAGTGTTTTTGCATTAAAATGACATTTTAAATCGTATGCATCACACATTTATGACCAAGCTGTCAATAGTATTTATTCATTTAATAATTTTCTTTGTTACATTTGGAGTCTCATTTTCGTTGTGTAAAACCAGTGGATTATATACTGTAGCATTCTGGAAGTAATGAGTATGTGAACAGTTATGCCTGGTGTCCTGTGATGGACTGGTGTTCTATTCACAGTGTATTTGTTTTAGACCCATCACAACCTGACCAAGACAATACGGTTACCGGATATGATATCAGTTACTTATTATTAATTAATAAAAAGGAAGACCATTAGAATAAATAAAGTAACACAGGACTAATTCATTGACAAAAAAAAAAAAAAAATCAAATGTTGTCCAAAATGCACAAGAATCGTCCCTCTTTAATGTTAATAACAAAACCTAATTTAATGAAGTGTGGCATGAATTGGATTTTTTTTTTTTTTTTTTTTGTCCTTAAGCACATTATTTCAAATCTAGAGCTATTATCCATTTTTGTCCTCAGGATTTTTCTCCCCTTAGATAATTTTCTAAATTGCTTTTAAGTAAGACTGCAGATTAATTAAAACCTAGTGAATTTTAATTTTCCATGTCATGTATGATTTTGATACAGTAATTGAAATGCTTCCCTCTTCCCTTTTAAGTCATTTCTTTTCTGATTTTTCACCAGTGGTCGAGCAGAAAGACCTTTGACAGTATGAAGAGAGAGAGAGAGAGAGCACAAAGTGGTCTGCTGGCTTGCAGAGAACAGATGGAGAAATTGGATGATTGATCATGGCTGCTTGATTTGGAGGATGCCATAAGGGATTGTCTCCATAAACTTCAATTAGATGAGCAGAGTTGGAGTTCGGACAGTGTAGAGGGAAAAGGGATCGTTGTTTGATTGCTACTGTATGTAATCTACTGTGCATACATTATGCTCGAATATATGTTTGGGTGGCACCGTATGATTCCGATTGTATCGACACGAGATCAATATGTGAGGGAGCTACGCCCCCCCCCCTTCCCCACCCCCATCTCTCTCTCTCTCTCTCTCTCTCTCTCGCTCTCCGTTATAGTCCCATGGCTGTTGCAGAGATATTGATTACTTCTGATACTGATTATCTAAAAGGCCTTCTGCAACTGTAGGCATTGGATTTATTTTGGTTTAATTATTTATGGGCCTGGGTCTTATGGTAAGCAGTTGCTTTCTATCAGATCATGAAGGATTACACTGTTAATATTCAGCAGTGTATATTTATTTATGTACGCACTAAGCTGTGTTTATAACTGTTGGCAGTGCTCTCTAATGTGCACCCCCCCCCTCCCCCCTGTTTATTTCTCTGTCTCTGTAGAGGGAGCTAAATTCAGTGGCGGCACAACTGGCTGGGCGACAGGAAGAGAGCGAGCACTCCCAAAAGCACGTGCTGGAGCTGAGCCGCGAGTTCAAGAAAAATGTCCCTGAGGTGAGTTGGAAGCCGTCTCTTTTATATCGTATGGTCTTTTTTCATAATTGTACTTTTTTAATAAAAAATCATGAATTGTTTGCATATCATCATAAAATGCCAAACTCCTCACGCTTTTTCACTGTCAGCGGTAATCATTGGTCCAAGTGTATGGAGCCTCTGTATCCCTGGTGGGACGGCAAAGGGCACCAGACATACCACTTCTAAAGAATTCACATACTAGATCCACTGTTCAGAACAGTCAATGCTTTAAACTTTTTAAATAAAACCAGGCAGTCATCTAAAAAGTACAAGACTTCCCATTTCTGTTTCACTTTTTCAGTCTTTGGCCTCTCTCCTCTGATTCCCCATTTCCTCCCTCTAATTTTAATCCTTATTGAAGTCACTGATTCCTCTCAGGTAAAGGTGAGGAGGCAAAAAAGGCATGTCATGCACCTCTCATTATATAAGCACTGACATTTTACATTTTTCCTCGTTAACGGACCTTTTTTCCCCTGACTGTGCTTAAAGACGTTTAAAGCTTCAACATTAACCTCCATCAAATTCTCCAGGCTTGAAACAGCAAAGCCTAATTTGCACACCACTTGACACAAATGTCATCAGTGACAATCAGGATTTACAGGATTGGCATACTTTCGAGTGTAAGTCTTGCATCGTACTGATTTTTTTTTCTTCTCTAATGGAGAAGAACACATTCCTTAGCAATATGTAACCTTTTATATTTACTTTTGAATCAGTTGCAAACTTATCTTATGGAAACTTAAAAAAAAAAAAAAAATATGTATAGGTATTTTCATAAATAAAATACATTTTAAAGCAGTGTCAGGCCCGAGCATTTACTTTAGGTTGGTATGAATCCAGCATGATGTTATGTTGCAGCACAGATCAGTTTTGGAGTAAGATTTTCACATCAGAGTCTTTCAATATTTCCAAATTGATTATAGTGCCAAAATTCAATACCGCTGAAGGTCATAACGATGACATCAGAATGGTGTAACTGAAATCAATCCCTATTTATAGAAAATCTTTAGCAAAAGTGATCAGTTGGTCTGATATTGCAGGTTATTGATTGTGCGTCTCCACATGTATCTGCTATCTTTCAGATATTGCTCAAGCCAGGTTTTAGGATGATAAATCATATATGTTTGTAGTCAAAGAGGTTGTAAAAGATTTTCAACAATATTCATAAATATATTGAAGCATGTTGGTACAGTACTGTACATTTCAGCACCTACACAAATGTAAAAACATTTTTCAGACTAGTATTCCTTTTGGTTGCAGAAAGCAGTTTACTTAACCAGATATGAAAAAAGCATACATTTCTCAATGTCAGGAAACCTCAAAGCTTTTATCCCTTCAAACTCATACACATTGATAATCAATTGTACAAAATTTAGTTACACATTCACAACATCTTTCCCCTAGGGCATTACAAATTATTAAAGTTATTTCTTTTGGAAATGTTTGTGGAATGCATTTTTGCATTTTTCCTTAGACATGCTTGTCTTTTTAATCCTTTGATTGATCCATTTTGGTGCATGTGCGTAGGCAAGCAATCAAAGACTAGTGCATAGTTCATTGAATATCACTTTACAGACTCAAAATAAAAATTTTGTGCATCATCACTGTTATTTTTAGATAATATCTCTGATTCTTCTAAAAGAAAAAAAAAAATTACATATATATTTATATATATAAAGATTTTCTTGTATTAACACAATTTTTCTTTTTTTAGGAAGTGCGGGAGATGGTTGCTCCTGTCCTCAAGAGTTTCCAAGCCCAGGTCAGTCAGTCTCATATACACATTAGCACACCGCAGTTTAGTACAATGACATAACACTGTGGCTCGACTCAGAACTATACGGAACAGTCGGTGTAGAAACCTGAATAGAACATTGCTCTAAAATTACTCCCATGGTGTTAAACAAATGATCCTCAGTGTTCATTTGATCCCACTCAAAATAAACTCTGTAGGACTGAATTCAACACTGTAGGTTAAGCGGCAGTTTTCTTTCCTTTTTTTTTCTTTTTTTCTTTTTTTTTTTTGAATAGCAATGATAATGAGAATTAGCAGCATTTGCTATTTAGCAAACCTCTTGCCGGGAGCATAACGTCATCCACATCCACATTCCACTTTCTTATTGACTGGTATCATTTTACCGGCAGACTTGAGCAACATCTCCTCTCCATTAACATGCTGAAGTATCAGGGCCTTTGTCTGCCTGCAAATATCTCTCTCTCTCACTTAGACGCCCCCCCCCCCCTTCTCTGGCTTCCTCTCTTGCTATCTCTCTATCTTCCTTTTATGTGATGGTATGCTCTGTGCCGCTCGTCTGACATGCTCCCTGTTGAGAGAGTCATCTGATCTCTGCCGAAAAGCCACTGCTCCAACCATTACATGAAGATCATAAATCATATTTGCGAGGCCGCTCCATGCTCCACAAAGCACAGGCGTATTGAAACGATACTGCAAATATGTTTCCAGCCCTCTCACTTCACTCATAAGGAGTGATTCAGTACTACGCCAGACGAAGATGTAGCTAAATTTAGCAGTGGTGTGTAGAGCAGGTATGGGATAGCGATTCACAGCTGGCTTTGAAAACCTTTGGAGCACCTAAAAAGTGGCCGGAGTCTGTTTTCAAAATTTGTGGCAAAACAATATTTTGACAAAGAATGAGAACCAGGTTCATAAAAACACCTTTTTTCACCATGAGATTTATTTATTTAACCAAAATGAAGCCAAAAAAAATGTAGACAGACAAAAACATGGCCAATACTGAGTACCCCCATGAGTCTGTCGTTTGTTGATTCAACCCTTAGCAGCAATAACTCGAAGTAATCAATTCCTCTATGACTTTATCATTCTCTTACTTCACTGGGGAAGAATTTTGGTTGATTCTTCTTTACAACATTGCTTCAGTTAATTGAGGTTTTTGGGAATTCACATACGCATGCTCTCTTCAGGTCCCACCACAGCATTTCAATTGGTTTGAGGTCTGGACTTTGATTAAATACATCTCGATTCTTTTATCTTTCAGCCATTCTGATGTACATTTACTCATGTGCTTCAGATCATCCTGTTGCTTGACCAAATTTTGACCAAGCTTTAGCTGTCAACGGATGACCTCACATTTTCCTCTAGAATACAGAATACAGAATACATCGACATGCCCAACTCAATGACTGCAAGGTGCCGAGGTCCTGTGGCTGCAGACCAAGCCCAAAACACCACCCCTGATTTTTGCTAAGCCTGGCACTGGACATTAAGGCCAAACAACTCTATTTTGTCTCGTATGTTAATAGGACATTGTTCCAGAAGTCTTGTGCTTTGTTTTTGATGCACTTTTACGTCCCCCAGTATTTTATTCGTATGTTCTTTTTAGACAGATGAGGGTTTCTCTAGGCAACCCTTTCAAAAAAACCCAACTTGTTCAGTCTTCGTCTAATTGTGCTGGCATGGACTTTAACATTTAACATGCTCAGGGGGGTTGGGTTTTGGCTCTTGAGGTCTAAACACCTGCTGATGTCCAATTAATCAAGAGCTAATGATTAGCAGCACCTAGCTGCAACTTATCCTGTGGATGCAGTAAGGAGGTGTACATTGTTTCTTTTTACATTTAGGCATTTGGCAGATGCTCTTATCCACAGCGTCTTACTTTTTACTTTCATTTTTGTTAAATGAAGAAATAAATAATGGCATGGAGAAAAAAAGTTATATGTTGTCATTCGTCTAAGGTCGTATTTGCTTAATACTAGGACTCATTATGATCGGATGATCTTCATTATGTTTTACACAAAAACACATATGCGAGGCTACTAGGTCAGGGGTAGCTCAGTGGTTAAAGCATTGGACTACGGTTCGGAAGGTCCCAGGTTCAAGTCCCACTTCCACCAAGTTGTCCCTGTTGGGCCCTTGAGCAAGGCCCTTAACCTCAACAGCTCAGATGTATAATAAGATAAAAAATGTAAGTCGCTCTGGATAAGGGCGTCTGCCAAATGCCTAGATGTAAATGTACTAACTTTGTCTATTTCTTCACTTAGGTTTGTATCAATTAAAACCAATAAGGCTTGAAACTGTGCCTCTGTTTCTGTGTAGTTAATGAGAGCATGCAGAGATGCAGTGCTCCTCCTTCTTGCAGGTGGTTTGTATGTGCAAACAGCGAATGTGCTTGTGTGTCTGTGTGAATATACAGTACATGGCTCCTCTGCTTACTGATACCTAGCGCTGCACTTTCACCATGTCCCTGGCGATCCCTGGACCCTTGCTGTGCCACTTTTTTTTTAAAGAGAAAGTACGCTCCTTTTGAAGTGTTTGCAAGACGACAGGTTCTTCTTTTCTTTTCCTGTTTCATTTCACCACGTCCCTCCCCTCCTTCTATGCACTGCTTCGCCTACTAATTATCATTAACCAGCCAGCTGATTAGGAACACGCTGCTGACCTAGATTCCTGAAGTGTTCACTCGCACCAAGGTTTAATCCCAGAACTGGTGGATGTCATTGGTCGCTTCAGTTCCTTTTTCCCCTCCTTCTTCTACTTTTTCCTTCTTCTTGCTTTATTCCTTCTCTTTTTTGGGTGGAAGCAAAGCTAACGAGGTCCCATCAGAGCCTGAGAGGTGTTAATTTGGCCTGTGAAGTGGAAAGGAGATTAAGGACAGTGAGGAGCCGAGTTTACGTCTTAAAATACATCTCTGTCCTTATTAATCCCATGGTCCCGGGAGACCGGCAGAGCTTTTTGGTTTTATAATGAAGAGTGTTTTCTAATAAAGGTAATTTTAATAAATTTTTACAAGGAAGAAGCGAGGTAGTGTGAGGCGTACCTTCTGGCTTTTCAGGCTGAACAGGGAAAAAGCCCTTTTTCATCATCAGAACTTTGTGCACTTGCTACTTTTGATGGCAGTTTCTCCCCCCCCCCCCCCTAACTTTGAGAGCAGTGAGCAAATTGCACCCGGCACTCACCTTTCAGAATAGCACAGAGTTTGCGAAGTACATGTTGCCAAGAGGAGGCCCAGAGAAGTGTGTGAGGTGCCTTTGTGTCGCTGGTTTGAAATGTCAGGCCCAAATTAACCAGTCAGCTAATTTTTCTCACTGTCTTTCTCTCTGTCTCTCGTCCTCTCTCCCTCGTTGTCTGTTGGTGTTCAGAAAGAGAAAACATCAGTGCAGGGCCCTAATTATGGAAACTTGCTTTACAAAGATAATCCAAGGAGTAATTTAGCGTGCACAATGAGAGTTGTGGCGCAGCGCAGATGGAGATTCTGATAAATAGTTCGTAACGTGTAATTAGCGGCTCTGTTCGGTTTCGTGCCATTAACCCCTGCAGCCCAGAAATCATCATCTCCGCTCATTATCAGGCAGAGAGGTACAAAATCCAGCTGTCTTCGCATGCAGACTCAGCCCTGCCATTTATCTCGTCCAGCCAAACCTGCCTGCTTACGGCGATTCTGCATAAGACACCTGTTTTCTAGGTCACAAAGGCCCTAGCTTTTTTTTTTTTTTCCTTCAAGGTGTGACTCTCTTTTTTTGAAAACTGCTTTCTGTGGTAAATATTTAATATATTGCTAAATATATATATATTTTTTTACATGAACACATTAATTACATGAACGCATCAATAAAAGTAAGCCTTTTTCTTCCTTTTACCGAGGAAACAAACATTAGCATTAAAACAGAAAGAGTATAAAACATGTATACCAAGACGTCATTTAAAGAAATCTATTAATCATATATTAATGACATACATTTAATTTTCACGTTCAGTAAACAAACACACTTTGATGGTTCGTGGTACGAAATGATTTTGAGCAGCACATTGGAACACGTTTAGGCTAAAGACCAGCGTGGAAATCTTGTGGTGTACTGTACATAACACCGCTAGTGTCGTCTGTGCAGACCTTGCTCTAGGTGAAGTCTCTCTGTCTTTGATCATTCCATGACAAGAGCGGGCCGCTTCCTCCTGCCTTCTTTTGATTAATTCCTGAAGGAAATGATAATTCATCTTGGATGTATAAATATGTTATGAATCGAGGAATAAATCAGAGAGTAAAGGGATGGCAATTAATTATGGTGGTGCTATGTGTGAGAAGTAGAGGGGAAAAAAAGAGCGCATTGTCACCAACCTCTTTAGTTTTTATGAAGAGAGGTGTAATTATATATCTGTTCGAGCAACTGCTTTTGGCTAGGCCTATTCGTACGGGCTCATGGTTCCGGCAGTCGTAAAGCTCAGGCTCATTTTCCTAAAGGCTGTGGAGCAGTGTTCTAGCTCAGTGCCTGTTAGAGACAGGAACACTTTTCATTCACTCACCTTTAACACGCCTATTTGGGGGATTGAACCATGGCGCGCCTTATATGAGGTGGATGAGCTGCTGGATGAGTCCTAGAGAAGAACAGTGTGAGCAGTTTCTCAAAGAAGTGTGTAAGGTATGGTGTTTTATACAGTGTAACCGACGGGCGGAACTTGCAGATGTAGTACTGAATTATGGGATTAACGATCAGCTATTGATGGACCAGAATAATGGTGAACGGCAGCAAAATATACAAATACAAAAAACTGTCTTATACAATCATTTTTGAAAATGCATATCGAACTATAAATGCTTTGAGAATTAATAAGAATCTTTCTAAAGTGATGTTGTACAGCCGTGGTGGGCATAACAACCAACATGCATTATTACAGTATTGTATAGGGTAATTGTACAGTACATAAATATTTGGACAGCAACCCAGTTTTTGTATTTTTCCCTCTGTACAGCACCACAATGGATTTGAAATGAAGCACTTAGAATGCAATCAAAGTGTAGACTTCCAGCTTTAATTCAAGGACTTGTATTACAATCACTGTTTTGAAATCCAAGCCATTTTTTTTTCAAAGCCCCACATTTTCACATTCTCAAGAAGTAAATGAACAAGCAAACATAATTAAAAAATATAAGCATTCTTTTTAATACTTTGATGCAAAAACATTGTGGCCATTGACCACCTAAAGTCTGGTACCCATGGACGTCACCACAATGCACCACATGGCTTTTCCAGGCCTTTACTGCTCTTTTTTGTGGGTCTTTCTGTCTTCGGTTTTGTGTTCAGTAAGTAAAATGCATGTTCAATTGGTTTAAGGTCAAGTGACTGACTCAACGTTATAAGAACTAAAGAAACTCTTGGGTTGCTTTCATGGTGTATATATATTTTTTTATTATCCATCTATACTGTGAAGCAATGTCCTATCAGCTATGCAGCATTTGACGTATTCTGAGCAGAATTCAAGCTCACCAGTGCATTGCCTTTTTTCCAGTCTAACCCTGGCCTCCTTCACGTACATTGGCACCTCTTATTGTGCATTCCTTTGAACAGTTACCAAATTCAAACAGTTGAATTTGTATCACCTCCACAACTTTTACGTCCTCAGTCTGTCATTATATAATTACAGATAATTAAATAATAATTTATAATAATAATAATTAAAAAAACAGGCCACAACTGGCCAAGAAACCGCTTCAATCAGATTCCAAGTACTTTTGAGCCAATTAACATTGTTCAACTTTGTAGTTTTGTTTAACCAAGGAGCGGTATTTGAAAAACTGTTGNGGGGGGGGGGGGGGTCTGCAATTCTCATTACCAATATACAGTATGTCTCAGCACTACCAGGCATTGTGTACCTTCTCTTTATTGCTTCCAATTTGGATCTTTCCAGAAGTGTAGAGACCATTTAATCAGACACCTCCTATAGGTGTGGTATGACAAATATATCTTATCCCACCTTTTTTCTCTGCCAGTCATAGTGTGAATGTTAATGTGGTGCTCGCTCTCTGTCCCTGATACATTAGAATTAGCATTAGTACATGGCCACAAGCAGGTGGCCCATTATCTATTCCTGTCAAAGTGCTGAGTGCAACCCACTGAGCTGATATAAAAAGGTGGGACTCTCCTCTCTGGCGTTATCACGTGTTCTGCGTGTGTAAACGCAGTGATGTTTCCTCTTCTGCAGGGAAAACTTCACCTGGTGAGAGAAAGACACGATTTCCTACTGTCTGTGATCCCAATCCCACCTCTCTTTACATACACACTCGCACTTTTCTTCCTCTCTCTTGCTTGTCCTCTCATTTAGCCTTCCCTTGTGGGAACGGGTTCACACATGTACTTTTTGAGGCCAGGAGCTACAGTGCAGTGCCATCTGTTATATTGCTTTTAATAAAACCCCCTTCCAGAGTTATGGTACGGGCTGAAGCGCTTTATATTACAGCGAATATTAGCAAAGCCAGCGCACGTTCTGTAATACGTGTACATAAGTCACATGTGTTCCATTGAATTCCCCTGTTTCTGCTAGTATTTTTAATATGTAGGCATTCTGTTTCTAATCCGTATTAAAGAGTTTCTGAATTAGTTAGTCAGTGATAGTGTGATAGTGAGGTGATATACTGTATGACGTAGTCTTTTCATATCTCGGATGCGGTCCGCTAAACATATGGCTCAGATATGTTGTGTTGGTGTGGGGAAGATGCAATGGACGGAAATGCTCCATAGCTCAAACGCAGTTTTCTGTTTTAAAATCCACATTTCTTTCCACTAGGCCCACCAACACATTTCAGCTTTCTGATGTGTGAGGCAGACGCCCTTATTTCATAATGACTTACTTTTTAATACATTTGGGGCCGTTGTTAAGGGCCTTTGCTCAACGGTCGTACAGTGGCAACTTGGTGGTGCTGTGGTATGTACCGATCAGTAGTCCAATTCCTTAACTGAGCTACCCAGCCACCTTCATAGAACAACTACTATCCCATATTAGGGAAGGATGGATATTATATGCTTCCTCCAAGACACACAATGTCTGCTAACCCACTTCTGTTTTAAACTGCTGATCATGGGGCAGCATAACACACCGGGGTGATTTTCCCCTTTCTTTATGCATGATCCCATAAAGGCCCATTCATTTCTAGTGTCACTGTGGTTGACAGCAAGAGTATATAGTAGCATCACTCCCAGCTAAATACCACAGCTAACTCTCTTGTACTCCTGATCACTGTGAATCATTTTGATAAAATGCTACACATTTTTTTTATATTATATTTAATTTATATTCGATTTTTATATATTCTGTCTGTATGTATGTCTGTCCAGTCAGATTTTGTTACAGCATCACGCAAAGCTGGCTGGACAGAATTTAATGACACTTTGGCACTACTGTACTTAAATATTTGCCTGAAGTTTAACCTGCACCATAAATGAAATCTAAACGTTCAGTAAAAGTGATGCTACTGTATATGTGCCGGATGTAGCTTCCCTGTCACGCCGTGAGGATTGTGTTTGTGAATGAACATTACAAAATGCATTAGCAATTTACCACCTAGCATGTACATACATTTGAATACAAATACAAGGCACATGCAAACATAAAGCGCGAGATGTTTTACAATAACAAAATACCTCCTTGGCCACTTGCCATGAAAAGAGGTGCTTAAATTCTCGAGTCCTTCTGTCTTAGTTTTAACAGCAGAGCCACATGGGAGACATCCACTCACCTGCAGTCCGTGGGAGAGATCTTCCTGATTTTTCCCGCTAAATCTCAAAAACTTTCTCACGAGACACACTACGTCACGTTTTAACAATTACAATTAACTATAACACAGTGTAATAAAGTAACAGTAAGGGGGGGTATGCAGTTTAAATGTAGTAAAATATTAAAATAAATATACAGTATTCAACAGCATTAACACCGGATTTAATAATCTACTTTAAAATTAACTATTAATAATATATTATAATAATATGAATAATATAATAATAATAATAATACTTACTCAATGTAAACAAACACCTGCACCAATAGAGGTAAATTATAAAAACTAAACAGAACATTTTTACCTGGAAATAGCAGCACTGAAGTGGTATAAGTAAGAAATAAGAAGTTTTATACGCTTGTTATGTGTATAAGAGCCACCTACCAACAGAACCTCTATCTTTCATTCAAGCCTCACCATAGTGGGCAAGACCAAAGAGCTGTCCAAGGATGTCAGGGACAAGATTGTAGACCTGCAAGGATGAAGTAGGCTACATAAGCAAGAAGCTTGGGGAGAAGAAGACAACTGTTAGAGACAACTCAAGGCAGTTGGGTTCACAGTCACCAAAGAAATCCATTGGTAACACAATACGCTGCCATGGATTGAAATCCCTCAGCGTTGCAAGGTCCCTCTCCTCAAGAAGGTTCGTGTACAGGGCCGTCTGAAGTTTGCCAGTGAACCAATCTAAAATACGAATCTAAATACTTTGGAGAAGGATTGGGAGAAAATGATGTGGTAAGATGAGACCAAAATTGAGCTCTTTGGCATTAATGCTATGCTATGACCCCCAAAACACCATCCCTACAGTGAAGCATAGAGGTGGAAACATCATGCTTTGGGCCTGATTCTCAGCTAAAGGTACTTGTAAAATCTTGCAAGATGGGTCTTAGACAGGTCTTCCAGCATGACAGTGACCCAAAACAGACCACCAAGGCAACAAAGGAGTGGCTCAAGAAGAAGCACATTAAGGTCATGGAGTGATTAAGGTCATGGAGTCATGGAGTGGCCTCCAGACCTCAGTCCTATAGAAAATGTATGAAGGGAGCTGAAAGTTTAAGTTGCCAAGTGACAGTCAAGAAACCTTAAGGATTTTTAGAGAAGAACTGTAAAGATCCGTCGACCAAAATTTCTCCTGAGATTTATTTTAAAGGATAGAGCCCTGGTGCCCTGGTAACCAACTGCAAGAAACATCTTACCTCTGTGCTTGCCAGCAACAGTTTCTCCATCAAATACTAAGTCATGTGTTGCTTGGGAATCAAATACTTATTTTATTCATTGAAATGCAACTCAATTTATAACCTTTGTATTGTGCTTTTTCTGGATTTTTGGTTGATATTCTTGCTCTATCCTTTAAAATAAACCTGTGATAAACATTAAACCATTTTGTTTGTTAGTGGGCAAACTTACAAAATCTGCACCGGATCCAAAATTCTTTTCCCCACTGTATATATAATATATAAGAATGCCAAAGTAATCCTTAAAGATAATCCTGTATGTGCGGCCATTATTTTTAGCCAGGTGGAATTGATGTATGTCGGAGCATTTTGCTTGCATTGTTGACGGAAGGTTTAATTTTCAGCATCCTGACAGTCCTGAGCTTGAGAGTCAGCGTGCCTGAGTGACACCACTGCTGTGCAAATGTTACGCTTGTTTGTGCACACAGCTTATGCAAAGCACATGGGATGCACACGCGCGTACGCACACGTGCACACACCCACACACACACATACACAAACACACACACATACACACACACACACACACACACACACACACACACACGCATGCAATCCAAAAAGGATAGGCAGTGAACTTACAAATTATGCACAATTACACAAACTTGTTAAAGTTTTCTTATGAACTAATGTGGAAGCAGGTCAAACGCTGGGCAGTTGTAAATTTGACTAGGATCCTACGGTATGTTTGAAGGTCTCTCCTTGTCTGAGAATGGAAGAATGGGTGACTGAATGGGTTTTTGTAGAAATTAATGAATGAATGCCATCATGGTGCCAATGTACACTGAGACTCTGTGCGGTACACAGATTATTGGCACACATGAATTAACTCGTTTTACAGAACAGATGCTGACTATATGGAGGGGCGCAAACAAATAGCCTTGCTTTTGCCATTTGGAGGAATTGCCTTTGCTTATGTTTGCTTAAAGGGGCGAAACAGATGACCTGAAACCTAGCCAAAATTCCCTCAATCTACACGATGGACAGATCCAACCGTGGCTTTTAGTGGGAGGATGTGGGACATGGAGGAGGACCAACAGCCACTGCCGCTTCTGGCTCATGTGCAGCTACTGGCAAGAGTAAAGTCAAATTAGCCAATAAAAATGTGCGAAATGTGTGGCAGTGTGCTGGCCGACGATGCGCCAAGAGAAATAAAGTCCACCACTTGACTGGGAATAAGAAAAGGCATGTAGGCATGAAACCCCACTATGTGTTCCTCTAAAACGCAGGATCAGACTAGCACTAGGTGTGTAAAATAGGTGCTCATTTTTGTATAATTTCATAAAATATGGTAATCGTAATATGGATATGATTGAGATTATGAGACCTCGAGGTGTTGGACAACACAGCAACGCAACACTTAAAATGTCTATGGCTTAGACAATGTGGGTTAAGTCCAGTAAATATATGTGCATTGTAATATCGTCATGGTTAATTAGAAGAAAAAAAAAAAAACATTCAATTCACAAGTTTGTGTGAAAACTTGTGCGAACAATACAAGTAGTGACGTGTTAACGGTTAATTGACCTGACCTGATCAGATGTGAAGTCCCACTGCAGAAGGCTGAATCCTTCAGAGATTCCATTTAACATCGTGTCGGCACGTGAAATGTAATTTCATTAGAATCTAAACACACTAATTACATACTGCAACTTTCTGAAGCAGCCTTTCCTAAAGGTACCTGAAATTTTAATTTAGACATCAAAAGAGACTCGACTTTAAAGTAAATCTATTGTTTTTCATTTAGACTTGCAATTTTCTCCTCTCGCACAAAAGCAGTGCTGACGTACTTATGATTGATCTCGTAATTAAAATATGCAGAGAGGCAAAATATTAACAGCTTCTTTTTGTTTTAGAAAACAGTCTACACTTTTTTTTTCCTTTCCTCTGCAGATAATTAAATTTTGCACATTGATGTTCTTTACACAGCATTCATCGGACTCATTATTTCTCCATTTTCATCTTTCTGCTGAGAGATCAATAGATTGATAAAATGATGGAGCTAATCTTAAATAATGCACAAGGAGAAAAGTTACACTTACTTTGCTGCTGGCAAAGTGTTTGAACTTTCATTCTCCTTTCAAATTACAAGCAATCCTTCATTTTAGCAGATCTGACCATACCTGCTGAAACAGCCCTTAGTCTTCATCATGTCAGCTGCACCTGGGAGGGAAAGGGTTAACCTATTCACTTCATTTCCTTTCCCTCTACTTGGGAAAAATATAGAATGCCACACATTACAGATCGATGGATGTCGAGACTAATACCCCAAACTAAAAAAGAACTGGCAATTCAAAGACTGAGAACATAAAGTAGGCCAATTAGTACCTTGGGAACAGTTTGTGGGTAGAGATAGCAACACAAAATGTCATTTGCGTGAGCGTTCAGGCCGATTGTTTATAATATGACCTGACAGTTTTGGGCTCTTCGATATTGGATTAAGCACAATACTAATTAAAATGAGGCTGTGAGGGAGAGGTGCAGTGGGTGAGAAGAAGGGAACATCTTTACAGGATGAAACGGGAACCAAGCATTCCGCTGCATTCCTGTATTTCTTTGAGACACGGACGAGCCTTTCAGAAATAAATGGTCTTCCTTGAGGATGTAACAAATGCTATTTTGTTGTGGATGCTGGATGCCTTCTACCCTTACGGGATCCCGTGATGCTCATTTAATGCGCTCCCAGTATTCAGCAGGTTAACTTCTCCTCAGTGCTAGGTCCAGTCAGCATGATTTATACTTTAATGTTCAAGCTATGCAGTGTTCACTGTATTTAGCTGTTAACCCATGTGTTTTCAATCATCAGGTCCAACACGAATGACCCACATTCAAGTATACTGTATGTGCCCAGCTTTCATTTTTGGAAACATGTATCCGAATGAAGTGCTTGGGCTTAATTGCTTTCCTGTGGTGACCCTTTTTAATTGGCTATCAGAGGACTTGAGTTCCAGGGTGAATGTTTGCTGACTTCATCAGGACTAGACTAGGTGCGGTCGCAGTGTTTACGAATATCTAAATGAAATTAGATTTGTCCAGACACTGCGGCATGGTGTGTGTATTTGAAGGCATTTTTGGTCTAAACACCAAACACTGTGTGTGTGTGTGTGTGTGTGTGTCTTTACAGCTGAGGCGTGAGATGTGAAGTATGACTGAAGGTGCACAGAGAGTCAGCAGTGTAGCTGTTTTATTACATTTCATACTGAGAGAAATTTTTGCCAGCAGTTTGAAGGGTAGGCCCTGTTCCCCACTGAAGTGTCCAGGGAATATCAGCACAAGCATGTGTACTTACACATAGCTCCTATTTTGACTTTCCCTGCCTCACCAAATCCAGTTCAGGATTGCAACACATGAAAACGCTCTTTGTGTATCTGGTAGACAAACACCTGCATCTCATGTCACTGTTATCAGTGTTCTGCAACCCACACAAATTCACTTTCCTTGTTTCTTTCATTTTTGCTGTCACAGGTTTTATGCCTTGCATCAGCCCATGTTGTCCTGTGGGCCAGGCTCATTCATAAGAATATCATGAATTATTCATTGTTGTACTTAAGGGAACTAGTAGGGCCAGTTACCGTCGAGCCAAAGCTCAAAGGCCGCTCGAAGGCAGAGGAGACTCACTGCGGTTTATGAAGAAAGATTGTTTTTGCAGGTTACAAATTATGTCAACATTTTAGCGAGTTTAAAATGATCTGGAGCTTTCTAGGCTTGGCAAAATATAGGCTTGTTTTATTGCATAGGAACTTGCAGTCATGTGTAAAAGTTAGTACCCTCCTTTTAATTCTTTTTAATTCTTTGCAAAAACATAATAAAAATCATCTGATCATACTGCGCCTTAGAAGTCGTCAAATACAACCTCGGATAAACAGCAACATATATTCATTGTCATTTATTTATTTAACAAAAATCGAAAAACCGAAAAGGAAAAACATGCAGTCAATACAAGTACCAAGTCCGTACCCCTCTCACTGCTTCCACACGGTTTAAGAGGATGAGTTGCAGCCAGGTGCAGCTAATCATCGGCAGGTGTGCAGACCGCTATAACAGAAGTAGTTTTGGCAGTTTGCTTGTCTAGAGAATTCAGGTGTGTGTGGACACAATGTAAAAAAGGGAAATTCGATAGAGTTTACACAATGTTTTGAAAAATAAAGCGCATCCAGGAAGCCGCAGTTGTGTGGGTCAGAATTGCTTGATGAGCGAGGTCAAAGGGGAATGAACGCTGTCAGGAAGGTTACAATAACACAAACGCAATCTTTATAACTGTGGAGGGAAGAAATGCATTTTTGGAATGGACAACGCATCGAACCTCAAAGGAAAAGGCCACAGTGGCTTCCATTCCTGTAAGCCATGATCAGGAACGTGAGGCTATTGTGGACTCGGGTAGATCTTTTTTTTTTTCCCCTCATTTGTTCTTACTGGTGTTGTCCTCTGAACCATAATGAATGTGAAATTACATCATCACCGGTATTCGTGAATTTCTATAAGATTTAATTTCTGACTCTATCTACAGTATCATTAGTTTTCCCGTTGTTTAAACTACAGTGATAATATTCAATATACCCCCATAATACAGTGTTCCCATTACACTATGCAACACAAAATAAATGCATTGCTTTTTGGGACAGTGTTGGTAGCGTGCATGATGACATGGAACGTTTCATAAGTATATTCCGAAAGAATATGCAGCAAACACCTGGCTGAGGTGCCTGATTCTGTCATTTATCAGAAGAAAGCTTCTGCTTTTTTATGAAGTTAAAGTACTATAGCCTCGTCTCGTATTCCGTGCAGCTCCGTCCTGATTAATGCAGCCTTGTAAAACAACAGTAGATCCTCTCGCTGTGTGACCGTTGCTGTTCATATACTGTACAGTCTGACTTAATTACCTTTAGATAATCCGCAATAAAATATTTCTATTTATAAATGATCTTGTGTAAAATAGCAGGCCTGTTCAAGTCTGCTAAATGTACACCAAGTACACTAGAGCTCCTTGACGCCCGTGCACTTTTGATGTCAAATTATTTCAAGCAAGTGGAGCTATATATGTAATAATACAATATTCCTGATTTTATGCAAGTCCATATTTCTTAAATGCCACATGCTTATGCAGTAGCTGACATCCCGAATTTTTGTTTAGAGGAAATACGAGCAATAAAGCAATAAAATCCAAACCCTGACTTGCTGGTCCACATATCCTCGCATAAGGTGGCAATCCGTCTCAGTTTTGCCATATTAGTTTTTTGTCCCATTGTTAAAATACTCAGTCTTCTACATGAATGCCGCTGAGACTAGGATTAATGCTGCTCTTTGTTCTTACCTGAAGCTAATTATAGTTAAAGATGACATGCCTTCAGACAGCACCAGTGATTTGTCTTTTGACAGTTTTGAGACCTTCATGAGTGCTGAGAAAGGGAACGATACCTCTCGGTAAAATATGTATGACATCAAAAAGCCTTAAAGGTTATTATAAATTAATGAGTGGTGGGGATAGAGGAATAAAAAAAAATCGCCTTATCTGGCTGGCTGGTGGTTTTTTATTTGATGTTTTCTTGACACCTTAATGTGAAGCCATGGCCGTATTTTACAGCTACATTCACACCCGTGGGACTTCAGCGGGCATCTATTAACAGTTACGCAATGGTTCTGTAACAGCTGCTTTTTGTTACCTTTGACCTTTTTTTATTTAAAATTTTTTTTTTAGTGTTTACTAAAGCTTCATTAGACGAGGAGTTTGAATCCTGTGTCGGTTTCCAGATACGGAGGCAGTTCCTCACTTCTGCTGTTTTTCCCTTTACCTTCTTCACTTTTAGTTTTTTGCTCATCACTAAAGTGACTCAAACTGTCGCCCCTGAACACGTCACGGTAATGACGGAAGACGCTGTACAAAATTGCCTTATTTATGGTGGTAATGTTAGCTGTCTGTTCCGGTGTCGCTTTCGCTGGAGACGGCCCGATTGTGGCAGCCGCTCCGAAGTGAATTTGCTGAGCGACTACCTGGAAACATCAACAGTCATTAATTATGCAAAACTCGCCTCACCACAGGAGCCGGCGAGCTGCTCGCTACGGCTGCGCCGGCTCCTATTAGAGTCAATGCGCTCTACAATGAGCCCCTGCTGCCTCCCTTCAAGGATTACACATACAGTACACACACACACACACACACACACACACACATGCCCTCAGACACAGAACCACACGCGACAGGACGCATGTAGGAAACGTCGCTCACTTTAGTGCAGCGTACGCATGTCCTTCTCGGCCGGGTTCGTTCACCTCCCGTTCGGCCTCTCGATGAGGTTTTATTAAGTAGCCTGGTGGCGTTTCAGCTAAAAATGAGAATAAGCACGTGCGCCGTCTCTGCCTCAGCGCCTTCATCAGTCACAGTGCAATTCCCTCTCTCCCCTGTCGCTGCCACGCTTTATTTCACTTCTTTTTCTGGCCTCAGATTGTCTGTGTACTGCTATTTTTTGCTAAGATGTAAAAGGGAAGAGAATGTGACAGACTTGACACATAATATTTCACACACAGAAGGCCAGGGCGGGAGGGGTAGGAAGTGTTTCTCATCTAGGCACATTTTTTTTATTTGGGAGGGAGTTTGGGGATATAAGATAGAAATGTGTCTGTCACCACATCTTGCTTGGAAAGCCATCATAAAAGATTTTGTAGAGTTTTTAAAAAAAAAAGAAAAAAAAAAGATTGTTATTCACATTTTCTTCTCCAATCTGATTGATCATAGAAAAACTGTGTGTGCATGCGGGTTTTTGTGCATGTGTGTGTGTGTGTGTGTGTGTGTGTGTGTGTGTGTGTGTGTGTGTGTGTGTGTGTGTGTCCGAGGTACATGATGTCCTCTCCTCCTCCTGTCTTTTGTGTTCTGGGAGCCACTTGTGAGTTTTTCCTCTTTTAAGCGGATGCTCTGTTGGCATGATGTCCCGTTACACTGAAACAAAGACAACGTTGACACTGGTAATTAATTAGGCTATTATGCCTTCTGCAATGATAATTGCCTGGCTGGAAAGTCACCAGCTCTGTGAGAGAGAGGAGAACCATGCCAAGCAAGATCCATCCATCACAATGCGAACCCCCTGTCCCTGTCTCTTTCCTTCTTTCTCCTTTCTCTGTATCTCTTCGCACCTCGAACTTGAACTGGCACTGACTACATTCTTAAAATGGATGAGGGCTGTAGTACGATACACACTTGTGTGTACCTACAGTATGTGCTAGTAGTAACAGTACAGTCTCTACGACATCATTGCGAACCAGATTTTTTTTTCAGCTTCCGCAGATAATCAATGTAGAAGAAACGTTGATGAAGATTGAAAAAGCTCATAAAAAGCATCGATTTTTACACAATTAATTGCGTAAAAATCGAAATCGCCATATGGATTTGCGATTGCGTGATGCAATAATTTAATCGCAAAAGCTACACTATGTATGTTTTGTTAATAATTAAGGGTTTGTTAATTTTTTTAAATTATTATTTTGAGTTGCTAAATAATTAATGGCAAACATCCTCTTAATGAGAGATCATTTGTCCAGTTATTTGGTGTTCGCCTAAAGAAATACATTTGAAGAAAAAAAGATTCAGTTAATAGTTGCATATAATCACAATCTTAATACATGTCAAAATCAATATGAGTTTTGTTTTTTTGTTATCAAATCGTGCAGCCCTATTTTATATGCTTCCGTTCAGATTCACATCACTTCAGTCACTCAACCAGTATAATCTTTTTTTTTTTTCTTCCAATTGATGTATTTTATAAAAAAATCCATCTTCTCACAATTCTGAGGCCTGAGATGCCTCCATGTCAGAGTTCGTTTATTACTTCTAATGTTTGTAATTGCTGCTCTGCTGGGGGAAAAAAAGCTCCTTGTCTTTTGAACTGCCATAAATAAATTCTGTAGGTATGGTCTTTTGTCTGGTTCGTGCTACCCTTCACCACTTCTTTTTTTAAAATTTTTTTATACCTTTTCTCGACTCACATCTTGTTTTTTTTTCTGGCTTTAAGGGCAGAAGGTTAGAGGATCAGAACAGAGTTTTGTGGGGCTTCACGAAGACTCCAGTGACGGGGTTTAGAGGCTTTGAGCAGGATTTGACAACAATGTCACTGCAAGGAGGGTGGATCAGGAAAACCTTTTGATCTGGGTTTAATGACTCACTCTCCTATGGATCTGCACCTGCACCTGAAGATGACCTGCCAGCTGATAATGAAGGTTGGAAACATGCAAAGTGGAACTTCATTCTAGTCGTTCTGTGATTGAGAACTGCAGGGGAACCATTAAGTCAGACTGTAAAAACGTTTTAGGTGGCGGTAGTCGTACAGTACGTTTTGTCTGTTAGATATCGGATCTTCTCTCCAGCAAAGGAAATATGCCTGAAGATCTGAAGGATGAGGTGACGGCGTTTGTTTGTTTGTTTGTTGTGCTTACAGCTCACTTGAAGATGATTTAAAAAAAGAGAGATTTTGATTTAAACAGTTAAATCCATTTTTTATCCAGTTATAACAGTTTGGCCCTTGCTGTTTCCGCTTTTACTGCTTTCAGCAGATCAACTTCCAGAACTGACTGTTCACGTGCTGCCTATACTGTATACCACTTCGTCCTACTGTAGGTGCACTGTAAATGAGATAATCAATGTTATTCACTTAATAACACCTTTCCTACATTCATGATTTTTTTTTTCGACAGATAGTTTGACACAATTTCTAGCTGGTAAGTAGTCGTAACCCTGCACACAGCAGGCAGTCTCAAATATACAAGTACAGCATTTGGACAGCGACACAATGGAGTCCATCATAGTATATTTGAAATGAAGCATTCAAGATGTGATTGAAGTGTAAGAAAAAGAAAATGCAGTGACTGTTTTTATATAGTCGCCCATTCTCACATGCTCAAAGGTAATCGGTCAAGCTAACGTCATTACAAATATAAGAAATATTTTAATACCTGGACGCAAATCATTTGCAGTTAATGGCCGACTGACGTCTGGAACACATCGATGATGTCAGAAAGCGGGTTGTCGTCGGCGGACTGACTCAGCCCTTTAAGCACATTGTGTCGCTTTGCCTTAAGAAGCTCTTCGGGCGGCTTTCACAATACACCTTGTTTCATTACCTATCTGTACTGAGAAGTGTCATCCTTTCAGTTTTGTAGCGTTTCACTGAATGCTACTTCTATCAGCAATTGCATCATCAATAAACACCGGTGACCCAGTTCCACTGGCAGTCATACATGCTCATGTCATAGCACTGCCTCTAATGTGTTTGACAGATGATGTGTTATGCTCCTGAGTCCTTCCTTTCCTTCTCAATATTCTTCTGTTCTCATAATTCTGTTACAGTACAAGTTAAACTTTGTATCATCTTCGGTCTTTCTGTGTGAATGCTACCAGTAATTTGCATCTTGAGGGAAAACCTATTAAGACGTTTTTAAAAAAAAAATTTATTACAGACTTTGAGAACGATAGACCTATACACATATATGTATAGTGTGTGTGTATACAGTATATATATATAGTGACGTGTTTGCCACACGGGGCGAGTTCTTACGACAAAGGGGTCATTTTTATTAGGAATAATGAGGAAGGAAAAGGGTTAAAAGGAGGGAGGAAGAGAAAAATGGAGGAAAGGATGTACGTGCAGGTTTGTGGGCAGTGCCCCACTGGCATGCGGGAACAAAGTGCCAGAGTGCGAGCTTCCTTCACTCTTGTGATCGGCCGAACCGGCTCCTCCTAACCCTGATTGGTGCGGCGTCAGGCGGGTATCTCCCGGACACTCCCCACCTGGGCGGCTTTCCTGGCTGGGACCGAAAGCCTTGTTGTGGAACCCACAGGAGCCCTTTATCATTTGGCGACAGGGTCATGAAATCCGGCCCTGTTTGAGAGTATCAGTGCTGGGGGTGGGGGGGGTCTCTAGCAGTGCTCGCGGCTGTCCTCAGTGTGGTGAGCAAAGGTGCCATTCCATCTGTGCCAGTCATGCCAGTCCTCGTACTTTTAGCATCCACCATGTGATTTTGCTGGTTCTTTCTCTGTCTATCCAGGTCCGAATAAACATACGGACCCCGAGATACACTCCCCTCCGTGATTTATAGCGTGGGGATAAGATTAACCGCCGTCCATTCCCACGGCCCCTCCCCACCTCACAAACCTGCAGAAGAGGAAGCCGGCCTACCACTAGTGAGCTCCGGAGTGAGCGAGGAACGATGGGAGATTTAGGCGCAGGCCACAAAATATATATATACATAGATTAGTGCGCATTGAGATACAGCAATTTAAGTAACAGCAGTGCAAAAAAGTGAGTGGTACAAGACTGAGATATATTGCAGTCAATGCAGATCGGGGTACATTAGAGTAGATATGTAAATATGACTGTGAATAGTGAATCTGTTGTTAAAGAGAGTTAATTGTGTAATCAAGGATGAGTAGTGGTTGAGGGACCATCCAACCAGCGAGTCAAGCTTAAAGCCAACCACAGATTCCGCTCTCCTGTCAACCTTATTCAATCGTGTGGCATCGCTGTTTTTGAGGTTCTCTCCAAAACACACCACAGCACAAGTACTACTACGGCATCCTACTACGAAATAGATACCAATGTGTTATCAGGAGTTCTACATTGTGCTAGATAATGTGTCGGAATGCACGGTCAGTATTCATAGTGTCATCCAGTTGCTAGGGTTGAAAGGACGAGTTATTTAAACTTCCACATGTCTTTGACTGCATCTCTCATAATTGAACACGAAAGATGTTCAAAATTCTAAGTGCCTTATATTCCATTAACACAGCTAGACAAAGGATGGTGTCCTGATTGCACACATCATCTTATCATGTCTATAAAGTCTGGTCTATAAAGTCATCAGTTACACCTGATGGTTCTACAGAAGTGAGAATGATCTTAAAATGGTACCCTATCGCAGCCATCCAAAGAGCTCAGAAATGTTCATCTCACAGCAGTTACTCTTCACATCTACAGTATACCAGCAGTCTTTAAAAAAAAAAAAAAAAAAAACAAAACCAAACAATCTGATCTGGATTCAAACTCCGATCATGGATATAATCAGACATTGTGTGAAGGGATGTTGCTCGGAAAAAAAAAAAAAAAAAACTAAACCAAAAATAAATTAAAAAAATAGCAGCAGATGCCCATTTCACACCACAAAACTAAATGCTGCCAGCAAGTCACGATAAGCTCAGTAATCAGTTGAAGGTTGCATTCTTCAGAACTGCTGCTTTGTACTTTCAGGATCTTGAACTGTATCCACTCCACCCCCACTAGTCCTTCAGATTCATTACTTAATCAAACGTGCTATTTCTTAAAAATGGTCTACGACACAAGGAGTATGGTCTGGGTGGCTGAATACCTGTGAATAACAGACAGTAAATCGGGTTTATTGATTTTAGCAAAAGCTTTTAACCAAGCTAGCTACAGACCCAAGTGTCGGACTTCCACTGCATGCACATCATTATGTATTAGTTGAGAGAATAATGTAGGTAACACAGTACTAGCTTTTTTAGTCAGTGTCCAAAATAAAATAATATCAACAGAAATAAACTAAAGATAATTAGGACTAAGTCAATCTTAACAGCGGTCTTCTGTAATACACTGCTATTAGAATATTTACATCTCATTACAGTTGTAGGGAATAACAAGTCAAGTTATGCATGAGGAACATTGCTTGCTATTCATTGTGCGTTGTCTACATCAGTACTTCTAAGCTCTCAGAACCTTTAGATTACTGGTTTAAGTAATGGGCTAAATAACGGCCTTTTCATAGTTGAAGTGGGTAAAGAGTGGATAGGGGGTCCTTCAGGATCAGGATCAGGGCAGGGCAATAAGGCATCACTTTGGCACTTTTTCTCTTTGATGTTGTGATTAGGTAATAAAAGTTTGAGTGTTAAATCAGTTTAATTTAGTTTAAGCAAAGCAGTTATGGGCTACTTGTATTTGTGCAGCCACAACAGGGTGGCTTTAGCATTTTTCAATGAACAGTGATTTAATAACAGATGCGACATGTGTGTATGGTCGTGGCTAATGACCATGTTGATTTTTTGTGTCCGTGCCTATTCCATGTTGAACTGAGTGAAATGATCACACATGCCTCTGTTGGTGGATGATGAAAACTTCACTATATCACGTCAGACATTCCTGGTAGTGCTGAGACTCAGTAACCATTCCATATTCGATCAGCAGTTTGAAGAATCCAATCAATGATCGATTAATAATAATTTTAACTGAACAGAACAATGCTTCTTGCACCTGGTGAGTTTTCTGAAAATCAATCCTACCACCATTCACTATTACTACACCCAAAGTACATTAAACATGTGCACATCAACTATGATTACTCATATTATCATATATTAGCAAATATATTAACATTATAAACATGACACAGCTGTCAAAGCAGAAGTCCTTTGTAATTGTTGGCCAGGTAGTATTTATTATTGAACCCTCACTTCTTGTGAAGGATTTTGCATTTTATGCTCATGTTAAGATTTTCCTTTATTAGTGGTTTACTTTATCATTTTTTCTTAAATACCAAAGTACAGCCATATCTGGGCTGTTATCAGCATTATACAGATGTGTTCTCCTAGGACTTTATGCGTATGTCAGCTACATAGCAGTTGCCCTGAAGTTCAGGATGAAACATGCAACTGATGTAATTTAAGAATTTTTAACAATTAAAATTGTAATTTGTCATGATCAATCACTTGAAATGCAGAGGAAATCGACTGTAATCAACTATAATTTATGATTGTCTCATAAATCATTTCTGCTATAAATGTGCTTGTGTTCATAACTCTTCTCTTTCAGCCATTGGTGTAAACAGAAAAAA
>QMIH01000073.1:897346-904846 GCA_003987875.1 Clarias batrachus
TTTGATAGAGATTATGTAGGGGGGGGGGCAATATGTGGCAGGGGGGGGCATTTTAGCGCATAACACCGGTCTCCCGCGGTGAAATAGCGAATAAATGTCTACATCCGTAGTCTGATACTGAGTGCGGCTTGTGCCACCACTTTGGGCCGTACACACACTCATTAAAGAGTTGACCATCTCTTCATTTCTCACAATTGCAGCAACCAAGTTTCTCGCCGATTCACTCATCCTTCCTAAAGATGGCGCTGTGTTTCCATGACGTCATGTCTCATTCAATATATACTTAGTTTTCATTCAATATATTCAGACTTTTCATTCAATGTATATATTCAATTTATTCGGAATCCATTCAATATTCTCACGTTTCATTCAATATATTCAGAGTTTTCATTAAGTTCTCATGAATATTTTCCTAAAATAAACGGCATGCCATAATATATATATAAACTGTTTGTGGCAATGTCCTTATACTTAAAAAAAAAAAAGTATATATATTATAGTATATAATTATTTTTATAAGTATAAGGACATTGCCACAAACAGTTTGTCTGTAAGTAAGCGAGCTGGAGAAGAGGTGGAAAAAAAAAAACTCCCTGATTACACTTTACCGTACTCTGAGATGATGGTAGGAAGAAACCAAAGGAGAGGAACCAGACTAAAAAGGGAACCCATTCACACTTGGATGACTGAATCAGCAATGCATCAGTACATTAACAAAAGCACTCCATCCGATAGCAACTGTTACTGTTAGATTCTGGAAGTTTCACTCTCAACAATTTCAGCTTCATAAAGTGGAACGCCTACGGTAAAGTATTGTGCCTCCTGGTTAATGGTGCACAGTGAGTCCTAAATATGAATAGTTAATTTTAACAAATGTCTCACAGTACACACAGCACAATAAATAAACTGTGAGCACACTTTCACACTATATAGTCACTCATCAGTTATTCTTTGAGGTCTGTATCGGTACAAGTATGGAGGAATTTTTTCAGAGATCACGTTAAACCTACTTTCAACTGTAGACATTCAACCTGCTGCAGACGTTGAGTGATTCAGCATTATCAGAGCCTCATGTGAGTGTTCATGGGAGAATTGCGTTTGAGAAGCTTAGCACATGACTTGGGGACATACAGTACAATGTGCCCTCCAAGTGCACAAATGGCAGGAAAACCACGCTGGGTGGCACACAGTGGTGTGTTTTGTGTGTGTGTGCGCTTGCACATACATGTGTGTGTGAGACAGACTGGCTGATTGGAATTGACATAAGGAGTAGATGTGTGTCAGCTCTCCGACTGCTCATTTCACCCAATGCCTCAGAGACTGTAGCCCCAGTTCAGACTTGGCATATCACTTGTGCACTTTAAGAAAACATCTAAACGTGTGTGCACATACTCGAGTGCATGAAAACCGTTTTTGCACCCAATACATATCCATAAAGTGTTTGTTACTTGAAAAGATAGCATCACAAAATAAATCACCCAATTTCTATTTATTTATTTATTTATTTATTTATTTATTATTCCTGTATCTTTGTTGTTTTTAGCTGACCTAGAAGATTTATATATATATATTTTTTGTGTCAATTATGCTCTTTAAGATTATTCAGATGAGCATTACAGTGCTGTAAATAAGGACATTATTTCATTACCTGTCCAGGACCTATTTTTCCATCCCAGGATGATAACGTAACCCAGTTGGACAGAAGGACCATCCAATCTGGCAACATGCCTCAGCTTTTAAAGCACCATTTCCTAGCCTGTCGTGACTGGTAGGCCCACTACTCGTACCTTGTGTCTTGTGTCGGTATATCATAATCTTGCAGGTGCATATCAATAAATGTTACGGCAGGCCTTTCAGACTTGTTTCGTGTCAGAAGTGATCTGTACATGTTACTAACTGAAACGAGCGCAGATATGAAGCCGATGCATTAAACTGCTAGAAGATTAACGAGAACGAGTGCATGTCAGAAAGGGACTTAAGAGCTCGTGTGGTCTGAAACCAGACTCCTTCTGCAGACCTGACATAACACATCTCCGTGTGAGCGCTAAAAACTGATGATTCACTATGATAATTGCATAATCACCAGTTGTAGTAATTATAATTGATGAGTGCATAATTGCTAATTGCTAGTCTTTTGGGGAGCCTTTCTAACTCTGCCTCTCACTCTCCATGCTCTGTCTCTGTTCTTTGGCTTTCTCTCTCTCTCTCTCTCTCTCTCTCTCTCTCTCTCGCACCCTCCTTCCCTCCATCTTTTAAACTTCATCATGCTTTCCTGTTTTTAACCCACCCAGTGTATTAAAAGGCCAACGTTACAACATTTTATTTTATTTATTTATTTTTGATTGTCCCTTTTGCCATAACCTGGCCAGAAACAGAATCTCTCTCTCTCTCTCTCTCTCTCTCTCTCTCTCTCTCTCTCTCTCTCTCTCTCACGCGCTCTCGCGCTCTCTCTTACCCTCTCCTCCTGTCTCATTCACACAAACAGGCACAGACTCACTTGAGCCATTACTGTTAACAGTATCGAATGAAGAATGGGATCAGATCTTTAGCGCTTTTCATTGTCACTCATTTGAGTTCCCTACTAATTGGACATTAGAGAAAATGACTGCTGAGTGTGTTTTATGTCAAACTAATTATTCTTTTTTTCACCTCTGAAACTTGGCATGTGCTAGTTTTTGGCACTGTTAGGAGCCATAAGTGTTAAAAAGTTATCTGTCCTTTGAAGCCAGAATTAGCAGCCATAAGAAATGATCATTTTGGTGTGTTTTCTCGCTGGCTAGAGGAAGAACTTGCTGTAATTTTCCTGTGAAGTGAGTAGCAATTTGTCAAAACAACTTTAAATGAATGAATGCACTAGAAAAGGACCAGTGACATTTCACTTTGAACTTTAGCAGACAAAGACATTTTTATCTGTTTGCACTGAAAGCAGAGTAGGACATTGTAAGTTTGTACATGCGTGGCATTATCTGCGTACATGTCAGACCTGTAAGAGTTTTAAAAAACAAAAAAACAAAAACACAGTAACTTTTTTAACGTTGGAAATTCATCAAAGCATCGCTATGATTGTAAATCTGAGCACAGGGAATGCACGAGTCTGGCTCTGATTAATATGAATAATCATTTATAACCAACAAAACGAGCTGCTGTTTGAGGTCTGAGAATGGTGTATAAACAAATTTGCATCGGATTCATTAAATTGTCATATGAACTCAAAATTTCATCTGAGTGATAGCAAGGTCACCCTACTAGTGTCTCGGTTGCATTATCCTAGTTAACTGGTTTAATGATGCAAAATTCATTGTATCGATACAACGTGAAATGATAATCTCTTGATGCATGATCAATACAGCCAAGCTACGGATTTCCATTTGGGCCTCTGAGTGGCGCAGTGGTTAAAGCCCTATCATCCGGAGATCGCTAGTTCGAATCCCGGGTGGTGCTGTAACCTCTCGCAGCCGGAGGTCTAGAGAGAGCTGATTGGCCGAGCTCTCTCAGAGGGGAGGGATGAGAGGTACTGAGTGCTCCCACATTAATTACGGCTCTACAGCCATTCAGGGGCGTCTGTGAGCTCACGCAACGGAGGGAGCGGATAGCGCTGTCCTCCGAGTGTGTGACTCCGCCCCCAACGGTGCGCCAGCGAGCAGTTCGAAAAGATGCGGTCGGCTGGCGTCACGTGGTTCGGAGGAAACACGTGATAGTCTTCGGCCCTCCCGGCTGAGTGGTAGTAGTAGCCTTAATGTGGGAGCGCCCCCTAGTGACGGGGAGGAATTGGACACGACTAAATTAGGAAGAAAATCAGGGAAAAATCCAAAAAAAAAAAAGTATTCCCATTTGATTCAAATATTCTGCATACCAAACGTATAATAATTAAAAGGATTATCTAGTATATTTAGTATACATGAAAAAGTCATTCTCCCCTACACTAATAATTGTGGCTGCTAACGATCATGTCACAATAGCTGCAAACAAATGCTTCTGATAGCTGGAGGTCAGACGCTTTTTATCTGCAGAGAAATCCTCGTCCGCTCTTCCGTGCCAAATTCATTCCGACACCTCATGTGACGTCAGTTCGAATCAGGACTTTGACTAGATCATTCCAAACTTTAATTTGGTTTCGTTTGATTCATTTCCACCCAGAGGTGGATTTGCTCTTTCCGCGCACATTACAATGCTTCGTGTTACAATGCTTTCGTCTTGCAACTTTTCCGTGGATGCTATTTTTACCCCAGTCTCTTTCGAATAGTGGAATCATGAGTATAGATTTTATCCGAGGTAAACAAGCCCTGCTGTTCTCTGGGTTCTATCGTGACTCCGAGTACGAGTTGTTACAACTCTTCTGGATGAATTTTCGGAAGTGATGCTTAGTTTTAACAGGGATGGCAGTAATCAAGCATCGGTGTGTTTTTGTCGAATTGAACCCAATTAACATGTACAGTACATTTGGTTTATTCGTTTACTGGGTAACTTAGGGGCAGATATTTTGTGTCGTCTGCCTGTGAAGCATATACAACATGAAGAGACTTCTATCCGTCATCTAGTATCACCATCAACGGCATCATCACTAGTCACACTTTTCTTCCATGCATACTGTATCTCCTCTGAAACCACTGATGGGGAATTTGACCAAACGGCCACAGAACCTTTATTAGGAAGCGTAGATGTGCACTAGCTATTTCATTTTCTAATAACATCACCTTTCCCTGTACGGAATGAAAAAAACTTTGCTTGTTGAGTGGGAAGGTGACACACGTCTTCGTTGAAAGACTCACATATAGTGTTTAATACGCTGCCAGTTGGTGTTGGAGAACTTTTATAATACGTAAAAAGATCATTTAAAGGCTTTATTAAATGTTCTTTTAAATGTGAAACAAGTGTGAAAAATATACAAAAATAGAGGCAATCAGAATAGAAATACTGTACATAGACAGTTTAGGAAGTGTTTGTGTACAGTTACAACTTCCTGCTTCTATAAATTATATATCTACAGTAATTCAGTTGCACCATTTGAACACTGGCGCCAATCTGTGCTACCGTTTCACTGACTATCCTGCTTATCCTGTGTAGGATTACAGAGAACTTGGGGCTCGAAACAGGGACAACTTGTATGGGGTGCTAATTCAGCACAGATTCAAATCCCCAACCATGAAGTGACAAACCTATTTCCAGACGCTTCTACTGTACATCGCTCATTATGTTTCAAGTAGTTATTTTACCTGGGACAGACAATTTATTTATTCAGACAGCTTTTTGGAGAGAATGTATTATGATGATGTTATTGTTATTATTGTTGATGATGATAATAATAATAATAATAATAATAATAATAATAATAATAAACCTACTCATAGCAATTTTTATTTCGTTTTATACAGACAAAATGGCCATCATTTTTCATTTTTAATAAATAATATTCATAATAATAATAAAAAAAAATATATGAATTTTCTTCATGTATATTTTATTCAAAATATTTTGAAAAACTAATAAGATCGTGGAGCGGGTATTGTGAATTGAATGTGACCAGTGTGTTGTTAAAACAGCCATCACTAAACAAGAAGATAAGGGCTGAAGTAGGCCTTGATTTTGTGGTTTTTGTAGGAACATGAGTTATTGATTAATGGGAGTCAAAAACAGCAACAAGACAGGTTTAGTTAGCATGCTTTCTCTACAAGTCTCTACCTAACATGTACAACTAGGGATGGGAGTCACCAGCTATCACCTGATACGATACGCCAACACCGAGGTGCCAATTCAATTTGTATTGCGATTCATAATTTTATTAATATCCCGATTCAATATCAATTTGGGGACTCTGTTTTTGTTACAATTTTAAGACCTTAAACCTTTATAAAAGTTCTCTTATCCTTATCTTTGTTCAACAGCTTAAACTGAACTTAACATTAATTAAATGTGGCCCGTTGCTTATAACAGTAGTTTTCTCACTTAAAACACAAAACATTTATTATTACAATACAAAATAACTTCAAGTACACAAGAGTTTCAAATTTAAATAGAATTCAATTAAAAACAAAGCTATGTGCATTGTTTAGAGCACACCACCTGCAGGAGTAAACACTGTAACCACGTGTTTTACCACGTCAAATGCCTCCCAAGTCTCAAAACTAAACTTTACAATGAGCACGTGTTGATTAGTTGTGGGCATGAGCACATGCATGTGATTTTTCGAAACAAATTCGCGCAGGCACTGTTTTGACACGTATGTAAGTGTGTGTATTGAGTTGAGTTGAGTCTGAGACGTATTCGCTCACAGAAAAAGGGCTGATTTTTGATAATATACCATCATAAAAATGCGTTTCTGTCGCGCCACTCAGAAGTTTGTTCACTCTACAGCTATCAGCTGATCACCGGCCGATCACACTGGAAACCAGCCAATTGACCAGTGCATCTCCATTATAAGTGTAAAAATAATAAAGATGTGCACATACACTACTCACAATAAGTTAGGGATATTGTGAGCGACTCAGTGGATGTCATACATTTTCACTTCAGACATTTTTGGGATAGGGAGGCAATTGTATTGGGGTGATAGAGACACCTCACATTGTGTTTTCCATGTAATGGTCTCACTGTGTACAGGTGTGCCTTATATTGGGTCCAATACCAAAAGACAACCCTTTTCAATGTGGCATCAATTTCAACATTCTGTGGGTATAAAAAGCTGGTATTGTCAGTAAGTCACTCCAAGTTCATCATTTAAACAGCCATGAACACACGACGTCACTTAACTGACGAGCAGCGCCACCTGGCCATGGCGCGCCTTTGCGTCAACAGCAGGCAGTCAAATGTTGCTTGTGAACGTTGTGTGTCTCAAAGTGTCATCAGCAGACTTGCATCAAGACAGAACAACTGACAGAATTCATGACAGACCCAGGAGTGGAGCCCCACGAGTGACAGACCGCAACCATGACCAGTACCTAAGGACCTATGCACGCAGACATCGTTATGCAAGTGCCACACGGCTGCAGGCCCAATTACATGTGAGGGGTTCTAGAGTTTCCAGACAAACCATTTGCAACCGACTCCACTGCTTTGCCATGAATGCCAGTCGACCGTTGCAGGTGACTCCACTGACACCAAGACACCGCCGTGAATGTTTGCAGTGGGCACAAGACCATGTGACCTGGACAATGCAGCAGTGGTCTACCGTCCTGTTCACTGATGAGTGTCGGGTCACCGTAGCTGGAGAAGGCGAGGTGAGCGATACGCTGAGGCCAACATGGTCCCCAGGGTTTGCTTTGGTGAAGGAGGTGCAACAGTCTGGGTGGGCATCACCAGTCAGCACACAACAGATTTGGTAATTGTAGATGGCTCAGTCACTGCACGTTCTTATCTCAGAGACATCATAGAACCCATCATCATCATCATCCCCCAATTCCGCCAGCACACCCCCAACTTTCTGTTCATGGATGATAATGCTCCATCACATCATGGCAGAACTGTCACTGCTCGACTTCAGGAAGTTGGAGTGCCTCATATGAT
>QMIH01000073.1:909846-914501 GCA_003987875.1 Clarias batrachus
AGAAATGAATAAATAAATAATTTCAATAACTTTAAGCATACTAAGGACAGTTGAGACATGACTGTTGGGAAAGGAATAGGAAAACAAGAATAAAATTATTACGCATCTTGGAACAATCTCAATTTCTCTGATGGAAAAATGAAGCCGTCAGAACTAGTGGTCGATATTCTAGGTAGGAGAAGAGGAACAGACCAAACCCTCTCTGAAAAAAGGAAAAAGGAGAGGAGAATTTTTGGAGACCCAATAATACAGACCCAGATATGAATAAGTAAATTAAAAAAAAAAACGGGAGAAGTATGGAACTGGGATCGCAATCCTAGGCTGGACAATGATCATATACCTATTGGAGCGATGAAGCACTAGACAGGTTGGTGGGAACTTTGTGTATGACTGTGTGACCAGTTCAGAATCGTCTGTCCACATTTGTCTTCAATAAACGTTTTTGCTGTTTGTCTACTATACTTAAAGTTGTTTGGTTTTTGGTCAAATCCTCAACATTTTTCATAACCAGTAGTGAAGATATTTGCTTTCAAATTTGCTCTATAAAGACAAATAAAACTCTTTGTCAGGACATCTTGGATAATTTGTTTTTTGCATATAGAGAAAAGAACGACAGTACAGCTGTCCAAGGTGCTGCGAAAGCTTTGAATTGCTCTAGCAATTTTTTAAAGAATGAACAATTTTAATACAAACAAACCTTTTGCATATTTTGCAGAAAAATCTAAATGGTAGAAAATTGTGTGTGTGTGTGTGTGTGTGTGTGTGTGTGTGTGTGTGTGTGTGTAAATATATACACTATATGGACAAAAGTATTTGGACAAATTTACAATGACATTGTATCCAAATACATATATAATACAATATGAAGTTGGTCTCCCCTATCAGCTTCCGCTCTTCATGGAGGGCTGTCCACAAGATTTTGAAGTGTTTCTGTGGGAATTCGTGCCCATTCATTCTGTAGAGGATTTATGAGGTCAGGCACTGATGTTGGATGAGAAGGCCTGGCTCGCAATCTCCTTCCCGTCGTCCCAAAGACGCTCGATGGGGTTGAGGTCGGCGCTCTGTGCGGGACAGTCGAGTTCTTTTACACTGAACTCATCAAACCTTGTCTTTACAGTCCTTGCTTTGTGCATCGAGGCACAGTCATGTTGGACTGGTTAAAGGGCCTTCCATAAGCTGTTGTAACGAAGTTGGAAGCGTAGTATTGTCCAAGATGTCTTGGCGTGCTGAATCATTAAGGTTGCTCTTCACTGGGCGTACGGGACCTGATTGAAACACCTGATATCAATAATTAACAGGTTTGGCACACGTGTGCGCGCGCACACACACAGGCACACGCGAGCGTGCACAAGCAAATAGAGCTGTATAAAGATATAGGTAAATCATTATAGGCATTTATGAGTGGTTATTTTATCTTTTTTTTTTTTAAAATGTGACAATATGACAAATAGCATGCCTGAAGATAAAATATACCAGGTAGGCAAAGTTGACTTTGTTTCTCAGTCTCAGTAAAGGAAGCTGCTTCTGCCATGTGCGTGTGCAATGCCCCTGCTGTGGATGCTCCACATTTTTTGAAGCGCTAAAGGACGCTCTCAGATTAGTGCAGAGCTTCTACAGTGCAGAGGAGGCACAACGCTCAGAGGCCAAGGTCTGTACTTCAAAAGGCCACTCGAACATCCATGAGCCTTGGGCCTTGGATTTGAACAAGGCTGTACAGTGAGAGCCTAGCCTAAAGCTTGACCTGACTAAAGTCCTGTCCTAACAGCAAGGAGTGTGTTTTCATCTGTATCGACCCCTGACAGAACACACCATCTGCAAGGTGAGTCCGTTGTCTACCACGGCCTATTTATCAGCCACTCTCTCTGGTCGTGTGCAAGGTCACCTCCCCCCACCAAGTGTGCACACACACACGCGCACACGCACACGCACACACACACACACGCACACGCACACGCACGCACGCGCGCGCGCACGCACGCACACGCACACGCACGCACACACACTTCTGATTATGGGAAATGGACTCCATGTGTATTAAGGGACAGTAACCTGTGGCATTGCATAACCCCAGTAAACTCTCACACATGCTCTCATGTGCATTTGCTGCATTTGCTGTGGAATTTTGCAGCTTACAATCATCATCCTCCTGCAGTTTTTAATCTCTGACTAATTATTGTAATACAATTCTTTGGCTCAAGGTTTTCTCTCTTATTGCTCGAGGGATGTCTCCATTATTCTTAGTGGAGTGAAAATGTAAATGGTAATATATCCATAAAACTTATCTCCCTTAGTGTCGCACACATTATTTAATGTCATGTATAAGAAAAGAGCAGATCATTGCAGAATGCAACACGGGCGCATGCACCTTTAGGGAAATGATCAACAACAGGGTGGTTTAGAGTCTTTGTCCCAAACCTGGGGTCGACTCTCCCTCAAGGGGGCGCCAAAGATCAGAGAGGGTATGCGAGCCTTTGTCTTCTCTAACGCTGTGAGGTTGTTGGAATTAGATTTGCACATGTTAAATAAGATGATAATTACACACTTACAGTATAATTAAAAGTCTGCATAGAAAACTATTAACTAAGATCAATTTATTCTTTTTTTGCGTGTATGTGGGCTGGGCTGGAGCATGGCAGGGTGCGAGTGGGTTCACAAGCAGAGGGGAAAAAGTAAGGCTCACTAGTTTAAAGCATCCTATTTTAAGTAGGGTTACTGTTTCTACAGCCGAGTTATTTTCCTACTGATGTGGAGAGTTCCACATCATGCTTTTAACATTTATATTTGCATTCTCGTTGCATATTTTATTTCATGACAATTAGAAAAAGTCCTGCCCTAACACGATTTTCTGTTTTCCAATTGCTTGATGTAAAATAAGACAAAACTGTGACTTGTGATGTTACAGAGAAAATGGAAAGTTCAAGATCCTCACTTAGTTATACATCATGATGTATAACTAAGTGAGGATCTTGAACTTTCCATTTTGATATAAATATCTCCTTACAGAAGGTTTAACCACATCAACAACCATTGGTTTGTCTTTATTAAATAAGAGCATGTGTGCAAAGACTTAAAGCTGAGGACCGTTACCACCTCAGAGGGGATTATTTTCCTATAACAGCATGACCATAAGTGTGTTATTCCTCTTGAACTATTTGGGATTTGCCGAAAAATGTTGAATGACACCCACACTTTTTAAAACTATTTTTAGTTTCATTTAATGTTATGGAATGTCAAGTTACATCCCGCTGTTCTTTACATTATAGCTGCTATAAAAAATAGTTTTTCTTTTTACCCAGCGTGTGGTAGCAGAAGGTCCTCTATCCTGAAAACTATCCAGTGACAGAAAACCATCACAAAGCTTTGACACTCAAGCCAAACCCAAAATGTATTAAATACCTCTCTAAAATCAATCTTTTCCATATCATTTATTATGTGTTTGTATGTTATAAGCTTCAGATTATATAAAGTGTTATAACTAACTGTTGCCATAGAAACAAAAGATAACATAACAGAATCGGCGCATTATCATTTAGATTACAGTCAGTGCTGCCACCAGAGTTGGTTCTTCTGCTTTCAGAATTTAACAGCACTGTAGTATAACGTGAATTAATCAACACTACCTGACCAATCAGAATCAGGAATGTATCAGTTTGCATCATGCTGTATATGTGATCGGACCACTATAAGGATATTTCAGCTCACAGCCGTCTCCTAGAAATGTTGCTGTTTAAGTGTCCACAATAAAAATATCTTTTCAGTAGTGGGGTACAGCTGAAGTGAAAAGCTTATATAGTATTTACTGCACAGTACAAAGGCGGTATCGTTAAGATCCACTATCCTGTTGAAAGACCAGTTACTGTATGCCCAAGTCTGGCTGATGTCTTGCGGTGTTGCTTCAGTATTTACAGACAATTCTTCTTCCTCATAATGCTACCTATTTTCTGAAGTGCACCAGTCCTGTTTTCAGCAAAACACCTCGCAACCTGATGCTGCCATCCTCACGCATTACAGCTGGCATGCTGTTCTTCACAGCTTATTTATTTTATTTCGTCAGACACCCCTTCAAATGTTTGGTGATTTTTGGGAGACTTTGCATGAATATCTTTCCGGCCACAGTGATGAATGAATGTCCTAAAGGTAGATGTACTTCCGTATCAGATGCATCTAATTTCTTTACCTTTTCCTTTGTTGTTGTCTCTGGGTTTAGTTGAACAATACGGATCAACAGTCCGTCCAATTACTGGAATTAATAACAACTTTTTCATTTAATTATGATGCGTTATTTTATGATGAGTTATATGTACGGACGTTGCTCCTAAATTTCTTGATTGAATTGTTTGGATTTTTCCATAACAACAAATTATTAAAAACAACTCCTAATTAAAACAGGAGTGTGTCATTAAAAATTTCAAGAATCGTCTAGACTTTAAAGCGACTCTCAACTTGGTGTATATACATACTTTGCTCCACTAGAATTTTAATTTAATTAAATACTTTCAGTAAATTAAATCTGTAATTTACTTTTTTTTTAAAATATGACCTCTGATGTTAACGAAAATTTCATCCTTTGATGACTTGCGGGAACATGTGGAGTTATAGAAATTCCGAGAATTAATATATTTTGTGTGGCAAGTTGTGTATTGCCAGGCTGACCC
>QMIH01000073.1:914756-935570 GCA_003987875.1 Clarias batrachus
TCATTTCATTTCATTTTTATTTTCTCTTTTAACTTCAATTACCTCATTTAAAAAATATATATAAAAATTTAAATATGTTTGCATTTGAGATGGAAAATGTTGCAGTACCTCTATCATCCTACAGGTGCTGTGCTTGAAACTATTCACACATTGTCTTGCAGCGCAGCGGCTCGTGTGGTAGAAGCAAATTATTTGGCAAGTTTGTTTAGAATTGAGCATCTGAAAAAATATAATATTTAATCTGGATATTTACAGATACAGATAATTACAGATTTACAGATGATACAGAGTAACAATACAAATCAAATTGGCATCGAGGTATCATGATATTGTGTTGGGCGCTCCCTGCTGATTCCCATCCTTAATGGTTAGTGTGGTGTTCTCCATGCTGGCTGCATCAGGGAAATTATTTTGTATTTACTAGTGCATGAGGACAGCGTTCATTTTTTTTTTTTGTCCTTTGTTGTACACGATAGCGTTCTCCCCCGCTTTTGTGTCTCACATCAACAGAACTCTAGCACTCTGTGATGGTTCCACATTTCCATTCTAATGCCTTCCCTTGACGTTACTTGATTTGTTAGAAATTGTTTAATCCCCAGCTGCTCAACTAAGCATAATTATAAACCACAAATGTAAAACAGATGTTCACAATTTAAAAGTGTACATGTGTCTATTGAGACGAAATGCATCTCGGATATATTAAACAGCAGAGAGGAACTAGAGCAGTGGTCATCGTGTCTTTCTCTCTGGGTTTAAGTCAAGAACTTTGTATATAATAATATAAACAATTCCGATCTTTAGAGGTCCTGGTGCTGGTCCTGGTGCTGGTCCACAGCTTTGAACCACACCTCTCTTCCTGTCATGAGAATTTGTCTCACTTATGGCCCTGCAGTTATGTCTCGCATCTGTTTCAGATCCCACTTTTCTGTAAAAATCAGAGCTGATGTATTAAAATGCTCTATCGCCACCTCTGCCTTTCTTTCTTAGAGAACTGGAGGATGGAGACAATCTGTCACTCAAATCTATGCCGGAAAGGTTTTTTTTTTTTTTTTGTAGCTGCCGTACCTGGAGAGACTTGACTGTGCTGTTGCCTGGAGCATAGCCGTAAGACAGGCACTGCAGGTGTTAGCTTCGCTGCTCCCTGTGTTTTTATGGGTTTCCATCCCCAAGAGGCCATTCCTTTCTTTCACTTTGCGTTCCCTGCGGCTCTCTCTCACGTTTTCTACCAGTCGAGGGTTTTGTATATTCAGGAAGCAAGCACTGAGACAGTAGTAAGGGGTAAGTGTGAATGGAAACAACTACTTGTGAGTTTAGATGCTGGTCAGAGACTGGCTATGTGATGAAACAATAAAAAAAATGGACTAGAAACACCAGTGTTACACTGCTGGCTAGTGGTGACCAAAGGTATTACTGATGAACTGTGCAGGCAGGCAACCAGGAATTTGAATTTGATTTCACTATTAGGCTGGATTAAATCAAAAACCAGGAAAAGCCTTTTGCCCTTGTTAGTCTTTGTCAGATTTGATGGCCATTTAAGTAGGACACCTTTTTAAAACTTGATTTGTGAATGTGATTGTCATGCTGGCTCTCTTAGAGCTTTCACAATCAGAAAGTTAGCCAGGCTAGGCCAAGCCATAAATTATTGATTACTTTGGTTGCTCGATTGATTTTCCAATTGTGCTTTTAACTTTTTATATTTCAAAGAATTTGATTTTTTGTTTTGCTTGATATTGTCCACATTTCATCAGTATTTCAGAATTTTCCTGGGATCATTGTGCTCATAAATGGCCTTTCTAGAGGATATTTCATCACACAATATCAAATTTAAAGACCTGTGTGCGCGTGCTTGTGCATGTGCTTAGTGGTGTGTGTGTGTGTGTGTGTGTTGGTGGTGTGAGTGGAGAATGAATGGTGAATGAGGGCTCTCTGGATGGGTGGAGATTATGTGCTGGTGATTAATAAGAGCAGTAATAAACAAAAGGCCCAGGAGATGTTTGAGGTGCTTAATAATGCATTATGTTCATAAAAGCACTGGCCTACCCAATAGATCCCTGTGGAGGATAAGCCCCACAGAGATCATACTGGAGTCTGTGTATATGTGTGTACACATTAAGAAAGAGGCAGGAAGAGCAAAAAAAGCTCTTATTGTAGGTTATCGTAGTGTCTTTATATTTACTTTTACAACAACACAAAGTCAAAGATAAAGGAAGGAATGTAATATATTACATAATGCACAGTTTTTCATATTAAAAATACCAGATGACGGTTGTCATGTTTTACCTGCGAAAACAGAAGCACTTGTGACAAAGTGTCCAGAAGAACTCGGTTAGGTTCTCCATGATGCTTAGTAAACCTTACCTCCCAAATCCCTCAGAACACTCAACAAAGTGCACTGTTGCCTTTGTAAAAAGTAGTAAAAAGGGGCGGTCATGCCAGATATTGAAATTTCTGTTCACTGATTTAGGGTTGTATTATTTATGTGGGAACATTCAGCAGTTTTCTAGAAATGCGTAAAATAAAAACACCCAGTGTGTTAGAAGACCTTTTGAGTCCGGTTCCTCTTCAGGTTTCTTACGATTGCCATCTCGGAGAGTTTTTCCTTGCCATCTTGCTCATCGCGAACAATCTGATCATTTTGATTCACATGTTTCACATTTCTTTTTTTTTTTGTTATTTTTTTGGATTTTTTCCCCGATTTTCTCCCTAATTTAGTCGTGTCCAATTCCTCCCCGTCACTAGGGGGCTCCACATTAAGGCTACTACTACCACTCAGCCGGGAGGGCCGAAGACTATCACGTGTTTCCTCCGAACCACGTGACGCCAGCCGACCACATCTTTTCGAACTGCTCGCTCGCGCACCGTTGGGGGCGGCGTAACACACTCGGAGGACAGCGCTATCCGCTCCCTCCGTTGCGCGAGCTCACAGACGCCCCTGACTGGCTGTAGATTAATGCGGGAGCACTAAGTACCTCTCATCCCTCCCCTCTGAGAGAGCTCGGCCAATCAGCTCTCTCTAGACCTCCGGCTGCGAGAGGTTACAGCACCACAAGGGACTCGAACTAGCGATCTCCGGATGATAGGGCGAGCGCTTTAACCATGTTTCACATTTCTTAAACAATTCCATCATTTCCTTTTGACTCTGTAAAGCTGCTTTGCGACAATGATCACTGTTAAAAGCGCTATACAAATAAAATCGAATTGAATTGAATAAAATACCCAAGTTTCTAAATGTATGTATTATATTTGTAAATAGACGGTGCATGCACACACGTTCGAAGATAATCAGATAATCTGCTACAATCCAGTGTTCATGCCCAGATTCCACCCTAATGCTATTAGCAGGTGCACATAACAGTCACTTCTTACAGCATCACGGTTTGTCTCGTGTTAGCTTAAGACATATGAGGTTTTATCTTAGCAGTGGCCTTCATGTAATATTTTGATCAGCTTTCAAAAGAACCACTTGCTCTTACTCGCCCTTGCCGCCTGCTTGCTTTCCCTCTTTTTATCCAGAAGCTTTTATAGAGACAGCAGATCTCAGTCAAATCCCACGCATCTGTGACAATGCATTTCTTTCAAGACTCTTTCATAGGTGATGTGTATTGATGTAAGCCAGACTCTTGTCCTTCAGTCTGCCACCGTAACAAAAAGGCTTTGTGAGAAAGTTTGTCTTTTAATGCATGCAGCCAAAAGAAACAGACACACGCATCTCTCTCTCTCTCTCTCTCTCTCTCTCTCTCACTCACACATACTTGCTCTCTTCCCCCTATATCAAGGTGTTGCAAAAGTGCTTTAATATACTCACTGAATATCAAATGTGCAGAGTGAAGCCACTCCACGTAAATGGAATAACAGAATTGCCTCCTCTGTGTATTTCAGGGGAACGTTTAAGATGTCACTTTTTTCCTGGTTAGATTTGCGAACAAGGCGTTAGGATGATGAATGTCAGTTGAATGAACTGGAATGCTTTGTCAAGAGCTGAACTTGGTTCCTGAGTGAAAATCTTGTAAATGCATTTTTTTTTCTCCCAGTGCAAAGGTGTGTCATCATGATGTTATTTGCACCTGGCTCTAAATATAGCATCCAGTGAGAGAAAACTAAAGACATCTATGGTTTCTGCGCCACTGTGTGCAGGTTTCATTAAAAGTGAAAAGGAAAACATATATTATGACAATAAGATTGTCTCCAAAGATGTCCAGATATGGTAGCTGCTGTGAAGCAGGGGGGCCGGGTTTAAAGCACACAGGGAATTTTTGCCCTGCACAGCTCGTGATGTCCTTGGTGATGAACTCATTAGTTATATCAGATATGTTGTTCTTAGGGGAAAGTTTGAAAGCTTCAGGGTGATGGGTACCAGAACAACTGCAACTGCCACGCAGACTGCAGTAGAGTGCATGTCACCAGGAGACAACAGGACGTTGCTTCCTTCTATTGACACACAACTGCATGTCCAGTTCTATACAGAAGGATGAACATATGCCTTTGGCCCATTAATGGCCACTTGATGAAAAAATTAAAACACACACACACACACACACACACACACAATAGTTGGTGGTTTTGGAGTGTGAGTAAGGAAAAAAGACCCTTGAAGCACAGCCTTGTAAATTAATTTGTTCATGTTGTACGATGGGTGCACAGCTGGCCTCATTAGCATGCACACAACAAATAATTATAGTGAGGGCTTTTTTCCAGCCTTCGCTGGGCTAATGGGCTTGCTGGGTTAATTATGTCAGAGCGTAATTACCGAGGGGCCTGAGAGACGCTGTGCTGCCCCCCGCCGCGTCTGCGCTAGCTAATGACAGTGTAGCACTGACAGGGCTAAGACGGACTGCCCTGGCACACCTGCTCCTCTTGCTATGCCATGTCACGCAGCGCTGGGCCACCTAGTCCGGCTTCCACCTCACCTCTGCAACTCCGAGCACAGCCATGCTCATCTGCACTCAAGTGTAAGCTAGAAATTGTAGGATGTTGCATCATGCATACAGAACAAAGGGGTTGGAAAGACGATGCTCCGAGTGCCTTTTTACCAAGCAGCCTCTTATTAAAAAAAAACTCCTAATTCAATTTAAGCAGAAGACAAATGCACAAAAGTTAGTTACTGGGGCATGTAAGGCACTGCATAAGAATGATTCTGGAAGTTGTGAAGCTTTTGATATGTAGATGGGAAATCAGTAGGTGTCTTAGTAACATTTTGTCAATCTACACATTTATTACACATTCAGTGCTATGGAGTTCAAAGGTAACAGTGTCTGTACCGGCACGCAAATACTTTACAGTTACTTTATTGGCAGGCGGATGTACGGTTAAGTAGATGCCCAAAGCTTTCGCTGGAGCTCGCCATGACGTTTTGTGTTTTTGGATTTCTCTTTGGCATTTAGTTGGACCCTGTTTGTTCTTTCCTTCATAATCAGACCAGGGTTAAAGGATAGCTGAACTGGTCTGCCCAAGGAGAATCAGACTCGCACATCAACCCTAGGGATTATCCACAAGACTGATCTGATTCCTTTTTATTACGTATTTCAGAAAGTAGTGTGTCCAGAAGAAGCAGCCAGCACCCATTCCAAACATCAGTAAAGCTGGGGAAAGGGTACTCGTCACCAACACATTTGTGTCATGGCACTGGACAGGCTGGCATGAATACCGCAGTAACTGTCCACCACTGGGACTCCTTCACGCATTGTGTATGGAGGGACTGCAAGCTAAAATACAACGCTGATGATTGAGATCAAAGGAGGACGACCAATGTGGTTCAGGCCAAGCGGTCTCCCCAGCGACTGTGAGCAGGAAAGGCATCTCTCTCTCACCAGAATCATACTGTATGTACACCCTGTCACAGCAGAAGGCCAGGTCTCAGCCTCGTAAGCCGAGACATTTTTACAGCCCAGAAAAAGGCATTGCTCTGATTCCTTACAACCACCAGTGTTTTATCCCGATGTGCAATATGGACCTTCAGACTTACAATGATATGATGCATTGTTTCATAAAGCCTCAGAATTATTAGTTACTGTAACCTCAGGGCATGCATGTAATTGAGCATAACAAAGTTGGGGGCTGATTTTAAAATGGACAGCGCACTTACATGGACAATAAAAGGACAAACTCATTAAGGGTAATCACTGGTCTGGTGTGTCCTACTTCACAGCAGAGGGCTGGGCCTGGTGGAGAGACTCGTGCGAAGAAGTCATTAGTGTGTTTAATTAAGGCAGGAAATGATTAGAGGTGATAGAATAGGTTTGACACTCTCTAATAGTTTGTGTAATCAACGTAAATAAACTTTGAGTAGGGGAAGTGATTATTGACATTTCAGACCATTTCATGGGCATGCCAAAATTGGATTAAGAGAAAGCACATAGTAATGAGAACTGCAATGAATTGAGTATTTCCTTAATGTGAAATTTTAGTCATTTGAAGGCTCTCGTCAAGTCCTATTAAAAAGGAAGACAAACTGCAAGGCTGATTTGTGTTGAGAAATGTGCACTTATGTGTGTGTGTTGTGAGGAAATGTAGCCAGGCCAAATTTTTATTATTTTTTTAAAAGAGAGTCATTATCTGTAAAACAGAAAGCGATGTCTGTGTTTTTATAAGAATTCATAAAAAAAATGTGCATTCGCTCCAGTGCCGTGTGTAAACTGATTTAGGCTTCTTCAAATAATTTGTAAGATCCTTAGACAACGTTGTGTAATATTCTACCTGTTGCCCCACATGTGTGTGTATGTGTGTATGAGGGTGTCTTTTTTTTCTCCAAAATATATATTTTTTGCAGACAATTCTGGCCGTAAGGATTGATGTATCTGCCCGCAGAATACTTTTTTATTTAAGGAAAAAGATGCAGATGTTTTCTTTTGAGGCTAGGATTAGATTTCGCACTAGATTCAGTATAAGTCTAGCAATGATTCAATTACCTGCATAACCAATACCTGACAATTACCTGTCCGTACAAGATAAGTAAGATGTGTACGTGTATGTGTGTGTGTGTGTGTGTGTGTGTGTGTGAGCCTCACTGAATCGCACTCACTCTCCCACAATGCTGTCCAGAGCGTATAATTCACTGGATTTGAGGAGGAACCTGTTGCCATGGAAGGTCCGGTACTAAACCGAGTGTGAGCTGCTAAACACTATGATCTGGCCTGGAGGCGGTACAAAGAAGTTTACACAAGTGTTAAAGTGTGATTAGTAATACCTTGTTGTTTACGGATGTGGTGAGGAAACGCTTCTCGTCAGTCCGTCAACGGAAGCAAGGCCTTGCTGTCACCAGGATTTAATAAAACGTTGATGTTGCGTTTCAGCAAGGAGCCATGTGCTTTTCGTTTTCATTTCTTTCCTTTTTCCTAGAAAGGTATGCTGCTTCTTTTTTCGAAGCCTATACATGCAGCAATCAGCACTTTATTCCACATGGTATAGGATGTTTCGACACTATATTTTCATGTGTATGAATGGAGCTGATTGCTTTAGTCACGGACGCGTTCACCTACATGGCACGGTTTCACCTACTCTGTGTATGAAGCTGATTGATAATCAGGACCGGTTTGTCTCGGTGCTGGAGAATTGGCCTGAAGCATTTGATCATTAGCTCTTAAAAGGCTTGCAATAAAGGCACTGGGAAGATTCAGGGGTTGTACTGAGAACAGCACTGTTTTAAGTCATCCTCTTAAGCACAGTGTCCCATGTGACTGACGCAATCTCCACTGTGCTGCTGTAACAATACAAATTTTCACGCACACACACACACACTCTATCACGTGTTATATCACTGCTTTTATGGCTGTCTTACTCTTTTATAAAGCTTTTGTGAGTCAGTTCACTACGACCCGACCGAGCCGCTCTTTGTCTGTCTGTGCATTATATCTAAATAAATCTTTACAGACAGGGTCATATTTCGCAGCAGAATTTCGGAGAGCTCCAAGGTTTTTGAGTCCCGTGTTTGAAGGAAAAAGACGAGGTTGGATTTGTTTTCTTATATGCATTTTTTTTTCCTCCTGTGTGTGTGTGTGTGTGTGTGTGTGTGTGTGTGTGTGTGTCTCGAGCTCCAGCTCTTGCGTGACTCTGTGTGCAAGAGTCTCTGCGTACCAGTTGGTGTACATACGCAAATATACATACACCCCCCTCCTTCAGTTCCACTCCCCTGAGCATTTCTCTCACTGCTTTGGTGCTAGAAGTCACCTCCTCTGCCTTCCTTCACAGGCAGGTGCACAACAAGAGCACCACTCCTATCCGTGCAGCACACAGCAGGCTCGACTTTTTTTTTTCAAGCAAAGAAGAAAGGAAGAGAGGAAGATTAAAAACAGCCCTGTGAAGTGGAGAGTTGAGGTGCCTCCTGAGGATTCCTGGCATAATAATTTAAATGATCAAATGATCCAGAGGAGACTTGTTAGCGCAGAAACAGCCTCTTAGTTGGCCCCTTGGGCCTCACACTGAGCCACATGCATTGCAAAACAGCTCGTCTGTTGTGCTACAGAATTTCTCCATTTTTTTTATGATACTAGTTTTTTTTTTTTTGTGATTTATCTATATATAAATTTTAAATTCCCTCTAACATTTTTGAATTGTCTAGATAAGTATTACTTATGAGTGACTTGAGGCGCCAAGTTTGTGCGGTTGTTAACAGTGCTGGATTTGTGTTGAGATCTTTTTTTTTTCAAGTATAAAGAATTATCTTAAGATTGAATATGAAAGATGAAGCATGCACTGAAGTGTTTACTACCTTTTTCCCTTTTTTTTTTTTCCTTTCTCTGTCGTATGTGTGTGTGTGTGTGTGTGTGTGTGTGTGTGTGTGTGTGTGTGTSWGWCCCCGCTCCGGTGCTGGAAGCCTCCCACTCGCTGGAGGAACGTCTCACCCAGCTACAAAGTTCTCCAGACAGTGAGGTTCTGGTCAGTGAGATCTCAGGGCACTGGAGGAGACATCTGGAGTGCCTTAACAGTGCAGGTCAGCTTGCTCTTCAACATTCCCACCAAAACACTTCACACTGAGCTCCAATCAGCGTTACAATAACCGGGACTGGTCCAGCCCAAAGATTTAGAGCTACTGGTATAGCTCACCGACAAGACCTCCCTGTGCTGAAAATGGAAAAATGTATTGGGAAAATAATTTCCTTTTGCACTTTCAATGGTTTTCTGTGATCAGTTGACACATTTTATTAAAAGATTTGTAGCTCTTTTTACTCGTATTAGTTAAAAAGCCATGTGGTTAAAAAGCCATCTCTAAAGCCATCTCTAACAATAATCTGTTAGAGATGTTACCGATCTTTGCCGAGAAAAATATGTGCACAGTGTGGGAGACACAGGAGACTGTAGGAGTGCTATTAGACGTGAGCGTCAAGGCAGAAATGTTCTTCAACAAGAAAATAAGTTGTTTGCGTATTAATTTATTCAAGCTATTGGTTCTGATTTTTAAGGCACCAGTCAGTCATTTTGACCCTTGTCAGGAACAGAGGACAAGTCAATGTGCAACGTTGTAGAGCTTCTAATTAATTTTATTTACATGACATTTAAAAGCAGACACAGTCTGTAACTTTTGATAGTTAAGGACTTGAGTGATCTTTTGGCTAGAAACATTCTCATTTTGTTCCCCTGGATGGATTATTCTTATGTTAAGTCAATAAATGTTCAAGGACTTGTGAAGATCTGATTAAAATAAAAACATATAAAAATAATAATAATACTTTAATCATGTGATTTCTAATCATTGGTGTTCTCATAGCTCTTTGCACATCTGTGGTATGCAAGTCTGATTTAGGGCTGAAACGATTCCTCGAGTAACTCGATTACAAAAAAAATGATCGAGGCAAAATCTTCTGCCTTGAAGCTTCTTTTAATTTTTAATGAATTTTAAAAGCTTGAGTTATGTTTTTTTATGTTATTTGTTTGGCGTGACGCAGCGACGAGAGTCCGGGTGCAAGCCGCCAGTAAACAATGTCGAAGAAGAAGCGCTTACACACAACGCGGGAGGAGACGCAAACAGTTAGCTGCGTACTTTGAGGGAGCGTTCTGTTGCGGGCTGCAAAATGGAAGGGAGCGATAAAAAAAAAAAAAAAACTTTAATCAATGAAAAATGTTTTCAGCAGCAGGAAACATTGCTTCAAAGCGCAGGGCAAGCCTCAGTTCGGAGGCATGCTTACCTTTCTTCATTGCAGTCACATGCTCCTTTAAATACTGACAAGAGAGAGACGTTTATATTCTGATGAATAAATTGACTTAAAACACAATGTACGGACTCTTGTTCCTGTCCATGGATTTTTGCAGCCTAAATGTCATCACAAAGCTTCCAATAAGAAGTCAGTAAAGGCTTATGTTATGCCTGAGCTGTAGATTTTGAAACTTTTAGTTCTGAAAGTTAAGTTGCACAACTTAGTGTTTTTGTATAATTCTTTATTTTAATGTGTGCCTTAGTTTTTTGATACTTAAAGTCATTTGAAATACCTTTTTTTTTTTTTTTTAGTTTTTTGCATCTGAGAAAAGGCTTTAAAATAAGAATGTATGGCACTGTAATGCACTTAATTCATCTCTGTCAACTTTAAGCTATTCCTTATATTGTGAATAATAACGATGTTTACTTTTTGATAAAACGCTGTATGCATTTAAAAAATAAAGGTTTTCCAAAAAGAAAACCAATTAATCTGTCTCTTATATATACTGCTCATAAAAATAATGGGACCATTTAGTCCCAGTTTGACTTGAACACCTCTCATATGTGTATGCAAGTTCAATTCAAATATGCAAAAAATATTGCATTAGTCATGTAGGCATTACTGTAATTTTTATTTATCTACAGACTCAAAGGTATTTGAACAGAAGCAGTTTTATTGTCAGTTGTGGCTTGTTTCCTCATTATTTGATGACGCACCCATTACCTGTGAGGCCTGGCACAATTGCATTAGTTTACTCAGAGTAGCTCAGATCCAAGGCAGGCCAAACCTCGGTGTCGGACAGGTAATGGGTCTGTTTGCACAACAAAAGCAGAAGAACAATGGAGCGGCAGGGGTGCTAGTAGGTGTCAGGTCCAGGGAATTTACGCAAATTTGTGCAGGGTTAGTAAATCTAGTGTTAAGGTGGTTAGATACTCAAGAGGTGAGTATGAGGTCCAAGGAGGTGCCTAAGTACAAGAAGGAGACCATCATCAGGCTGAAATAGAAAAACGCCTATTTAGAAGGATAGCAGAAACAGTAGGAGTGGCCAGATCAACAATTTGTGCATTTTTAAAAAAGGGAATGCAAAGTAGGATCAGCAGCACCAAAAGGAATCACAGAATTCCATCCAAGTATGACAAATAATGCTTATATTGTCAATTATGTTAGTTTGTTCAATTACTTTTGATTGTGTGAAAATGGAGGGCGTTTATAAGAATGGCTGTGATTCCAAAGCGGTTGATGCAATGTTTTGTTAAATGTTTTGATTGTAGACTTAAAGCTGAAACCCTTCAAAAACTGGATCCCTGTCCAAATATGTGGCTGTGATATGAAGAAACGTACAAACCTGATTGTTTTCTGGATGTTTTTCTTACTTCCAAATCAACAAAACAGGAAATATAGTCATAAACTAATAGCAAACTGTATGAATAATGAACAACAGAGGCATTCTGTTATAATCTACAGTAACTCTGTCATGGTCTCTCTGACAGAAAGTGTAGAAGAAAGCCCAGTAAGCTTACGGAGAGTAGAGGTCTCAGAACAACTGCCCCATATGATGACCCCAAACAGCACACAGAGCCTCCAAGATGGCGGCTTACCCCTTTCCAACCACCAGGGCCTGGAGGAACGGTATGTAAAGAAGAAAAATTTGCTGCAGAAATATGTCACATGTACAGTCACACTTTTCTTTCTGTAAAATAACTTTAATAACTTCATTCTGTGCTTCGCACCTAGTACCTTTTATTTTTATACTATGGCATGTTTTACCATTTGGTTCAATGCACTTTGTTTCCTCAGGGAAGCAGATGAACCAGATGTTCTGCATGTCAGACTGGCTCAGGCTGAAGACAGAATCAAAACTCTCCAGTCAGGTAAGTATTCATTTAAACCATAAACTGTGCAAGACTTAAGCTTGATAATATATAAAAAGAAAAAAAACGAGAGATTAACCTATTCTGTTTGTTTGTAGAACTGAGCAAAGCCCGGTCAGAACTACAGGAGCTAAGGTGCAAGTACTACAAGGAAATTGCTGCCAAGTAGGTCTTTCCTTGAGGACTGTTGTAACAAACACTTTCCTTTTTCTCCATCCTCGGTGTGAGATGTCATTAATGTTATTTCCGTTGTGTTGAAATGTCTAGCCAGGGGGTAAGAGAAATCTCTAATGGAGTTAACAAGTCAATTCCAAATCCTCAATACGTGTCAACTGGATAGAGGACTTGAGTGTGAAGGACATAGCTATTATATATGATTTATATAATTTTTTTTTAGGACTGTCAATATTCACGTTTTAATCATATGACCAAGTTTGACCCTGATGGCTTCCCATAATCGCAGCTCGGTTACCTGGCTGTGTTTGATAATGGCATATTTAACACGGATAATAAGATGACCTGGTGAAACATCACCAGGTGTGCTGAACTACTTTCATTATAAAAAGGCAGCTAAGGCGCAAGGTTGTTGTTTTACGGATCTGACGATCCGGGTTCGAGCCCTGCTATCAGTGGGTTTGCCACACCCCACACTACCCAGCCACTGCCTGCACTGCCGGTACCATTCGAGAGATTTTGATTGAACATTTGTTAAATGTTAATGTTTGAGATGCTGTATTATAAAACCAGTTGTGGGAAAATGGAGGGGCTAAAAATGTTCCTACTCATCAAACCACTGAGTGTGAGCCCTTGTGCCCTTAGGATAAGGTGTAGGCATTCTGGAAGTGACCCTGTTTCATCATGGAACAAAGGTGGTCAGTTAAAATATCTTTGTATTGATTTGCAGTGACTCCAAACCATGTCATCCATCTGTCCAACCCCCCAAAAAAGCCTAACAAACGAATAATTCTGTATCGTCTGCATTTCCTGTCAGTTCTATCACTAGCATACCATTCTAAACTTTGTAAATTATACAAATCTGCTGTTCCTAGGTATTGTCCCAAACCATTTACTACCAGTCAAACGTTTGCACACAAATTCTGCTTCAGTGTTTTTTCTTAATTTTTTTTAAATAAAATTATTTTCAACATATAATTCATTATATCATTAATATAATTAACATTAATACTGAACATACCAAAACTATGAAAGAACATGTATGCAATAATGTATAGAAACAAAAAAACTGTTAAACAATCCAGAGTAGCTACATTGATGACAGCTTGGCATCTTGCCTTGTCAAGAGTTATTTTATGACATTTGTTGCCTTCTTCTATTGTTGTTGTTACTATCGTGCAAATCATTATTATGGCAAGAAACACTCAGTTAAGACAGTACATCATTACTTTAAAAAAGGAAGGTCAGTCAGTCTGAAAAATCTCAGAACTGTCTCCCCAAGTGCAGTCGCCAAAACCATCAAACGCGATGATAAAACTAGCTCTCATGAGGACTGTCCCAGAAAAGGAAGCGCACAAACTACCTCTGCTGCAGAGGATAGGTTTATTAGAATGTCTCGAAGTTCAAATAGCAGACACTTTTCAACATCCGCTGGTCGGAGGAGACTGTGTGAGTCAGGCCTTCATGGTCAAACTGTGGCAAAGAAACCATTACTTCGGAAGAACAACAAGCAAAAGAGACTTGCTTGTGCCAAACAACAGAAAGAATGGACATTACATCATTGGGAAACTGTCTGATTTGTTTTCCAACAGAACAATAACCCCGAACAGTCCACTAGGTTATCTAGTGTACAAAGCTATCATCAAAGCAAAAGGTGGCAACTTTGAAAAATACTTTCGAAATATTTATTGTTGAATTTTTAATGCATAATATACAATTTTGAAAGTAGTAAAAAATAAAGTAAATCTGTTGAATAAGAAGGTGTGTCCATTAAATATAAATATAATCATTTATATTTTCAACGTGGTCCAGTATCAGCTGGTATAGCTGCTTTGATTACTGATAAGAGTTCTTGACTGATTACTGCAGGTAATATGAGCAGTTTCTGTTTGTCTTTCTTGCTTCGGAAAACCTTAAGAAGAACTGCGCTGTTAACAGCGTAAAATTGGGCTTAACATAATCCAAAACAGTCTCTAGCTCGCACGGTGATTACGCCTGAAACTTTAAAAAAAGAATTAAGCCAGTCAGGTGGAATCAGAAAAAAAAGTCAGATGAATTGATCAGATGAATTGATCATCACCCAGATGATCAACTCCAGGACATCTGTTTTCAGATATAATGTACAGTGGGCCTTTGGTTGAATTGTGAATACTTTCCTGTTCCTCTCTGTGACGTGAGGACTATGCTACTTTGCTGAAGTGTTTCTGTTTTTGGCTGTCACCCTGCTGCTACATAAACATTAGTGATCTCAGAGCTCATCCTGCTAGTTTAACAAACTCATTAGCATAGACAATTATTTACTCTTCACTTATTTATGAGTAATGTGTATTTAATATGTGGTATGGAGTCTTTTTGTGAAGAATATCTTTCTGGCTTCATGGTTGTACAAATGCACTGTAATTTTCATTAGTATAGACACTTATTTACGGTACAGAAGGAAAGAGTCATATTTAATCTGGACTTTGTGCAATACTGTCTTTTCATAGTCTTCATTGTACATCAACTTACGCTTGCATTAAATAAACTGTAATATAGAGAGCGTTTTTTTATTTAGGAGAACCTCTGAGGTTCATGTATTTAATCAAACTTTCAGGCTTCCTCATTATTCAGCCTCTCCACCTTTTGAAAATCAGCTCCCTGATGACTGAGAGGAAACTGTTGAACTTCAAACAAATCTTATGAATAATCTCCCCAAGACGCTATTCAAATGAGTGCTCTGATTGTTAGGACTGTGTAGGCATGTTGAGATATGATGTCAAATAATATGCAATAGATGTGACTCATTCTGTTTTAATGATGGGATGCCTTCTTCGTTTTTTTTTTTTTTTTTAGATTTCATAGACTTTCTAATACTTGTAACATCTTTGTGGGAGTTTATAATTTGACTGTTGTTTGGTGAACTGTTAGGAATGCAAAATGTAGATAATATGACTGAGTGCATTGGTGTATCTAACTACAGACGGTTACACGCATTGTCCAACACTTTGTTGAAAATATCAAAACGCACTTAATACGCTACACCTATCTTGCTTCTAATCTTCACCTAGTCAAGTGAAATGTTTTCTGATATTGTGTTACGTTTCCCCATGCCTACACGCCCATAAAACAACCCACTCGTTGCACTTCTTCATTCCTTATATGGTAATCCTTCTTATAGCTCGTGTCCAGACGAAAATACATGCAAATGGCTCGCTGGAAAATGCTAATCTGTTTTCTATCATCTATCTGTCTTTGGGCGTCTCTCTCTGACTTGCATGTTAACAAATTATGCTCTTTTGATGTAGGGGAAGTATGTGACACAGGGAACGAGGCTAAAAGCTTAAAAATACTTTATGATTATACTAAACAGAGAATATCATGCGAGTGTGTGTGTTTGTCTCCGTCTCGGGTTGGGGCCGTTCGGTAAGCGTATCGAGGTGTGGCCGATGCATCTAGCAATAATTCCTTTAATTCGTATGAACGTTAAAGCCTGTTCATGTTTACAACACTAAAATTATCAAAAAAGACTTTTATGAAGCAATATCCAAACACTTGCAACACAGTGCGCTGTACTAAAGAGCGTCAGTTGTTTTGTAATGACATTACTGCCTGGGAGCTGAAGCTCGCTAGCACTGCTCAGCATCAAGGGAGTGTATAGCTAGCCTGGGAAAGGATGAACATTTCTACTGGACGAGCTTCGTTTTGTACCATCATGTCATTGAAAATGACTAATTATTGTCCTGATTAATGACGGGGACTATCTTTATATAAAATATAAAAGATGTTTTGGTCAGAAGCCGTACTGATTGTCAAAATGCATGTTATCTTTCCGATTACTTAAAGACATTGTATATCGTGTCTTTCAGAGTGGAGGAACTGGCCCAGCTCAAGACGAACCTGGAGAAGGCCAACCAGGTGAGCACGGGCCTTTCCATTCTAATACTAATTTTGAGGATCCTGCATTTGTTAAGGTAATCACCTTTTGTAATCAAGCCTCAGGATTAATTAGACGCCCCTGTGGCCTCTCTTCCTCTTACCACCCGCCTTCTACCCTCCGCTTTCTCAGGGCTTCGTGATTAGCCGTCTGCAGGTAGCAGAGGGCCATGAGACAGCACAGAGCGATGGCTGCTGAGAGAGAAGCGTGATATGTCTGTTAGTTACCTCAGCGTACTGATTGCTTTCATTTCTCCTTTTCTCTTCACCATGATTTTCTATTCTCTCTCTATCTCTTCTTTCGCTTAGCAGCTTTTAGATAAATGTTCAGAAAATTAGCGATTAATTAGCAGGCCGAGTGTGACTGTGTAGGGAAAGAGTTTGGGAAAGAAAGTGCGGCAAGTAAACATCCACCTTAGCAGAATGGATTACGGAGTGAGTAAGAGAGAGAGAACGGCCTTTTCAGGTCCTCCTTGTGTTCTCTTGACATCCTTTTGAGATTTTGTTCAGCTCATTAATTTTACTTATTGTATGTGCACTTGATGGAAACGCTAGATTCAGCGACTTAGAAGTCTACGAGCATTATCTTTTTTTTAATTTTTTTTTTTTTTATTGTTCATTCAATGCACATGTGATGTTGACAGATCTTTGTAAAGCAGAGTTGTGTGTGTTTGATGTCAGAGAGCAGATTTGGCCCAGAGGGAGGTGGAGCGACTGAGGGACCAGCTAACCAGTAGTTGCAGCATTTCTGAAGGGAATGATGGAGGTCCCAGTGAGGTAAAAGTGATTCCTTACTCTCACCAAAACTTTTAAGATTAAAGGGAAAAGACTCACTTCACCACATCATCATCCCAAGGCTCTCGAATCACACTCATGTAAAGAAAAAAAGAGTCACTTATCCATACTGTTGGTGCCACAAATCAAACCCTTCGTGCTTCTGGCTGCTCATTAACAACACTTTGAAGTCATATGATTATAGGAAAGCAGAGCGGACGGAGGCAGGCATTTTGAAGTTGAAAACGGATTTTCATGTTTTTTTTCTTCTCCCTCACTACTTTGCTACTCTGCTGTGGTGCTCATCTCAGGGGAAAGGCGGGAGGAATGAGAAGGATAAGTGCTCACCAGCACAGCTGGAGGCAGTGCTCTTCTCCAAAGATAGAGAGATTCTCCGTCTGCTTGAGAGTGTCCAGAGGTTGCAGTTCACTCTCCAGGAAGTGCAAGACTCTTCAGCAAGTCAGCTGGCAGATCTTGAACACCAGCTGGCCCTTAAGACAGAGGCTATTGAAGTAAGTAGGGCAGAACATTTTCAACATGTACCAGTTTTGCAGCTATTGACCAGGAGGCTCTTTCCTGTTCTCCAGCCATCAATATTTTTTAATGGGTGTTTGACAGCAAGAACATAACAGCACATAGTGCAGGGGAATGCCAATATAAAATTAGACTGGTTTAATCATCTTTAATCTACATCTAGGCATTTGGCAGACGCTCTTATCCAGAGCGACTTACATTTTTATCTCATTACATCTGAGCAATTGAGGGTTAAGGGCCTCGCTCAAGGGCCCAACAGTGGCAACTTGGTGGTTGTGAGGTTTGAACCTGGGATCTTCTGAACCGTAGTCCAATGCCTTAACCACTGAGCTACCCCTGCCACTTGCCAATCTTCTTTTATCTGCTTGTTGGTCTTAAGGTTAGCCAGAATGAGTAAAACGACCACAACCATTACGTGATTTTACAACTTGTTACTAAAAAAGAATGTGTTCTTGAAATCACTATCTGTGCACTTGCTGTTTTTTCTTTTTCTTTCAGAAGTTAGAGGTTAAACTGCAGTCTCAGTTGGATTATGAAGAAATCAAAACTGAACTCAGGTTAAAAAGGTCTCTTTTCATTTAAGTGTACGCGTCACTCTAGCCTGTGTCTGTTTGCTAATTAGGACCATGTTACTTTCCTTTTTCCTCATACAGCATTCTTAAAGCAATGAAACTGACAACAGCAAACGGGAGCTCTTCCCAGGTGAGAAAAATAGCTCTGTTTTATCCTCGTTCGTTGCTAATGGTTCATTCCTCTACAAGTTATACATCATTTGGTCATGTTTACCACCAACTAAAACAATAGATAAATTCTTTTCCATGGAAACCTTTTTTGTTTTTCCTTCAATAGTTTGAGTTTGTCGATCAGGAAACACTTTCAGGAGCACGTGAATACCACTAGTGCTAGTCATCATCTGCCATGGTGTTGTACTGTACAGTCACAAGCATTGATGAATGTGAGTTTAACTGTTTTTGTGCTCTGTCTGTGTCCGTGTGTATGTGTACAGGACTCGGACAAAGTTGCAGAGGCTTTGTTGCTTGACAAACCGACTTTCCTCCCCTCCAACAAGTTTCTGCTCGACAAAGCCAGAGCAAGCCTACAGCGACCTGGTAAGATCTGAATCTTTGAAATATATTTTCTGGATTTTATGTAGGTCATTGTTAAATAATAGGTAGGTAATTGTTTTGTGTCAAGCAAAGAAGACATTGGAATTGGGTTAAGAACCATCCAATACATCATTGAAACCTGGAATTGATGGTGAATCAAGATAGCTGAATTGTCAACTTCTGAACAATTGTCATGAAAGACCATGATCAGAGCTTAGTAAAGTAAAAAAAAAAAAAAAAAGAAATCTCAGCAAGGTTTAATAGAGAAAGAAAGTGCATGTGGTCTGAAGAGTCCAGATGACCCTATTCCAGAATGATGGGTGCTTCAAGGTAAGAAGGGAAGTGCATGAAGTGATGCACCTATCATTTGTACTACGTTTCTTCATTTTTTCAGGTCATTTGGCAATAAAATTAAGTCAGCTGGATACCTGAATGTACTGAATGACCAGGTTATCAATGGAGTTTTTATTCCCTCATAAAACAGCGATATTCCGGGAGAAAATTCTTGAAAGTGATGTTCTGGGAGCATGAGCAATAATTTTCACACATGAATTAGCCACCACATTGTGCGCTGTAATTATAGCTAAATATAGTCAAGCAAAATATTAGTGTGGACTTCTGTTTGTTTAGGCAATGTATTTACAACACACAAAAGACCTTCCATATTAATTTCTTTAACAGCAAAACAATTTCTCTGTCCATTCAGATGAAGACCAATCAGATGGTTCCAGCAGGGATTTGGTACGCCCCATCATCTCATACTCCTCCCCGCCTGGAGCCTTACCGATAGACGGCCAGTCCTCCAGTCCAGGACCACCCACTCCTGATGGGAACTCCGCGACCCATGACTTTTCACGGTCGTTCTCTTCATCACCATTCTCCAGTGAGAAACATGCTACAGGCCCACTTCTGCAGAAGCAGCTTCTTTCTCCTCACATTAAAAAGGATGGCAGCTCACTCATGGCCTTCCCCACTGCTCTGTTTGCTGCAAAAGCTGCCCTCATGTCAGCCAATCCAGGCTCGTCAGGGACCTCAGTGTTGGAAACTGGGTTAGCCAGTGACCAGTCGGAATGTGGGAGCTCAGGAGGTGGGGATGAGGACCAGCTAGACACAGCAGAGATAGCCTATCAAGTAAAAGAGCAGCTTCTGAAACATAACATTGGTCAGCGTGTGTTTGGGCACTATGTGTTGGGCCTTTCCCAAGGCTCCGTCAGTGAGATTTTGGCTCGGCCAAAACCATGGAGGAAGCTGACAGTCAAAGGGAAGGAACCCTTTATCAAGATGAAACAGTTCCTGTCAGATGAACAGAACATCTTGGCATTGCGCACCATCCAAGTTCGCCAGAGAGGTTTGTGTTTTCTTCTTCCAAGACTTTCTCTTTTCACTTTACCTACGTGCTTCACTCAAAAGCATATTTAACTTCAGATAAAACAAAACAAAGTATTCTTTCTATAATCAGTAATAATGTACATGGGAAGGATGAATGATTACTCCATCCTATCAATCACAGGAACAGAAACCCGGTATTAAATAGTTTGTTACTCTAAACCGAGATGTGGAAACTTCAAATTCCCCATTAGCAGTTATATTATTGATCACATATTGGTAATTTATTGTACACCTGAAATAGTCTCAATACCAACAGTTTACATTAATAATTCAATTGCAGATCATTTTGAATAATATCACATTTTGAATTATGGAATACGCCGGTGCCATCACACAAGAATAAAATCCTTTTAGTGGACAACCATATTCATTCAGTACATTCACGTTGTCGGCTGACTTCATTTTATTATCATTTTAATGTTGATGATAATAGACCTGAATCACCAAAACAATCCCAGATCATGGCACTGCATCCAGAGGCTTGTACCCTCTGCACTGTGCATGATGGGTACAACGCTTAAGGTACTGTAAGAAGGGAAGCACCTGAACACACCTATCACCAGAGGTAGTCCAGAGGTGTGATAGTCCGATATTCCAGAGGTGGGTAGAGTAGCCAAAAAATGTACTCAAGTAAGAGTAGCTGTACTGTTCTCAAGTAGAAGTAAAAAGTGGTCATCCAAAATATTACTCAAGTATGAGGAAAAAAGTATTGGGTGAAAAGATCCGATCAAATGTCCGATCATTTTTTTAGAAATTAAAATAATTATACATTTGTGTGTGTGTGTGTGTGTGTGTGTATGTATATACTGTGTACTGTGTACACAATACACAGTATATACAGTATAATTTATATATATATACAGTATGTGTGTATATATATATATATATACGGTTATATTATATATTAATTATATATATATATATATT